>CM067376.1:163191438-163791438 GCA_034510155.1 Eucriotettix oculatus
AGCGTCACATAAATGGCGCCCAACGTGGGCCCCAAATCATTGAATGTTGCTAACTCCATTTATTATCTGGCTGTCGCAAAGTGTTTGTTTGTTTCGCTTCAATAATTCAACGCATGCCTATTAAGTTGCGCTCAGGATTAATAACGAGTAACGATATTTGTGTTACTAATACCAGCGGAGAAGTATCGACTTGCACTATGGAAGGTATAAATGAAAACGTGTTAGATGATAAGCGTGTAACGGAATTGAGTGAAAACCGTCTCGAAAGTAATATGGAGAATGTGACTGAAGGCCGCGTTGCTGGAAGCGGGGCGAATGTTGATGTGAAACATAATCTGGACGTCAACGATCTTATGGTTGTGCTCCAGAGAATTAGGTTAGATATCGAACAAGCTACGGTTAGCTCGGAAAAGGCGATGGCAGAGATGGTCCATAAGTTTACTCTCAATATTAACACGAAAATAGAGCATGTTGAAAGGGAAGTGACGGAACAGATAAATACGGAAAGGAAGAGAATAGATGAGGTTATTGAGGTGGTGGAGAATATTCCAAAAAGTATTGTAAAAGTTGAGAAAGCTGGGATTGAACGTGTAACATTAGTTGAGCGTGAGGTCACGAAACTGAGAGAGGGGCTAGAGGAAATACGGGAAGTTGTTAATGGAACAGTAAGTGATCAACGGCTGAACGACTTAGATAAAGTTGTCTCTGAGAAAGTCGCTCATGAAGTAGCAGCACGGTGCATGAAATTTGGAGTGCCTAGCTCTGGCGCTCAGCTATTTGTCATGCCGACCGTGCCGGACGTCGTACCCTTTAAGGAACGTGGACATGTCAATCCTAAACGTTTTATCGGTGACGTGGAAGAATATTTTCGGTTAAAAGGAGTACCGAGTCTGTATAAAACTGTATCCCCCCCTTTCAATTATCTTCATGCGCGGTCTGAAACTCTACGCTGTCTTGGCTTGCTGACGCTGGCCAACTCGCATCGGGGATCTCGCGTGTTCGCGGAGTGCGTGTGTTACTTCAATTGATAAGTAAACGATATTTGTAGTACTGCATATGCAGTGGGCCCGGGCATGGCATTGCGAAGAGAAAAAGACGCGATGGGGAGGGGGAGAAAGGGAGCGTCTACAAAATGGCGTCCAACAGTGGGGACCCAAATCATTGAATGTTGCTAACTCCATTTATTATCTGGTTGTGTCGCGAAAGTGTTTGTTTGTTTGCTTATAATTCAACGATTCCTATTAAGTTGCGCTCAGGATTAATAACGAGTAACGATATTTGTGTTACTAATACAGAGGTGTGAAGTATCGACTTGTGCACTATGGAAGGTATAAATGAAGAACGTGTTAGATGATAAGCGTGAAACGGAATTGAGTGAAAACCGTCTTCGAAGTAGTAATATGGAGAATGTTAGGATAAGGCCGCGTTGCTGGAAGCGGGGCGATGTTGACGTGAAACATATCTGAGACAGTCAAACGATCTTATGGTTGTGCTTCCAGAGAATTAGGATAGATATCGATACAAGCTACGGTTTAGCTCGGAAAAGGCGATGCGAGCGTTAGCTTCATACGTTTAACTCTCGGAATAGTTAACGCTAGAAAAATGGAGATCTTGTTGAAAGGGAAGTGACGGAACAGATAAATAATCGAAAGGAGTAAGAGAATAGATGAGTGATTGAGTGGTGGAGAATTGGGAATATTCCAAAAATAGTATTGTAAAGTTCGAGAAGATGGGATTGATAACGTACGACTTAGTTGAGACGTGAGGTCACGAAACTGAGAGAGGGGACTAGAGGAATAAGGGATAGTTGTTAATGGAAACAGTAAGTGATCAACGGTGTCCGAACGAACTTAGTATAAAGTTGTTTTGAGAAGTCGCTCAGAGAGAAGTCGCAGCAAGTGATGATGCGATTGAAGGGCCTAGCTCTGGCGACTTCAGTCATTGTCATGCGCCGACCGTGCCGGACGTCGTACCTTTAAGGAACGGAGACATGTGACAATCCTAAACGTTTTATCAGGTGACGTGGCGAAGATTATATTTTCGGTTAAAAGGAGTTACCGAGTCTGTATAAAACTGTAGTGTTCAAGTCTCTGTTAGATCCGTCTTTGAATTGTGGAAAGATATATCTCTGAGCCGACGTGCATGAATTTGAGGATGGCCAGGACTGATATTTGTGAAAGGTTTGTGGGGGAATCTGCTCAATGGCAGTACTCGCGAAGATCTCATGCATAGTGGGAAATATCAGCCAAATGGGTTACTTTCGAGGGAAGATTACTTGGCTCAAAAATTGTTGAGCATAGTATCTGGAGGATCGGTGCCGAGCAGGCCAGACGATTTAGGTGGATGTTAATTCGTCACTTTGATCAAGCTGTATTTGGCCAATTATTATTTGCGAAGCGCCCCGAGGTCTGCCGCGGCGTGAGTTCGCTTGACATGCGTGCGACAGTTTGAGGAACTGGGACGCGAGCTCGATAACCGGCCAGGGCATAGAGCGCACAGATATCCGGGAACTTGAGCCCCGTACTTTTAACGAGAAGACCGAACAGGACAGGAAGATTTTAATAGACGCAGGGAATGATGCTGACCAAACGACGGAATGGGAGGGTCCAATATTAATGGTGATCGAGGATCGTAATGACGTTACTCATCCAGCGGAAGTAGTGGAAATATAGGGAAAGATTTAATGACGGGGTAGAAACGATGGCAGGTGTACAGGACGTAAGTCGGCGAAGCAGCTCAGTAGTTAATGGAAGGTCGGGAAACTTAGAAGTCAATAGCACCGACATGCCTACGAACCCGGAGAAACAGAGATAACCTAGGCGGCTAAGTGGGAACGGCTTCATTTGGGACAACTTTCGCTGACTACCTGTGTTTGGATTGCTGGCCAGAGGATTTAAGGCCGAAGGGTACAGTGGTGAGCTCACGGGTGTCGTGAGCCACAGGACCACACAGAGGGCTAAACCGTTGATTGTTGGACGTATTGGCGTAGATTGGGGCTATGGGTCCGGTTGCAAGGGCCTCTTGTGGATTACAGGTGCATCAGGTAACTAAAAGTATGGAGTTGTTCAGAACGCTGTGCTGAAACAAACGCCCGCCTGTGGCGGAGTATTGCCAGTAACGGGAATTTAAGGTTTTAACGCGGCGCTGGGAAGAAAGAACCAGCCAGTTCGGAAGCAGTTGAGCTTAGTAGTGTCAACCTGCAGGCGGCCATTACAATGTGAGTATATCTATTTCGTTCTCGTACAATGCACACAGCTCTGTGTTACGCGTTTAGTTCTGGGCTTCACATGCGATGCATTGAGGGCTAAGGCGGAGAGATAAGTTCCTCATCGCTAAAGATAAGGTACTACGGCGCAAACTGGTGGTATTTGACGTTGGCGGGATAATGAGGGGCCGTGTTGATATCCGACATTAGTCGCCACCTGACAGAGGCTCGCAAGTTCGGAGAACGAGTGACTACACGTGATGAGGCTGCGCGGATATCGTCAGATGCCATAAAGATTACAATCGAGGTCGCCGGGCGGGTTAATACTTGTAGCAGTAGGGTGCCAGTGATGACGACTGGTTAAGGCGTTAACCACTGAGACAGTTGAATGAGTTAAACATGAGATGTACATGAATCTGCGCTTTTGCGAGTGTTATTTGAACAAGTATGCTCACATATTCAGCGATGCTCCCGGCAGATTCCGAAATTTACCAGTAACTCACATCGAGACCAAGCCAACATGCGCCGTTTCGGGAAAAGACGCGGCCCATCCCATTAGCTAAGGCGGGAGGAGGGTTGAAAGAAATTTAAGTAAGTTAATTGAGTATGGACGTAATCGAAAGGAAATCAAGCCCTTACGTGAATAACGTCGTTATGGTTACAAAGGCCGATGTGCTCTCTGCGCTGTGCCTGGATGCACGGCGTTTGAATAAGCATATAGTTCCAATGTTTGAGGCGCCGGGACGTATCGACGAGTTATTATGTGAGAAAATTTCAAGGGCGTAAGTGGATTAGCTGCTTGGATCTTAACGAAAGGGGTTACTATCAAGTAGAACTTGATGAGGAATCTAGAAAATTGACCGGTTTTAGTCTTTTTGGGAAGCAAATGGTTTATAAACGCCTTCCCTTCGGCTATCAATTAGTAGTCAGGTTTTTGTTAAAGCAGCTGGACAATTGCCACTTGGCGACATCTTGGGGGATCACTTGGTGTTATATATAGACGACATGGTAGTTGGACTAGTGATACTTTTGAGGACCACATGCGCCACCTAGACACTCTGTTTCGCAAGCTTTCGGAAATTGGCCTCACTGTTAATTTGAACAAGGCCTCGTTCTGCCGCCAGGAAGCTAAGTTTCTCGGACATATGGTGTCAGGAAATTCCATACGTCCGGTGTCCAAGAATTGGATGAACTGCAATTAATGCCTGTGCCAAAAAATCGGAAGCAGACTCAAGCCTTCCTCGGGTTCTGTAATTTCTATCGGCGGTTCGTGGTTCGATTCGCGGAAATATTACAGCCTCTTTATGAACTAACGAGCAAAAAGACCCAGTGGAAATGGCAGGATTGTCATCAAAAGGCGTTCGAACAAATTAAAGAAAGCTTTAAACAATGTGTGGTCTTGCATCAACCGTTTGAAGATCGCGAATTTTTTATTCGCACGGATGCTAGTAGAGAGGCTTGTGGCTGGCATACTTTCACAGAGGGATGAAGAGGGGAATGAAGTCATAATCGACGTTGTTAGTAAAAAGATAAATAAAACTCAATATTCGTATACGATCACTGAACTTGAGCTATGGCGGTAATAGTGGCACTGGAGAAATTTAGGGGTTTATGTTTTGGGAAGACCTACGACTCTTCTGACCGACCACAGTGCAATTACCTGTTTGCGAGGGAGTCGAGGAAAAAGTGCGCGGCTAACCGCTGGGCCATGATATTAGGTGAATACAATATGAAAATTGAGCACGTTCCGGGTTCCCGGAATCAAGCGGCGGATTATTTGAGTAGGTGCTATGATGTGGGCGAGGCCCGGGTTGAGAACGGGGCATAACGGACATCATTGCGACCCTCGCAGGACGACGAGGTGGGGGTTAGCGCTCGGACGCAGGTATCACGTCAAGAGCTGATCGATTTGTCAGCGAAATGATCCTGCATTAAGTAGACTTAGGAATGACATGTCCAAAAAACTTCAAAGGTACTATCGTGTCCACAAGGACCTTTTTGTTTAAGAAAAGGTTGAAGTCCCGGCACGGTTGGGTGGTATGTGTACTGCAGACCTCCGCTTGAAATTTCTCATTATGTTCCACGACGATAACGGGCATTTTGGAATTGATAAGTGCCTTAGGTTGATGGGAGACTTTGTAGGGTGGAAAGGGTATGACCGACGAATTAAAGAAATACGTAAAATCTTGTGTACTCTGCCAAGTCAATAAACATCGTAACTTTACTTTTGTGGGGGGCGTATAAGGCTATAATTCCGGAAAAACCAAATAATTTTGGCGGTTCTGGACCTATATGGTCCGCTCACGAAAGGAAAATTTGGTAATGTTCATATTTTGGTTGTTATGGATGCATTTTTCGAAATTAGTAAAATTGTACCCACTAAGAGCGGCTTGCACAAAGCAGTGGCCTGATGGAAATTTGGTGAACGATTATTTCCTCCACGTGGGTAAACCGGATAGAGTCCTCAGTGATAATGGAGCGCAATTTACCAGTAAAAACGGTGGACAGAGGAACTACGGCGTCACAATGTCGAGACGGTTTTACCTCCGTGCGACACCCGCAAGGAAATCCCTGTGAAAGAGTCATGAGGCAACTTGGGGTAATGCTGAGGAATTATTGTGGCAATAGACACTCCTCCTGGGTACAGTACTTGCCAGTAATCGAAGCTCTAATAAATTCTAATTATAGCATGGCCACCGGAGCAATTCCGTCTGAATTTGCATACCGGAGTTAGGGCTCGATCAGACTTTGAAGCGCTGATTTCAGTTATCCAACGGAGGGAGTGGAGGTTAACGCGACTTACTTAATAAGTCAAGCTCGAGATAGATTGGTCCGAGGTGCCCAACCTCGTGGGCAACGCCAAGCCGTCCGAGATATTCAGTTCGAACACTGGAGATAATGTTCTGATTAAAAAGTTAAGAGTGTCGAATCAAGATGCCAAAATTACAGCAAAGTTGATAAGCGAATATGACGGACCCTTTAAAATACAGAATCGGAAAGGACCTAATACTTACAGTGTCATAGTGAAAGACAATCCTTTAGAAATTAAGAACTATAACATTTGTGAAATGGTACCCTATTACAATAGGGCAAGCGTAATAGCCCGGACTTGGTGGCATAAAGTTTCTCTAGGGAATTTACTGTTCTAGTAGTAATATGCATGGTAGGCAACCATGGGTGTATCCCCAGCTGTATGTGGGTTTTCTTCTAAATTTCGGCCCACATTCTCTTCATGTAATCTTTGTTCCTATTCTTCGTTGTAAATAAGTTAAGATGCCTGTTTATAAGTTAATATTTTAGTAACATTATCTCCCGGTCATAGGTAATAAATCGGAGTGAGTGAATGTGAGAGTGAATGGTTAGCATTACATAGATGGTTGGCATGAGAACATGTGTCAAATAGATTATTAACTCATGCTGACTCAAATAATTATTTGTCAGGGGCATTATGTAATAAGTGATTTTTCCCTCAGGCGCGTGACAATTTTCATGAACCTCAGATTAGCGCCTTGTCGGTCGTTGTAACAAGCGGCGGGTAAGGACCATTGTTTGCCAGGTCAAATGTTTTGATGGTGGACGGTCGTTGACCAGGGAGCGGTCAGAAGACATCTGGCTGGACTAGGAAAACCCGAGGAAGTGGGGGCAGGCCTGGGGATATAAAAGGGAGTGGACGGCGGTGTGTGGGGTTATTATTATGAATATTGATGTGACTGTGGACGGCGGAGCCACGGTGACTGATTTTGGCGGCGAACAGCGGTGTGGTGGTGGAGATAGTTGCGGAGAACGGCAGATTGGAGCATCAAAGGAGGTGGAAATTGCCGTGAGCGACAAGGGAGCAAAGTGTGTCCACGAGTGAGAGCAGACACCATCCCGGACGATAACCGCCCAGGAACGAGGACGTCTTGGCTGCCGCATCGAGACCGTCAAACAGTAAGCCCTCCCCTTCCCCTTTCTTACTGCGTGGTTGCAGCGACCGACAACACAGTATTTAGGCAGTGATGGTGAAACGCCTCGTATTTAGATGAACTGTACCAAATTATTGTAATTATAGTTTAGGTTAGATTTAGAGTTTAAGTGAGCGAATGATTGTGAGCAACATTCCGTGATTGTGGAGCCAGAGTGGGCTTTGGCCGGGTTTTAATATTAAATTAAATTGTTTTGATCCCGTTTTTCAATTATTGAATCATTCATCCCCCCCTTTAATTATTTCATGCTCGGCTGGAAACTCACGTGTCTTGGCTTGACGCTGGCCATCTCCCTCGGGATCTCGCGGTTCGCGATAGCTATGTTATTCTTTTGATAAGTAAATATATTTTATTCTGCATATGCAGTGGCGCCCGGGTCGGCATTGCGAAGACGAAAGACCCGAGGGGGGAAAGGGAGCGTCACATTATATATTAAAAAACACTTCATATTTTTTATTTTAAAAGTCTGTATAAATAATGTTGATCTTAAATTATTTTTATCAATTTTTTCCATTTTAGAACAAATCTATATGACCAAATTAGTTTTGTATTTATATATTTATTTTTGTTTACTTACTTTTTATCGATTGCAGTTACTTCAATATTTCTCTTTTTCCTGAATTAATAATGTATTTATTTTCTGTTATCATGAAAATTATTAATTTTGTAATAAAAGCTTCAAACTTTAAGTGTCAGTGACGTATCAATAATTACTTTTTATCCATCATAGTTAATTTGTCCTTTTCCCGGTTTATCGTCAAGGTATGATTTTATTTTAAGGCTCTTTTCCCTCTTCCCCCTTATGTAAACAGCTTTCGCTAAAGTACTTCTTGTAAAATGTAGGTTGAAGTGAAAGAAAATTCTCTGCTAAGTAACATATACGGAAAAATAGTTAACAAATTATATTAAGTTGCTGAAATGGACAGACAGAAAAACATACAGACATTTAAAACGCTGAAATTGTCACAACAGCATGCATTCATCTGCACAATTTTTTGAGGAGCAAATCATCACGATTTTTATACTGCCCTTCAGGGTAGTTTGATATCGAAACGCAAGAGGGAAATATTATTCCTGGGTCATGGAGGGCAGTTGTCCAAGGCGATTTTGGTCTACAGGATTTGACACATAGAGCACGAAAATCAACTTTTGAAGCTAAAGAACTGAGAAGTGAATTTATGAGATATTTTCAATCTGATGAAGGACGTGTGCCTTGGCAGGATTTTTATTCATAATTTTATTTTATTTTGCAAAATAAAATAAAAGTGATTATTATTCTTGAATTTAAAAATGAAATAAGTATTATTTATTTTATGCCTGCCAGACTTGCCCATATCTAGTAGGGACACTATTCAGAACCCACTTCATGCATTTTAATAACTTTTCTTTATATGACACATAAATCAACAAAAACTCACCTCAAAGTCCTCATCATCACTGTCTGCAGTAGAAAATGTTGATTTAGGTAAGTCAACGTCTGATAAAAAACTCAGAAGCTCAAACGCGAACCACTTTGCTTTTTTCTGGGGAGATGATCCACTCCTTTTTGATTGCACTTTTTTTCGTTCTCGATGATATGCTGAACGCAAGTTTTTGATTTTGTTTTTTATCTCAGGAACAGTACAATTATATTTAATAGCCAACTCATTTAACTTATCATATCTAACTCTATTGTCTTTATATTCACTGATTTTATTATTCCACAATGCGGGCGAGTTGTGGTAATCTTCAATAAATGTTGTGGTTTTTTCATTATTCCACTCCATGTCGTACACTACAAGTCGCCCGATCCGATTGCTGTTGGATAGCGACGACAATGTTCGACACGTTTATTATTGTCGAGAAATGACGCATGCGTCCCGGCATCAACACTCGACACGTAGCATGCCACAAATAGACATGTTTCTTGTCGCATTGTGTTCCTTCAATGGAAAGACTCGTCAATGCCGCATGCTACATGTTGCCTAAAAAGTTGTCTCAGTGGAATTGCGCCTAGAGCGTTTGTGGCATTGTGGATGTCATATGATTCTGTTAATCTGCTCAAGTTAAAATTAAAAATTATTTTATGATAATTATACATTATAGACTGATTGGCTAGTCCTGGGAAGGACCTGTAAAAGGGATAAATTTCCATTTAGGTTTTATGTCTCTGAAATTTCTAATATGTATCTTTCCATTTTCATTTTACAGTAAATTAAGTTGTTTTCTATTTTTTGTATAACTCCTTCATTGTATATGTTTTTCGACGTTATGTTTCTGGTGAGAAGGTTGAGTACATAAACAGTCTCTCCAATTATGTATGTTCGAAATTGTTCAGGTTTGGTTTGGGATTCAATTTTATTAGGGCTTCAATCTGATCGCTTTCTCTTTGGATGAATTCGATTTTTGGAGTAGGAGAAAATATGTTGTTTAACGTATCGTAATATAGGCCGAACAAAATGTTGAAGGTTGTTTTCTTTGTTGAGGAATGTAAGGATGCCGTAACAATAAATTGGGCGAATGGAGCAAATTTGTCTTGTTCTTATAGTATTCTTAACTTTTCAAATAGCGTGGAGTTGAACCATTCCACTGGTGAATTAGATGATGAGTTAAGAGGGGCAGTGGAATGATATTGTTTGTTGGAAGCTTTGTAATAATCTCTGATTATTTTATTCTCGAATTCTCCACCTTGGTCATGTATAATTTTCTTACACAAACCATGCTGAGAGAAATAAACTTGCAATTGTATTAATACCGACACGGCAGTTCCGTTGGGAAGGATGTACGATTGTGTCAGTGCTTGTTAGGATGCGACTCTGTTCAAAGTGGAAGGTGTCAGTGTGAATGAGAGCAAATGGATGGTCAGCAATGGCGGTTCCTCGATTTTCTACTTTGTTCGGACGTCTCTCGTATTTGTTGCATTGTCAGAGTTGGTATTGATTTATTATATTTCTAACATGTTCTTTAAGATGATGCCAGTAGTATTTTGTTAGTAGATATTCTACTGTTTCATTAATTCCGTTGTGTTCATAGAATGATAATATAAATGTAATTGTTTCATTTTGTCTGGGCATTCCTAATAATTAGAAATCGGAGGTAAATAATTGTTGGCAGACCCTAATTAAAGGTATTTCTATAGTTAAGGCCTCAAAATACACCGAGTATTTGTTAGACGGAACTATAATTTTGAGTAGCGATTCTCTTAGATTATTATACATGTTATCTTTGGTGGTGAATATAAGGTGGCGATTATTTGAATAGTCTTTGCCTTAGAATTTTGTGACTATTTCCGTATTTTATGATGATCTGATTCCTGTTATTGTTTAGATTTCGTCCTGAGGCTTTGAGGATAAAAATGGGGGTCTTCTTGATTAGAGTGGATCGTTTCATTGTCGGTGTCATCTTGGTATTTGTCAACTTCAGCATCTGCTACATTTGACTCGCATTCTTCATTGGCGTAAATTTCTATTCGGGAAAGTGCGTCTGCCGCGTAATTTGATTTTCCCTAGACATATTGTATGTCAAAGTCAAATTAACGGAATTTTATCTTCCATTTGTATAGTCGTGAACTTGGATCTTCAAGTCTACGGTAACTTTCTGTCAGTAATTTTCGTCCCCATACATAAGGTATGAAATGCTTACAGCTGCATACTATAGCTAAAAGTTTTCTCTGTATAGTGGAGCACTTTCTCTCAACTGGATTTAAGCTTCGAGAGAAGAAAGCAATTGGGTGTCCTTTTTGAGATAGTACACTTCCGATTGCGAAATTGAAATTATCTGTAGTTAATGTGAACGATTCATTCAAATCGGGGTAGGCTAAAAAGGGAGAATTGATCAGACTGGTTTTGAGTGTGTTGAAATAATTATTGTATCATTTGTCTTTCAGATCTATCTTAGATCCCTTTCTCAGACACCTCGTTATTGATAAACGCGATTTTTGCAGTCTTTTATAAGTTTTCGATAGTAACTGGCAATCCCGAGGAATTGTTTGATTTCTTGGACAGTTTTGGGGAGTGGGTACTCTTTGACAGCTTTTATCTTGTCAGGATTTGACTTTATTTCTTGTGACATAAAGTGTTCAAGGAAAGACACTTCCTTATGAAGAATTTCAGTTTTGTCCAATTGGATTTTCAGGTTTATTTCTCTTAGTTTCTGTAATACCATATGCCATATATGGGTATATTCTTCCAAAGATTTACTAAAGACGGTTCTGTCGTCTATCTAAACGAAACAAAATTTATAGAGAAAGGACGGGGCACATTATCCATTACTCGTTGAAATGCTGCTGGGACATTTTCAAGGCCAAAAAGTATTCTTTTGAACATTAGATGCTGATTTTCTTTTGTGAAAGCTGTTTTCTCTATAGAAAGAGGGTCCCTTTCTATTTGGTAAAATCCCTGCCCCAAATCTAGAGTGGAGAAATATTGACATTGCCCCAAATTATCAAGGATCTCTTATATTTTGGGTAAAGGATATTTATCCTCAATTGTTTTGCTGTTAAGTTCGAGGAAATCTATCACTAGTCACCATTTCTTTTCACTGGAAGAATTCTGTTTCTTTGGTACTATCCAAACTGGATTACAGTAGGGCATTTGGCTATGAGTGATTATACCCTGTTCTAACAGTTTTTCCACCTCTTGCTTGAGGATCTCTTTCAGATGTGGGGGATAGCGATAATTTTTCCGGCAGACTGGATCTTAATCAGTTATTCTTATATAATGCTTGACGGTGTTGGTAAATTGGTTCGACAATATTTTCTAATGGTTTGACCAGAATAGGGTCTTCAAATTCTATATTTAATCTTGGCTCTGTTGGGTACGCAACTTGGTAATCTTCCACGATTGATATTGCGTCGGAAAAGTAAACTTTTCGAAACGCTGCGGATATACACTGCCCTGTTTAATGATAACGGGGATCACAATAGGTTCAGGGTTAGTTGTAACTTTGTTTCCCATGATGGCGGGATGAATAAAAGTAAAATGGCAATTCCTGGTTTTGTAAAGTTATTATATTTTGTTTATAGTCTATCTTAGCACCTAGTTTTACGAAATCCGCAGTATTTCTGCCATTGTATGACGCGGAATCTAACGGGTGAATCAATATTGTGTTCATAAAATGTCGGGAATTCCACATTATCTGTGCCTATTGTTTCAGTGTGAACTGATTGTATACAAAAAGATTCCTTAAATACATATTCGGGGAACAATGAAAGGGTTATCGAGGGTTTTATGATTGAGTTGCAAGCTACGCTATCTATTACGATTTTTAAGCTACATAATGCAATGAATGGCAATTCGGGAGCATTAAAAATGTTATTTAGGTCTCCGGAAGTGATGGGCGGACCGAATGAAAATCCTGATTTAGGCTTTCATATTCGCTAGCGACGTCTTCAACTGCAGGACACGATGGGCAAGGATCATCGTTATATTCTAAATCTGGGTGGCAATATTGTTCGTCTTCTTAGGATTCCAATAGTGGTGGTGTTATTTTCGAATACTTCATGAGAATTCATGTTTTCTCGGACAGCTTTGAAAGGAAAATCGTCTGCCAATATGCTGGGAGAAGAGTAAGGACGTCTAAATGGTTTTGGATGGGTGCATTTGGTTTTGAAGAGAACTACGGATTGGGTCTGACCTCATTAGATGGGGATAATCTACCCGAGTAATTGGTCTGAGGTGATACCGTTAAGTTTTGTTGATCAAAACGTAATCTTAATCTGGCGCTAGGAGAGAATGTAGGGTTAGGGAGCGGTGCCTGAAATCGTTATGAGGAAATCTATTAAGGGTATGCAGGTATGATTTTCCTATCTTACAGTGAGACTGTTTATGAGAATCCCTTAATTGGTCAATATAATTCTCATAAGCCCTGTCAGTTCCAAACGATCTACAAGTCTGAAATCTGAGCACATCGCAGAAAAGATAGGGTTCCATCACCTGCCCTGAACGTGTTCAAGCTCAATCAGTTTTAAATTATTTTACATAAGTTTTTATACCTTAAAGTTAATGATTTTAATTTGTGTACATGACGCGCTACGGGTTTGGAAGCAATTGGAAAAATATTTAAGGGGAATATGTTCGTTTTTCACATCTCCGTATTTTCAGACTGAATTTTCTTAAAATTTTTCATAACTATTTGCATTAAAATCCAACATTGCACGCGATTGTCCCTTTAGTTTCGATTTTACAACATTAAATATGAAATTATTAATTGGGGGGGGGGGGGGGTTGCGTTGTTTAGGAATGACTCGCATCTTGCAATGAGATAATTAATTTGGTCCGTCAAATTCTGGCAGCTTATCCAAATTTGGTTAGTAATTGAGTTTCCGTTCGTATTTTATGAAATTAAAATAGAAAAATTCAACACTAGTCAATCTGAACTTAGATTTACAAGTTTTCTGAATTTGTTAAGTGAAATAGGCAGAAAATTGTTATTTTGACTATACCTTTACCCTTTAAGGAACAGAATCCCAAATAAAATTTGTCCAAAACTCACAGACGGGAAAAGACGAGCAGCAATTTCAGCATACTTCAAGGCGATGTTGAGCCGGAAGTCTTCTTTCTAGTGAGCTGGACATGGTACATTTGGATAGGCAGCAGGCGTTAAAAAGGATTCTTAATGGTTTATGAAGTTTGCGCTCACCTCCAATAGCGTTGGTCGATCTTCTTCAATAGGCAACTGGCCTATCCTGACTGAGACCCAGTTAAAAATGTCGCTTTGTAGTTTCCATTAACAAAGTAGATCCTAGAGTTCTGACATGCGGCTGTGTCAGGTTCGTTCAGAAAATCACTACACAACTTAGTTTTGAGAAAACCTTATGGTTATAACAGATACAGTGTTATTCCAGTTACATGAACAGTCTGTGTGAGCTCCGGAGGAAACTCCTCATTTTATATACAGCGGTTGTTATCAGCTTCTAAGGCAAGGGGCTACCTTGCTTCAGTTTTAAGTGAAAAAACCACGTGGAGTTCTGTTCCCACTCTGATAAAGTTACTTAAACAAAAAGCCCCACGGTTAAAAGGCCACATGGCCTGACCTTTTACTTGCTGATAATATTAATTAGTCTGCGGCAGGGTTCACAGCCAGGACTAAAAAGAAATATAACTCTTAAGATTTACTTAAAACGGGGTGATTAGAATTTACACTCGGATACAGGACTGGGGTCGATGGGAAGCTTTGTCTGAGAATATAACTTGCGCAACTATGGTTTTTAACGAGACTGTAAATCAGAGAGCGTGGTTTGTGATCCTAGTGCTACTTGCTAGGTATATACTTGCCGAGTATAAAATTCTTTATCAATATCCAGTATTTAATTATTAACAATTAAGACGCCTAAGTACAAAAATACAAATTTTGTATGGAGGTCCGCTCTGGCCCTCTAATATGCTCGTGAAATATAAGGTTGGCGTGTCCCTAAATACAGCGAGCGGTGGTTATTTGGTGACAATGATGCTGATCCATGGTCCGGAGAGATTGAGCTTCGCACCTCCCTGCTGCTGGCATACTGACTTCACAACAATGACAATGACGACTACGATTGAATATATACGCTGGTGTGACCCACCCAAAATATATATCAAGTTTCTATAATGCGTTATTTGATCTAGTAGATTTTCTCCGTTACCTGGCCAAAATAACCCGGGGAAAAAAAGTAAATTTTAATGACAACTTGAATTAAATTATATTTGTTCTAAATTGTGGTATAATTATAAATAATACATTTTAATGTTTTTATTTTAGTAAACTAGAATTAATTATCAAGTTTCTCCTTCCAATTTAAATTTCACGTGTAACTATTAAGTATTAAAAATAGTATTACACACAATATTCCTTAAGCTGAAAAGAATTGAGTGGAACATAACTATGAGATATTGTCATTAATTACCAAAGATACTTCTGAAAAAATAAATGCCTGAATAACAAAGGAATTCCTTATGAATACATAAAAATTAGAGTGAAGTTGTGAGATATAATATACCTTGATTGTTAAACAAAAGGGACCTTAAATTATGTATTAGCAAATCACCACTGTCAATTGTATTATACTATGTGTATTTTCACAAAAAATAGTGCAAACATACTTATTAATGGGGACCAGTAATTCTAGTATAACTACATATTTTTTAACTTACTGCATATCACTTGCAAACAGTGGCAGCTTGTGAGTTTTTTAAGTTATGTGCTAGTAATATTCTTTCGAAAATAATTAAGATATTAACAGCACTACAACAGCGAAAGCGTTACCAATACTCTGCAACAAATGATCCCACCCATAATACACTACATTTCCAACTCATCTACATAACATGTAATTATTGATAGAAGAAAAATTTTACATCATATTGACACAAATTCGTAACTCGAAAGTATTTTTCCTGCAAACATACGTTAAACGAATTTAATTTTAATATTATTGACGATTTGATGGCAGCATTGTACGCAGGAAACTTGTCGTTTTCACATTATGATGAAAGCCTTCAAAATGAAGCATATTAAATGTTTCTTCTTCAAATTTGATTTCCTTTAAATACTACACAAATTATGCAGATACCGGTTTTATTTTGAAAATATAAACTACTTTAAAATAAGATTTGTTGTTGTGGTATTCAGTCCTAAAACTGGGTGATGAAACCATCCATGCTAACATCTTGCGCAAGCCTTTTCATTTTACATTCTAGGCCTCCCTCTTCTGTTCTTAACCCACACACTTCCCTCTAATGCTAATTTTACAAAACCCTTATGTCTTAAAACATCTCTTGACCAAAGTCCGCCATAATTTTTGCTCTTCCCCTACTCTGTTTAGAACTTCCTCATTTTTAGTTACTCTACCCACCCATTCTCCTATAGCACCACATTTCAAAGACTTCTATTCTTTTCCTTTCCACAACTCCTATCGTCCACGCTTCACACTCGTATAATGCCACACTCCACATGCACATTTTTAGCAACGATTTCCTAATATTCACATTTATATTACCTGTAAATAAATTCCTCTTTTTAGAGAAAGCCTTCCTTGCTTGCGCTATCCTACTCTTTATGTCTTTTATACTTCTACCATTCCTAGTTATTACACTTCCCAAGTAGCAGAATTCCTTAACTTCCATCAAAATATCCCTTCCCAATCTAACACCTTTTGTTATTCCACTGTTTCTCATATTGCAATCCATATGTTCATGACACTACAATAGCATACGGTTTTTATTTCTTCTCCTTGCAGTATGATTCCTTTTCCATATTCCATTTTAACTTTCTTCATCGCCTGTTCTATATATAAGTTATACAGCATAGATTTCACCAATTACACAGTCACCTTGCAGTGCCGTTAGATATTGCACAGCTGTCTGTCTGTACTATTTCATTCCACATTCAGACAAGGGCAGTTTGTGGAGTTTTCTGGTCCATGAAGGGGAGTGAAACAGCATAATGCAGGCAGTTTAAAGAATTCAAAATTTGGAAGTGGTAGTAATTATCAAACTTTCAGAGATACCGGTTAGTATATACGATAACATACTGGTAAAAAAAAATCACAATCTTAAAATACTATTATTCTAAAGTTCTTAAAATTATGAAATGAAGAAGTCTTCCTATATTATATGCTGTAGAACATGAGCACATATGTGCCATCAATCACTGCTTCGAAATATTAGATATTACTAATTATAGGTGTTTGAATAGAAATACCAACTAACTCGGGTGAGTAATTGTTTTGAATCCCTTCATAAATTAGAAAAATTGTTTTGAAGGTAGCTCTCTTTAATATATAAACATAAATTGATTAACAATTGTTTAACAATTAAGAAATCAGGATTGTCAAAATCTTTATTCTAGGAATAAAATCATTAACTTTTTAAAAAACTTAACATCTAATTTGGAAGTGGTAGTGATTATTATACTTTCAGAGATACTGGTTAGTATATGCAACAACATACAGGTCAAAGAAAAAGACAACAATATCTTTAACCAACTGGGGAATTCAAATATGGATGATACAAATGGACACAATTTTCGGTGGGGTGGCCCCAAAAATGACCCCAGAGGAATGATGACTGAAAATGTACTAGATAATAGAATAGTGGTGCTGTAAAACTAAACAGTGCAGCTTATACATATCATAATATTATCAATAGAACTAAATATGTGATAGACATAACAGTAGCATCTCTGAATGTAGCAGTCTGGTTGGGCTGAGAATCACTGGAGGACTATTATGATAGTGATCATATACCAATTTTACTGCAATGGACTTGTTACCTATCAGAAAATACCTTAAAAGGTCAGACATCAGGACGGGTGGAAACTAAGCGGAGCAAATTGGAATAACTTCAGAAATAAGGTCACAAAACAAATGCTGGAAAACAGTGAAATAGACGGAGACAAAGACAGAGTTATACACTATAGTTAATAGTGTAATGAATGGGACCAACATAATGTTACCCAGACTGAGTGGGTTGTGACGGGGGGGGTTTTTATCCCTGGTGGGACGTCTCATGTGACGAGATACATGATAAGTAAAGGAAGGCAGTCAAGAACATTTTCTTGAAAAAGATCAGACGAAACTAAAATTGAATTAAAAAAGGCAAGGGCTAAATGCAGAAGTCACATTAAAAGTAGGGCAACTGGAAAATATTAAAGATTTATGGGTCCTTATCAATGGCATGAGTGGAAATAGGAGCAGACAAAATAGTAGTGCAGTGGTTGTTAGGAGAAAATTTTTCAAATATGTCAAAAAACACCATGTACGACTCAAGAGTTCTTGAAGTTAAAGAACAGGAAAAGTTGGGATTATCAAATGCAATGGCCAATAGATAGGTATGATCGAAATAAATGAACCAATCTCCCACACAGAAGGCCGAGAAATAACAAAAAATTCTAAATCGGGAGCTCCAGGAATAGAGGAGATCTCAAATGAGATGCTAAAACATTTTCCGGAAGTCACAGTAACAATAATAATTATGCTATACAACAATATTTGGTCAAAGCAGGTTTTCCCCATGATTTGGTGCAAATCTCTAATAACACCTGTATTAAAATGAAATAGCAACAAAAATTAACTAAACTCGTTGCAATATTCGAAAAGTTTGTGAAAAAAATTAGAACGAACAGACTCCCATGGTATCTGGAGATCAATAATCTCCTCGACCACAACCAAATTAAGTTCAGAAAAGACATAAGCCCCACAGATATCATCTAATAAGAGAAGCATTCAATATCAAAGAACATTTTTAGCAGCATCTTCAGACATTAATAAAGCCTACAACAAGACATGGAGGTAGAACATCCGGAAGGAGCTCAGAGTGGTAGGAGTAAAGTAATATATGGAATTGTATTAAAAAATCATTATAAAGGAAACAAATTATGGTAAAACTATAAGCACATTACATAATGGGCTAATACAGGGCTTCATCCTTAGTGTAGTACTACTTTTAACAGACAGCAGTCAATGGGGTAAAATATGACGATAAAGCACATGTTAAACTACTTGCAATGTAGATGACATTATTACGTATAAAAGAGGTGTAGACATTACAGCTATAGGCATCCAAATGGAGTGTGCCCTAGCTAAAGTAGCTAAATGGGCATCCTTGATAGGTTTTGAATTCATTCAAGTTAAGTAAACGATATCCTTTTCTCCAAAAGGTACAAAAAATTACCACCAACATAACATATAAACAAGTAGATAAAATTTTATACCTCTATTAAGATACTAATAATATTGTACTGCAAAATAAATTTTAAGAAACATATAGACAGCCTAGTTGTCAATATAAAGAAAAAACTCGACATTCTAAAATGCTTAGCAGCACAGAATTGGGAATGCAATAGAGATATACAAATCGTACAAAGTGATTATTCTATCAAAACTAACTTATGGTGATCATATATATATACTGATGCATTGGCATCACTTAAAAAAATTGATATTATAATTAACAATGCACTACACCTAATCACTGGGTGTCATCGAACGACGCCAATATATAGGCTGTACAAAGAGTTAGGGGAAATCCCTGCTTACCTAAGAGGAGAAATAGCACCTTAAAATATATAATAAGAAATACTGAATCTGAAACTTATGTAAAGAACAAGATTAGCAGAGCATGTGAATGCAGACAATAACTGGAGTAGGGGGAAGACATATGCAAATAAGTTCAAAACATTGTTGGAGAAATCCAATTTAAAGGTACCAATCACGAACTCAGTGATGGATTTAAGGTCGATCTTGAGTGGTAGGTTTACATAGGAACAATGAGATATAAACTGGCAAACAGTTGTGGAACAAATAGTAAGTAAGGAAGGGCACCCCAACAAGTTTATGCAGATGCTTCAAAAGGGCAGTGGGGTGTAGGATCTCGTAATCAAGACAAAGTTAAATACTATAGTATCCACATTCACAGCTGAGTTTAAGGCTATTCAGCTAGCTGTACAATTTTGTATCTGTAGCCCACAAGAAAATTTCATCATACTGTCAGACACATTGTCAGTGTTAAAATGCATTAAAAATAGCAAATATAGTGTAAAATTATAATTAGGGTGTTCTTGAATTTATAAAGCCAGTTTGATGTATTAAATTAAATTTTATTTAAAGAGGTTAATATTTATTTTTAAAAGAGCATGAGACAATCTACAGGGTTTAATTGCAGGCTGTGTAGCAGAGAAAAGGTCCAGGTGTGTAAATACATACAGTTCCCTTTTTTTCTTCCTATGTCCGCAGCGGTGGAGCAAGCTGCTAGAGTCCACAGGTTCGTCCCTCGGAACTCGTAGGTAGCGATGACCCCTATTCGAGAACACCGTTCCTCGTAGTCGCTCCTTTGCATACCGATATTGGAAAGTGGTTGTAGACCAACTTTGTGGTTGATCTTTCCTCTACCTCAGATCATCACAGACTACTCTTTTTGTCTCAATTTCTCCTGACGTTGCTTCTAGGACCCTCCTTTTGGCATGCCATGTGATCATGACATCCAATTGAATGTTGGAACTTTTGCCGCCATTTCCAGGTTCCTAGAAGCTTCTGCAGGTCAATGACTTCCTTTGTAAACTCAGGTCAACTCACTAATCCTCCTGGGGTGAAAAACATCATGATTTTCATTGGAATGCAGCTTTACTAGCTCTTGCTTGCTTGCTTGCCCGCCAGAACAAAAATTACACTCATTACAATAGAAATAGACTATTCAATAACAAAGTCTAAACTAAGCACTGCAGCAGGTTTGAATAAAACCATAAAATTTATGTGGATACCAGTACACAAGGGCATCACAGACAAAGTGTGTGTAGCTACATTGGCCAAAGCTGCAAACAACGAGGAAGAGAACATTTGGAATGAAGCGCCAATATGAGATATCCCTACTGATATCTGTATCGATGTGGTACAGAAGACAACGAGGCCAAGGCAACAGTGGTTTAATCCTCCAAAACCTTAAAGACACCAGCCACTACATTACCCTGAAATCTCTCAACAGAAAGGACCAAGTTATACATTCCTTCATCAGGACACTGCATACAAATGTTACCCACAATTTACAATTCCTCAAGGAAGATCGCACAATTTGTGAAATTTGTAACATCAAGGTTACAATTCAACACACATTGAAGGACTGTACAGAATATACACAACTAAGATGCAAGTTCCTGATCAACTGGTTGCCACAAAAGATCCTGGGAAAAGAAAAATCTATAAATAATCTGTAATCATTCCTAAGGGAAACTAAGATGTACGAGAATATTTAAATGTAACTAGGATTGTAACTTGTATAATTTCTATATAAGCTAGTGATACTGTGATATAACAGGTAATATGGCCAGCAATGACCTTGCCTTCGACCTGACCTTAAATAAAAATAGGATTTACGGATTAGTAAAAGTTTCAAACATGTATATCTATATCGAATGTCATAAAAGATTATAACGCAAATCAGAGCATTTATCACAATTTATTATCAAAAATCAAACAAATATATGTACATTTTTTAATACATTAAAACATGTTTTCAAACTAAATTGTTTAAAGATGAAACCATAAATTAAATTATAATACTTGTATATAACACCCTGCACTTCAGTATATAACATTGGTAGCCGAGGAACTCCTTGAAGACGTAATGGCTTCTTCCAAGTTGCTATCTAATTTTCGATACCCTGAAGTATTTGGCCGTCTTCTCGATCTCCGTGACCTACCTTCCAGGGCAAGAGCCAGAATCTGGAACCAGGCACAAAACTCAAATATAATCATAAACATTAAAATCCAATAAAATATTCTTTCTATACATTTTTAATAAACAATATAAAAGCATTAGATCCAGTGGCAGTTGGTGCATATGTGCTCGTGTTACTGTACATGAATTAAATTCAGGAGGAATTATTTGCTTCATAATTATAAGAAAGTTATGGATTCGTTGTGATATATTTGGAATAATCAAAGGTTAGTTAAAAGAAAAAAAAACATTAAAGGGACGGCATTTCATAGACTTTCAAAACTCTGAGAAAATAACAGCATACAATATTGTCATATTATGAGGATTCTTCCTAAAATTAAGTTTCTTTATTTAAAATATATATATTTAAAATACTTTTGTGTTAGAATTTGCACCAATTTGATTTTATATTTTTACAGTTTTAAAAATACATTCCTATACGTTATGTAGATGAAATTAGATATGCACTATAGATGTTGCAGTATTAATATCTTACTTAAGGGGAATTATCTTCATAAAAACTTTCTTGGTGTGATATAGCACAAAACTTTTAATAGTCACAAACTGCCAATGGTTACATATATAGACATCCAAGTAAGACATTCTGTATACTGAAGATAAATTATTATTAAACTATATATAACTGCCTAATATTACAGATTTGGTCTTTTAATCTTCCATTAATTTCGGAAACTCTTATGTCTTGCAGTAAACAATCATATATGGCCCTTTTACCCCATGCTTAGTCCATATATATATATATAATATATATATATATATATATATATATATATATATAACTTTCTGATGAAGGGGGCGGTGCCTCCGAAAATTCAAGTACTCTAAACCTCACAAGGTGTCTACCATCTATGAACCTCAGGTAAGTCACCTTCTTTCTATCTCTCTGTCCTTTCCCCATTAATTGTTTTAATTAACATGACAATGTCATTTCCTGACTCATATATATATAAAACAATTAATAGAAAAGGACAGAGAGATAGAAAGAAGGTGAATTACCTGAGGTTCATAGATGGTAGACACCTTGTGAGGTTTAGAGTACTTGAATTTTCGGAGGCACTGCCCCCTTCATCAGAAAGTTAGGAAGCCATTTCCAGTGATCGGCTAGCCGACGACAATTATTTCTATCTAGCTTGTATTAAATTTTAAATGAAAATAATTATAATATACTTTAAGGATAATAACTGTGTCCTTTACCTTTTGTTTATTATGAAACACTAAATATCCAATGATACATAAAACCATCATGGTCATGAAATAAGCAAAAAAATGAGACTCGTCGGGTTTCATAAATTGATCTGCAGTAGAATCAATTTCAATTTCTGGAAAATAAAGATATACAACTTCAAAAATTCTTCTATAACTAATACATTTAGTAATTCTGTGAAGAATTCTTGGTATTGTGGATGCTTGCAGGAAATAAATTTTTTGCTGTATAATTCAAAAACATGTATTAAATAAATTGTTAATATCATAATAAGGAAGGTAAATTTGGTAAAAAAAAACTGATATTGAGGCACATTACTGCTTCACAACATGAGAAGCCTTATAACCAAATGATGGTACAGGATGGTCTACTCAAATGTCCCTAATTACAATTGTATTTGATGGGTAAATGGTTGGATATAGAAACTTACAGCAACTTTTATATGAAAGGAAAACTAGCTAGAGGTTTAGAATCCTGTTGATAGATAGTACGAAAGCACTGTTTTGTCATTCAGTTAACAAAATGGTGTTTCTTATGAGCAAAACCTCAGAAGTTATGAAGAACTTCAAGGGAATACTGAATAAAACATTGTATCAAATTGTCCACAAAAGTCTCAACTGTTCACATACAAAGTGCAGTTTCTGCAACATCGTGACCCAATGAGTGGTATTTGCCAATATAATGCTAGTCCATTTTGGTGCAGATGCTGATTGCATGTCCAAGATTTTCTTCTCAGTTGAAATGTTTTAGGGAAGGTAAACTGGCATAATTTACAGATCAAGAAAACTGCCTGTGGTACCCCATATCTTGACATGCTGGAGCAGTCTTTTTTTCCACAAATTGAACAACTGGAGGCTACCATCATTTTCCAACAAGATGGAGCTCCTCCACAATGATTCAATTAAATTTGTACAATCTCGACAACATTTTTTTTCAAGGTCATTCAAATGGCAAGGGAGGACTGATAGCTTGACCCCTGTTTAACACTGCTTAATTTCTTTCTCTGAGGCTACATCAAAGAAAACGTTTATACCATTCCCCTCACAGACACAGATGTGGTCATGTGCATATAAAAAAAAAAAACTAGGGAGTTGTTTGAAATTTCTATCTTCAATAGTGTAACTGTCACATGCAATTGAATTAAAGGACATTCGAGCAGACCACCCTGTACTACACCACATTACACATAACTAAGAATAAAATGTAAGAGCCACTAGAGGAACACAACACACAAACCAGATGACAAACTTATTCATCATTCTTGTGGAAGAAAAGTAAAGGAGATGAGTGGAGGGAGAGATCTGTGGGTTTGTTTGATTTACTCTACAGAAATTTCACTTTATACTTAGTACACAAGGAAAGTTTGTTTCTTCTAAATGATTCAGTTACTTAAAGTTGTTTTATATAACTTTACTTCAGAGAAAATACTGTAAATAATTATTGACAACACGCTGCGAGGAACATTCAAAACTTGAAAAATACAAATTGATTTAGGGAAAAAAGTGTGTATTTTTACAAAATGAAACTTTTCAACATAATCCCTATGAATATTAAAACATTTGTCCCAATGATGAACTAGTTTTTTATACCTGCTGGAAAGAAGCCTTTGTCTTGTTGTTTGAGCCAGTATTCCACTAACTTTTTTCCATACAACGCCTCCATATGTTGGACGAACAAATTAAAATCAGAGGGAGTCAAATCTGTACTGTAGGGAGGATGAGGTAGTATCTCCCAATCCAGTTTGGTTTCTTGGGCCAGCTTTCGGGACTCAATTTGCTCTTGTTTTGCTGTACTTCAGCTTGTTACTTATAACATTATGAACTGTGCCAACAGTTACTGCAGCTTCTTTAGCTATATTTCCTACAATAATAAAATGGTCTTCATGAATAAGTTGTTAATAAAGGTTTTAAGCAAAGGAGTTGTCACTTTTAACTGACTGGCGAGGATGTTGTGCATTAGTCATTCATGTTCAACTGTTTTTTGAACTGTTCTATCCGATAATAAAATTGTCCATGGCCCATACAACTTTAACCATACTGTAAAATCATTCAAGAAAAGATTTTAGCCAGTCTTTCACCTTCAGAAACAAACTAATGTGCAAACTTCATGAGAATATACCATTGTTATATGCAATATTGAGTTTATAAATTAATCATTTTTATCTGTAAGGTGTTCTCAGTGATGACAATTTCAAGTCATTAAAATACAGGACACCTCCTACTAAATATATTTCTTCTAATTCAATTTGTCTCTCTAATTATTGAATGTTCCTCATATGTACATAAAATTGTCAACATATATGTAATTTATATATACATGCTTTTAAGGTCATAATTACTTCCTTGTTCAGGCTCCACAGTTTCAATTGCATTGATACTTCCACTGGCAGCACCTTAAAAGAAAATGTAAACAATATAAAGATACTGTAATTTTCAATTATTTACTACAAGCATTAGAAAACTATAAAGAAAGTTTACAACTTATCAGTTCACTGGTAAATTTATCAAACAAAATTAGAGATGAATATCTTGTATTGTTGACATCAAACATATTTTCTATAAAATTTACTCAGCAAAGGAAATCTACTAAACTTTACTTAATAGTACATTTATGGTTATACCGGTCTGTTTGAAACTATGCATACTGTATTCCACCTATGAAGAACAATATGAAATTGATAAAAATTTCATAAATTACAAACATTGAACTTTTAATTATAAACTTATCAAAAAAGACTTATAATATTTATCACACAAAAATGAAAATAACATAGTGTATAACAGTAATTTTATTGCTTAGTAATGTTTTAATAAATTTACTTACCATCAGCAGAAAGTTCTTTCACTTCTGTCTTATCCAAATCATCTTGATTTGTAAATTCACCAGTATTATCAATTTCATTCCCTGTAGCTTCATCAATATTATCACTATAAACAGTTTTTGAGGTAGAAATTTTGAGAGGAACATTGTTCATCATTTCAGATTTCTCAAGTACAGTGTCACTAGGATTATTTTCTTTGGTAGTAGTTCGAACAGTAGTTGAAGCATAAACTGTTTCCTTATCAGTCACATGTATCTCACTTATAATGGAGGAAGATTGAACAGTTTGAATGTCAACAGTCTGACCTTGATTCGTACTTCCTTCAAATGTAGTAGGTACAGAACTTATCGTTATTTTACTACTAGTTTGTGTAATAGAAGGAACTGATTTAGTCAATGGTCCAGAAACAGAATTACTGTCAGTTTTCAGTGAATTACTTTTCATAACTGATGGGTTTTTATGTAATGAAAGAGTCTTTGTTGTACTTTCATTTGAAGTACTCTTTCCATACTTAGAAAATTCTGTTTTATTAGCAGAACTCTCATTTGGCGAGTGCTCAACTACAATATTTTTGGACATAGGAAACTTTTTATTATGACTTGGAATGTTTTTAATGTCAGAATTCAAGTTTGATGTAGGATGGACTGAATGAGCTGTTTCGTTGACAGATTTGTTTCCTGGAACACAAATGATAGTGAAACAATGACTTAATACTCAACCCATTAATAAGTAAATGCATATCTACATCAATGTAAATTTAAAAAAAATTGTGATATCGAAGCAAAGCTCACTTCTACTATATTAATGTATGTATATATACACACACAAACACGACCATCTCGTCATTCAGACAGTGTCTAAAACAGAAAACTCTTAAAATTCACATTTTTGCACTTCAATGCCAGTTGACACCTACTATTAAATTAAGTGGCTAATCTTTCCTTTCTAATTTATTATTATTACTCTACTGTGTTATCTTATGTATCTTATATAAACCATCCTTAAGACAGAACACACCTGCACCTCATGTCAGAAGACCGCTCAATATCAAATTCAGATTCAAGCATGCCAGCTGTTAAGACAGCACAGATTGACACCAAAGGCAAAAGGCGTAATGGAAATTTGAATGGCAGCAGTGAACTGGAGGTTTTACAAAACAATAAGTTGCTTAATTTTATGCATCAAAACTTATATTGTTGCTGTTTAGAGATGGTGGTCCAAATAAAACACTACATAAAGAAAACTTTCCAAGCCAAGACAAAAACAAATGATGAAAATGAAATGTTTTCTATAAAATTTACATTCAGAAAAAGTAATATTAAGCTGCAAAAGTTGAGTTTATGAAAATTTCAGCCAGGCCACAATAGAAAATCGCATGAATGAGCTTGGTGAAGTCACTAATTCCACACTTTAATTGCATATATCTAGGTAAGTATGTGTGACCATTCACAATTGTATGGAAAAGGTTTCTTAGAATGATGGGAAATGATTTAGTAGAGAAATTACTGTAAAATATGGGAAGGTTGGGCATTAAAAATTGAAGTAACATTAACTGAACTATTGCATGCATATTCAAGGCAATGAAAATGATTATTATGTCAATGTAATAGGTATCAGCAACAAGGAAGGATGCAGATGAAAGTGTTATGGCAAATTAGTTAAAGAAGAAAGCAATTCAGAAAAGTTTGAAATAACAAAATGAAAATATACATCACATTGAGAAATTGGACAGTAAATATTACTTACTAAAACATTCAGTTCATATATTTACGACTTACTTATGTAGTTGAATTCATCCGTGACCCACAAAGTATACTGACATATAGGATTAACTTTTTCCTTGACATCAACACACAAGCTATAACACGAAGAATTTGATGAAAATAATTTATTGTATTTTAAAATCCAATCAGCATTCGAAGAGTTAATGAAAAAATCTTCAAAACGAATGCATATATTTGAATTATAATTTATAACATTTTGTTTTTTATTTTGAATGTCCGTAGTGCCAAGTTTATTGAGTAAGGTGCACAAGTCTTGACTTTTCTTGAGCAACCCTGCACACAAGTACACATCATTAGAAACATAATCCTGAGAATCAATATTACATACTGGATGTATTCTCTTTATATTATCAGACCACGAAAAATTACAAGGGATATCGTCAAAACTATTTGCATTTTTTGGAAAGAGCTGTATGGATAAAATACAGCCGACGAAAGTAAACAAAACTAAAAAATAGAATGACATCATTTTCTTTAGATAGAGTCACAGTAAAATTTAACCATTCACAAGTAAAACAAAATTGTCACTAGCGAATGAGGCAAATCAGCAACTTTTTCACAAGCATTGAAATGAATAAACGTTTTAAAACATTTCAATCCTAATATATGTAATAATTAACACAAATATAATTGTTTTATTATATTCAACACATAAATCACCAATTGCCAAAGAACAAAATCCCTTCCTTTGCGTAATCGGCACTACTCTTAGACAATAAACAACCAAAGATAAAGATTTTTTATTGAAACATTACCGACTTCGTCTTGTGATTCTCATAAATAATTACCGTGGTGATAAAGATAATCTATTTTCGCAATTCTGCATTGTGATTTTGTGAGGTGGAACAATTCTTCTTTTGTAGTTAATCTCTTCAATTCGCTACTTTTATATAAGTTACCACAAGCAAAAATTTTCGAGCTATTAATTTATACAATATTAACGTGTGTTGAATTACGGTGAGAAATGCACGCCTCTTTTTTGGTGGGTTAAAAGGCTACATGAGGGTGCTCCTGAAACAGGCAGCTCCCCTTTAGTAGAATGGGAAGGGAATTGAAAAGGTGGGATGTGGAAGGTAGAGCAAGGTAGCCAAGGGTTGACTAGGGCCCCCGGGCTATAGTTTAAGGATCCTATCCGGCGTTTCACCTAAAGAAATGCTGCGAAAACCCTAGAAAACCTGCATCAGGTAGGTCGGACTTTGGGTACTATTCTCACGCCCTTCCGAATGACGGGAGATGAGTTCACAGCATTCCCTTCTTCATGTTTCCACTAGTTTTAGGAGGCTGTTGGCCGACTGATCCAATGCAATTTGTCCAGGAGGTTAATACAGTATTCTCCAGTAATTGTTTTCCCAGTGGGGAGATAATCTACAAACAGAATCCCCTTCACATCCCAGAACACTGATGTCATGACCTTTCCAGCCGAAAAAATTGTCTTTGTTTTCTTTGGTGGCGGAGAATCGGTATGTTTCCACTGCTTTAACTATTGTGTTGTCTCTGGGGTACAGTAGTGCATCCAAGTTTCATCTGTGGTCACAAACCGGCGCAAAAGATCTTGTTTGTTTCTCCAAAATCGGATCAAACATTGTTCCGATATGTCCATTCTCATGCGTTTTTGATCCAGCGTCAAGAAGTCGCGGCACCCACCTTGCAGATAATTTTTTCATTTCTAATTCTTCAGTTAAAATGTGATATACCCTTTCAGATGGCATCTGGCAAGCGCGAGCAATTTCATGCACTTTCAATCAGCGATCCTCCATGACCATTTTGTGCACTTATCCAATGATTTCTGGAGTAGTGACACATCTTGGCCGACCCCCAAGCATCATCGTCTAAGCTCTCCCAACCAAATTTAAATTCATTTGTCCACTTGGCAACAGTTGAATATGAAGGAGCAGAGTTCCCCGGTGCATTCTGGAAATAGGCATGAATGTCATTTGCTTTAATATCCTTATTTACGAGGTACTTAATCACTGCTCGAATTAAGATTTTTTCCATCTTCGCAAATCACTGTGCGGGAACAACAACAAAGCCACATCACCGCCACAGATCTCTTCCAAGAGCACTGAGGTAGTACGTGTTTACTGCAACAGTCCAATTGATATCACGTGAACAACTCGTTGCGCTAGCGCTGACCTCAGGTGGTGATTCCGAGAACTTAACAAACGACCTTCGTATTTAAGTTTTCTGTATAAATTTCAGCATTATTTCGCAACAGCAGGTCTTTAAGAAATTTCTCGAAGTGGTCGGAGTTCATCTGTGAAGGAAAAAGAATACATTTTACAATAAAGTAAGAGGTTTAAAGCCTATATTGAATAGAGCCGTTGGTGTTATATCATGCTGCATTTATTTGGAGAGATGTGTTAATGGCGTGAAAGCTGATTGGTGTAATAAATAGCTTGAATGTTGATACGTGATATCTAAATTGTTACTTCGCGTATTGTATATCTTAGTTTGGATATAAATCACGGCGAAATATTTTATAATTAATCTTAGGGGCAGGAATAAGCAATAAGCAGGTAATTATTAACTTTTATTACGAAAATTTTAACAATACAATATGAAAAGGTTTCTTTTCCATAGAAGAAATTATACATAAAACTACAGCCGTTAATAATTTTAATAAATACTTTTTTAAAACTATTCTGGACATGAGAATTTTTTCTCAAATCTTGTTTGATCAACTTGAAATGTATTAAATACGCGAAGTGAAACTTTAAGTTTTTGCATCTGTGTTCCTAGCTGTGTGGGTGGCACTCGCATTCATTGGGACAAAAAGATGACCCTTCTGGCTGAATGTGAGAGAGGGCCCATTCACGAAAAAAGAGGATCGCCGTGAATAGTTACAGGGCTGTTTTTCGCGAAAACGGTAATTCCGTGGAAAATTTGGAATACGCAGGACCTGCAGTATTTAGGCCCAGCAGGTAGAAAATTTTTCTATTGGCCGCAATTGTTAAAGTGCATGCCAATAGAGGTCTTTTCAGCTTATTGGTGGTTTGGAATAATGTAGCTTCCCACCGAGGTTACGTGGGAAGGGATTGTGAGACGGAGAAGACAGAAGGCGTTGGGAGACGGAAGAGCTAAAGGTTTATTCATTACAAATGGAATATCATATTATATTATAAATTAATGAAATTAATTCAAACCCCCCTCATCCCACCCTCTCAAGTAAATATTCATTACAAACTATTAAAGAAACTTTCCTCAGCTTGTTATGTTGTAAGAGTTATACAGACACACAAACACGTAAATTAGTATATAATGCATATTTTCATTCTGTATTGTTGTATGGCAGTGTATTTTGAGGCGACTCCTCAACAAAAGAAAAAGTATTTACAATCCAAAAAAGAGTCATTAGAATAATATTTCAAGTCAATTCTAGAACAAATGTGCACATAATTAACACCATAAATACAAACAACCTTCATATAGAATGTACGAGACTAAGAATGACACAGTAATCTATAAGGGAATAATACTGTTCAACAAGCTTCTCCCACACATTAAACAGCTCCTAAACGAACCTAATAAATTTAAAATTGAACTAGCCATTTTCATACTTAGTCAAGCCTTCTATTCATCAAAATATAAATTTAATTCAAAAGGTTGGCCACTGAATATGGCTTGCCGTTTTCGGTGGTCATGACCCGGAGTCTGATTGCTTCTGTGGTTTGTATCTATCCTTTCGGGGGCTACTGTAATATCTATCCTGAACCAATGAGGTTTGTCTCCAGAGCTAGATTGGGTGTTAGGAAGGATGCAAGCGATGCCATAGCGTCTGATCCTTCAAGGCCAGGGGAATGCCTTCTCGTAGCGCCCGTGTTAATCCACTTTAGGGTGGTAACAGAGTTTCTCTGGTACGATGAAGGGAGATCGTGTGGTTCTCCGTGGGGTCAATCCTGGAAGCAGGATTCCCGTCCTGCAGCTGAGGTTAACTCAAGGCGGTCATCGAGTCATTCGTGACTAAGGTGTCGGAAGTTTGGGGGCTGGTGCGGCATCGGGGGTTCCGGGCGTGGGTCTGGGGTCTCCGGGCCGTGGCCGTGCTAGCCCTCGCACTTCCAGTTATCCGATGATGAAACCGACTGGCCATAAGCATCTGACAGCATTGCCCATGCTGTTAGTAGCAGGATGCAGATCTAGCATAAAAGTTCACTCTGTCTTGCCGAAATATGCAAACTAGATTCAAGGGCCATTTAATGGCAAGTGTAATTCCTCCCGGTGGGGCGACAGTGAACCGAAAGGAGCTATGCGCGCGGCCAACCAATGACGTCCTTCGGGGAAATTGTACCTCAGATACCTTCGGAGGTCCCGAAACCCACTTTTTGGTGGCATGTCCAAGTCCCAGGCCAACGCACACTGGAGTTAGACTCGAGGGGGTATGGTTTCTCGGGCAAAAGTTTCTTCTACTCTTCCCAAGTTCTTGAAGGATTTCGAGTAAAAATGAGAGGTGGGATACCGATCACTTACTCGACAGGACGTCACAGCAGAGTTTCTAGTGGACACGGTTTCAGACCTCTTACCGTTTCGACCCCACATTAATAGTCAAACAGGTTTATCTCTTTTTATGGATTATTGCTCCCATTGGCTTATTGCAGGCAACTGAAGACTGTCAGTCTGATTGATCGTGTAGAGCAGGGGTTCACCATGGTGCCCGCAAACCGTTTATGGTTGGATTGCCATCCAAGCTAATATCCACTGCGCCGAGGCAACGGGCCGTTTCTTGGCTCTTCCTCGGACCAAAATGGATCAGGGCCCTGGAAAGAGCGTATCAAGATCAGTATGCATCAGACGTTCAGGAATGAACATCGTAGGCTAGTAACCGAAAGAGCGTGTGCGGGATGGGCTCCCGTGGTTGTTGAGGGCGCATATGACGGTTGCGAGTGACGATACAAACTTGAAGGTAACTTTTTACTTAGTGATAATTGTACGAGATCAAAAAAAATAATAAAGTTGTTCAAGTTATAACGATATATGTATATGTTCCTTCTCATTTGTATCCACACCAAATAAACCATTACTCTACAAATACAGTTCTTCGTGGTTTGTCATAATGGTCAGTTGTTCAACTTTATTAATCGTCATTTTATTTTTATGCCGTTTCCAAACGTAAATAATTAAGTTGGAGGTATTCTTTTTAACATTCTAAAACGTTGACGTCGTGTATTTTTTCATTAATCGGGTCTCTAGGTAACTTACTATTTTTATATAAAAATATAAGAAAATGTGTAATTTTCACATTTAAATTAACAAATACAAAATAATATATGTTTGAAATCAACATTTTTAATTGAAAAATGATAGTATTTTATAAATTGTGAAATCAATAAATTTTATCCTTCACTTTTCCACGGGTTGCTACAAGTTCATCACATAGTAAGGGCCTAACCACATTCGCCAAATGTTCTCACGTTCACGCGGTACATAAATTATTTTTCTTAGCATAATTTTTATGGGGTTAAATTTAACTGCGCGTATGTTTTTTATTTATGTGTCGACATGTAATTTGGTGTAATTTTCGTAACCACCACGGTCAACGTGTCAGTCCATGTAGCTAGTCGGAGCAAATTAACATGATAATATTGTAAGTTGAGTAAATAGTTTTCTTATTTTATTTTTGCATAAAATATTAACCAACCAACTTATCGAGAATATATTTATGATCAAAATGAATCAAATTTAATATTTTCAATAAGTTGAAGCCTACCTAAAATTTAATGTGCAGGATGCGTTAAATGTTACCAAAAATGTAAGATTAAGTCTTTCCGTCCATCACAGAACTGAACAGAGTAGATGGTCTTACAGTCGGTCAGTCCAATCAACCGGATAAAGGCTGGTCAATGATTAAACACCAAGAAAGAAAAAACCCAAATCTTTAACGGCGAGTACCAAGGGTGCCCAAGAGATCTGGGACTCTGGCCATAAAGGTAGAGGGTTATACAATATACACTAATGACTTAAGTAAAATGAAGAGCGACCCAAAATTGACGGAAATGGGGACCAAGGTGGAGAGGATACGCAGGACAGTGACAGAAAATCTCGTCCTAGAATTCGACCGTGCGCAAAGTGACGTGGCGACGAAGTTTCAGGCGCTGGTGGAAAACTTCCAAGGTCACTATGGACATGATATTTTAGCAGGAACAGCCTCCCACAAGATGGCTCAGACCGTGCAGTACCTAAAAGAGCATGTGATGCAACTATGCCACGGAAGCATAGCCAACATCGCCGACCACCAGTCTAGCGATGGACATCCTAAATAGGAGAACTGCGCGCAAGAGGAAGGCCTGGCTTAAAGGAGCGGCAGTACCAAGAGGCCAGGCGAGTTCTCAAAACGACAATAAAGAATAGCAAAAGACGCTGAATGGTTGAACTTTAAAGCAAGGTTGACGAAGACCCATTGGGCACGCCATACAAAGTGGTAATCCGTGGGGAAACTGAAAACATTTCAGTCACCAACATGTCTCGAAATACTATGCTATCATCCAGTTCCCTCAGCAAGACAATGGAAACACCCCAGATAATGAACATGAACTAGGAATCCCAGAGATCCCCATGTTAACAAGGGAAGAGCGTTAAGAGGTAGTCAGACGAATAAATCCCAAGGCCTATGGGCCTAATGGTGTGCCAAGGGTAGCTGTTAAAGCAGTGATGGAGGCAAGACTGGAGATCTTTCTTGAGCTTTACAACTCATGCCTGCCAGAGGGAATATTCCTCGAGCCCTGGAAGCACCAGCATCTGGTACTGTTGTCGAAGCCAAACAAACCACCTGGACTACAGTAGTCTTACAGACCACTCTGCATGCTAGAGCGTCTGACATACAATATGCTGTCAAATGAGGTAAAATACCGAAACGGACTCTCCAGTGACCAATATAGATTCAGGAGAGGCTGCTCAACTATCAACGCAGTCATTCTGGTGGCAGATACCACCTGCCAATCCATTACGGGGGAGAAGTGGAAAGGAGGGTCAAAGAAGCGCTGTGCATTGATCACTCTGGATGTCAGAAATGCCTTCAACTCAGCTAAATAGAGCTGCATCCTAGAGGCATTGGAGAGACTGCAAGTCCTATGAAATATCAGGAAGAGAGTGGCTAACTATCTCAGCCACATATACATGTATATATATACACCACCCCCTTCATCAGAAAGTTAGCATATAGTTAATTTTTTAGAAGAAAGACAAGAATGGAAAAATAGGTTTGATTCCCTGGTTCGGTTGACATTTGTCCATTCTTGTCTTTATTCTAAATAAAATAATTTTCTATAAATATGTTTGTATTAGTATTATTGCCTTAATTGGTTGCTTTTATGGTTAATGTGCTTCTTTTATAATTCCATTTTTTTAAAAAAATATATCTTATTTTGAAGCTGGGAAGCGTAATTTTTTGAGTTTGCCTATGGCGGAAGAACTGATAGGCCCAGTCTTCATGAAACAATTTGATCCATTGAATATCAATTAATTCCTTACCAATAACACCTATTATTAATAAAACTAGGTACAAATCAATGTAAACTTGCAATAACATATTTAAAATTGCAATTCTAATGTGTGACAACTTCTAATTCTTTTAAAAAATCTATATTTTCATTATTGTTATTTAGAAGGTTTGGCAATCAATTTATTTGATAAAAATTGAAGAAATTTCACAACCAGACAAAAGTCAATATTTCTCTCAAATTTTTGTGTTTTATTCAAATAATAGTGTAATTATTTCCTATGAAGATATTCTTGAGTGCCTATCATCAATGGAACACTATTTTGATAATAATTAAAAAGACCATTTTTGATAATGTATATTTTTCTACAATATACATTTGTACCATTACCTATATTTTATATACAATAATAATTTTACAATATCCATACATCAAGTTCTGACAATACAAATGAGTGATAATAATAGCAGCTTGTAAAAAAAAGAGTGGATAATATCTAATGAATGCATTTAAAATTAAGGAAAATTTTAACAGATTATTCTTTTTGTATAATACATATTTAAGTAAGGGTGAAATATAATTTCCGTGGCAAATGAATGAAATTCCATTCACCAAAAAATATGTGTAGATATATAATGACATTATACGAAATCTTCAAAATAGAAGGAAACATCAGTTCAGATTTAGTAAAAAAAATAATTGAGGACATTAAGATAATACAGCATACAGCATCTTTTTATATCACCACTGTAATATACACAAATTAAAAGATATTATATATATATATATATATATATATATATATATATATATATATATATATATACTGCAGCAATTTTCAAATTACAAACTTCAGCATGTATGTGAAAGAGATTACATGCCATATAAGGCCACAGATTCAAATTTGTGAATAAACTTATTTTAACAATATCTAAATATCTTTTGCAGACTGGACACTCCATCCAAGTATGAGTCGATCAAAGCCACAGGTAAAAAAATTACATGGGAGGTTCGTACTTTCTTCTGCCCAGGCAACTGAGCACACCATTCTTCTATGCCCCTTTTAACAAAAATCATGACACATATTATAGAAAAAATATTTTCTTGTCATACTAAGTTTTAAATAAAATTCTCTTTTCATAATGGTGTGGAGAGAGGCTTAGTTAACCCATAACAAAGACATGTTATACTGCCCCCAACGTCACACCCCACATGATGGTTATTTTCTCCCATTATGATAGGTTAATTCAAGGTCATGCCCCTTGCACCCACAGAACATAATCAGACTTCTTATTTCAAACTGACAACTACCTTACATTGACACAATATGGAATTGGTGAAATGATAATAAATATGATGGCGCATATCCATCAATGATAAACAACAGTACAGAAAAATAAGACATTATTCAAATAGATAAGAGACACATGACAAAAAAAAAACTTGAACTAGATTTATGAAGATGTAGTTGGAGGAAAAAATTTCAAAACTCTGTACATGCTGTAAATTATTAAGAATAAACTGAGCCAGAATTATTGAATTAGCCATCTGCATTACATGTATTTTTAATTAACAATGTGTTGAAGGTCTAGGAAGCTGGATTTAGTCACGTCCTGCTTGAAACTATGTTTCTGCTTTCTTATTAGCCGATTTTCATATACTCCATTAATCCATTTCTCTGAACAACTTTATTGTTACTTATTGAACTAAGTAATTTCCTACCTCTACATGTTAAAAATTTATTTTACTAATGCAAATAAAGTAACACAAATGCAAGAAAAGATTTCCACTGCAATAAAAATAGGTGTATTGAAAATTTTAGATTTCAAATAATATAAAGTATTACCTGTCGATTATTCCTTGGCAACCTTACAATGCGTTGTCCAGTGAGATCGAAGAGTCTCACTTGCCTATTATCATGAGGAATTGCTATTACTCCTGTATTTGATACAGCTAATCTATTAACGGCTGAATCAGCACGAATAGTAGCAAGTGGTGATCGCATATTACGGAAGTCCCACACTTTAACACTTCTATCATCAGAGCCTGATACAACTTTATCTTCACGTGTGAATACTGCAGATGTTACAGTCCTAAAATAAATATATTTTAATATGATGAAATACAATATTTAAAATTAACAGGAAAAAGTATGCTTCTTAGTAAATGACATCAACTTTCCAGTCAGTTGCTTATCTTGTTCTTCTATACCTCAGAAATAAAATTTTGTGAGTGAATGATGCATATGTTTTTCATACAAATTAAATTATGTCAAGAAATTACACCAAGATTTCTATAAATATTACTTACAATACAGTAGGGCCAGTATTTTAAAAACTTGTGAAAACAAACTTGTGAAGGTTTTTCCAGTGAATATGTTGTATAAGTAACCCTTAGGCTTCAACCAGGTAATTATTGGATTAGGTCATTATTTTTCAATGGCATTCACTGCCATAAAGACTTGTTAATGATGGCAGTGAACACCATCAAAATGATGTGGCCTAGGTCAATAATGACCCGGGTGAGTCCAAGACTTATTTATTACAATGTGATAACATTCTATATTAGCATTAAATTTATTGGTTTCATGGTGACTGAGATTCACAGTGTCACTGTTAATTTTATTAGTGTCTAATTTCAACTACTAACAGCATGGTAAGAACAACCCTAGGAAGCAACACCAAAACAATGAAAACCAATTTATATTTGTGATGAATCTGGGATTATGTAAGTTACTGAGTCAATTTTTACATTTAGCAAGTGATCAAGTACAAATTCAGCCCTTATATGTTGGGGTAAAATGGGATTACACTAATCCACACTAAAACATAAATGAATATGAAGTCTATGGTTTTGGTGCTTGCAAAGTGTAATACTGGGTATCACACTACATGTGTTCTGATCACCCTTGTGGTGGAAAAATATTAAGAAAGGACACTTTGCTTAGAATACTACATCATTTTTGGTTCGCTGAGATCAACAGCTTATCTTGTTTATGTCATTTCCTCATATGACGAGCAATTGCTATAACTCCTGTATTTAATACAGCTCATTTAATAACGTCAGAATCAGCATGAATAGTAGCAAGTGTAGAGTGTGTATTATGGAAGAAGTTGTAATATATTAAAATTTCATGGAAAAAGTCTGAAGGGCTACAAAGTATTTTTTGTGTGTGCATAGTATCCTTTTGTGCAGGTCAGTGCTACACCCTTCTTTAGACAATGGAACAGACCCCTTTTCAGACAATAGACCTTTAATTGACAATGGGTGTCAGCCTTTCAAATGAATGGCAGATCCCATTCTAATTCAAGAAAAATTTGCTTCTGTCAAGTTGGAAGCTATGTGTAGCTTATTGGAAACAGCTACTGAGTAACTAACACAAAAGATATGTGAAGTTACATGTTCACATCATGTGGCTAAAATTTTACTATTGGCTGCAATTTTGTAAACTCCATCCAATGGATGCAATTTAAAACTTGTAGCTGATTGGCTACTAGAAAAGGGAGGAGAATTCATAGCCATACAAGGCAAAATGGTTTTAAAATAGTGGACTACTGGTGAAAACACAGTTGAGCTCTTGAGTTATAAGGAGATGTAATATTTTGATACAAGTTTAGATTAATTTTTGGCCCAAGACGTGATCCATGCAGCCAGATCATCCTGACACAGTCAACCAGAAGTGGACAATCTCAACTGACTCCTCCAATGATTAGCAACCTGAAGCAGACCATCACAACAACCAACAGAGAAAACTGGTGCAGTCTGTGTCAGTATCGTTGATATCAAATTTTGAAAGTTCACATTGCCAGTCCCATTTCCCAAAGAAACTTTGCTTCTTTTGATTCACCCCACAGGTAACCTGATATTAAGGAGCTTCAAAGTAAATTACAAATGCTCTATGATTCCTTCTTTTGTAGTTCAGTTTCATTCAGTTCTCTCGTTGTTTGAATAACAAATCATAATTTGTAGTGTCTAAATTCAAAATCATTAATTTAATCTTTTCTTTTCTGAATACTACATGGTAAATTTATGCCTTTTGACCAATAAGTTAAACACTAATTATTATAATTGTCACCCAACTGTGGGGCATAAAAAATTAACAATAAGTAAATTGACTATGTTTATATTACAAAGTCAATGTATATTTCTACTATCTTAAGGTAATTGTTAGCTTATTTTCACTCCCATGTTGTTACAGCAGTATTTACATTCCCTTAATCAATATAACCAAGTACATGTTATGTTGACTGTGATTCAACATAATTTAATGAAAAAAAATTCAATTAATGCTATGTAGTGTTCACAGGCAGAATAAATTAATTGGGGGTTTATTTTATAATTCTGTGGGACTGAAATTCTCGTATGGAATTATGTGGGGGGTCATTGCAGCAGTAGGTACAGAGAGACATTAACAACACCCTTTCTTTAGTTTCCCTTGTGAAGCTGATGTCCAAGCCAAAGGCTCATAAGGAACAAATCTGTGGTCTGAGGTTTATGCAATATGTGTTGCCCCATTAAAAGCTGTAGGGGTAAGAAATTATTTTTCATTGGAAAAAGACATTGAGAATTCTTAACCTCAACAAGACAATAAGTTATACAGAGAAAATGTGAGAGAAGTAGTGATGCATGAGAGGTGATTTAAATAAGTTATATAGATAAAGGGTGGGGGTAGGACAGTACTGTCTTGATGATAAAGCAGAAGAAGTGATACAGTTATGTAGCAAGGGCAGAAGAGATTACTTGAAAAGAGAGTCTGTATAGGAAAGCAATAGTCAAATGTGATCAGAAAGGACAAAGTAGGTCCATACGATTGGATAAGCAAGATTTTGGAAAAAGGAGAGACGTTTCAAAGAAGCCAATGCTGTCAATGAAAACATACAGCCTCAGCATCAAGGAAGATGCTTTCATCATAAGCCATTAGATACATGTGCAGTCAAGTTTCAGTGGTAAAGTACAAACAATACACCCATCATAACAGTCACTTCAAAATGCCTCAGGAATCAGTCAGTTATTAAATATTATGACTATGGTACTTGAGCCCACTAGTCTCTAAGAAAAAGGTATCAATTGTTAACAATTTTATTAAACTATACTGTAGTTCAGAAGAACCTGCATCCAATTGTTTTTTATTATTTACGGAAACTTAAATAACAAATATTTCGGCATGAGCAAGTAGCTGGCCAGGAAGAAGGGGTTTTTCTGCGCAACATCTTGGCCACTTGGAATCAAAACAAAGGGACTGCGGCTGACACTTGGACCATAAAGCTCAGACCCCTCATCACCAGTTTCGGAATGTCTTAATCTGCCTGGGAATTTGGTGACCGGGTGGCGTGTGTTTCCCAAATGAAACAAGGGATATTATTGGAGATATCCATCCCTGCCACCTTAGTAATAGGTGTTGGATAAGTGGGGACAAGGTTTTAAAGAGGCTGGCGGAGAATTTTAGACAGATTTTTGCAAGTGATACAAGGTGGTGGTGAGAGGATATTGAAGGAGAGTGGTGGAGAGATATATTGCTGGTGATACAAGGTGGTGGCGAAAGGAGATTGGCAGCAGAGTGGTGGAGAGAGGAGATTGGTGAGATGGCAGCGAAGAGGTGGACCATGCTTTGATCAGTCCAGGAAGCAGGGAAGAAAGGTCTTAACAAAAAGGGAAGAAAGCGGAAAATTAATTAATATTCCCATCATATACACACTATAGTAGTAATTGGGAAAATCAAACACAGAAGGATAAACAAAGGGGGCTGAGGGCAACTCTTAATATGATGTGTAATCTTCAACCGTGTATTCTATCACCCCATACTATCATGTACTGTACTGAAAAATGCCAGAAAAACTGGTTGAAAACACAAGACACAAATAGTCTAAAACCCAATTCCGTATAGCTGCTCACGCCTAATGCCAGTTCATCAACAAACCAATGCTTTCTTAAAGCCTCTCAGCCTTCTGATGCAGAAGTCTATCTTTGTGAACTTTCTTTCCAAATGTCCCACAGTCCAGGTAAAGCCCTAGAATTAATACCCTGTAACATCTGCTTTTCCTTCATCACACTCACAACTACACATTTTACCTTGTATTTGTAGTGTGCATATTGTTTATGCAATGTTGTATGTTGGTTTTCCATTGTTGTGACCTCTAACAGAGATGGGTGAATGAAAGATGGAGAGAAGAAGAGGGTGAAAAGGGAGAGAACAGATAGTCCACCACTAGCTGCCACACAAACATGACTCCTTTCTTCCTACAGAAAGAGACTAATGCATCTGTAAATTTGAAGAACTAGTTCCCGTCATTAATGGCGATGCGGAGCTTCAATTTCAGTTGTCATCTCTTTCCTTTCCATCCATGACCAGGACCAAATTTAGACACCATGAGGTACTAAGCTATTTGAAATATGATTTTTGGATACTGAATTGGTTAAACTGAAATACTTTGGGGGGGGGGGGGGTGTCAGGGCACCCACAAGCTATTGCTAGGGTAGATTATATATAAATCTGGCCCTCGATGTGACTTTCTGAATATATTAATAATTCAAAAAAATATTGACAACAAAAATAAAATAACTCTATACTTACTCAGTATGCCCTTGAAATACAGACACTGAATGTATAGGCTCACGAAAGTCCCATAATCTGAAAGTAGTATCTCTGGAGGATGTAACCACCAAACGTTGTACATGGTGTGACGATGTATGTGTCAGCTCCTGATCATGCCCTGAAAATCACATGCCATTATAATAATATATAATAAGTCAATAAGAAAATGAGTTTGTACAGTATTGACACAAGATACAAAGCAGCAGCACTGCTTGTTCCTAGAACTAATTAGTTCATTTGTGTTTTATGAGTATGTCACAAATTTCACTGGTTAATACATGCAGACTATGAGGCCAAGTTCACATTTTAGGTCCAAGGCAGCAAAGAAAAGTATTTCTTAATACAATAGCCTACCTTTAAAGTGTTTAAATCACAAAAAGAATGTAGCAAAAATATGGGGGGATCGGGGCAAAACAATAAGAACAAAACACCTGCAGCTAAAATTACAGAACCAAAATTTCAGGAACATATACTAAATTCACAAATTGATAATACAAACACAAAAATCGGACAATCCAAAAGGGTGAATAATAAACCAAAAATAAACTCTGGGCAGATAAAACAACTGAATAAAAGGATTTCTTAGAATAAGTTCTTCTCTAGGAAATCAGCCACAAAATCTAACAGGTTATAAATGCCCAAAAAAAGTTAAAAACAAGATTAAACCAGGTAGCTAATCCCCAAAAAATAGCAGATAAATTCAATCAGTTTTATTTCAATCATAGCTGAAGACTTTATTAAAGAAAACAATAAGTAACATTAGCATTTACAAATAGAAAGTTATACTTACTCATCAATGTATCTATCTGAGACGTAGAGGAAGTAGCAAGAAATATAGTAAATAAATAACAAGTCTTCATCTGGCATTTACAGCATTCTTGATGCTATCATCAGAGTGTATTATATATACAAACTCGTCTTAGTCACACCTATAACGGCTCACTAAATTTAGGTATATTCCAAGAGCTGCTAAAAACTACTCATTACCCCTATATTCAAAAAAAGGTTCAACATGACTTTAAAATTTTAAAAATAAATACTCCCTCTTTCAAAAGAACAATACGGTTTTGGTAAATTAATGTCAGCGGCCATCTTTGAATACCTTTAAGCATCTTCAAAAGCTCTTGATTTCAAAGAATATGCCTCTAGTATCTTGTTAGATCTATCAAAAGCATTTGATGTTTTAAATAACCATATCCTCTTAAAGAATATTGAAAAAAAAAATAGAGGATTAGAGGAAATGCAAATCAGTGGATCAAGTTGTATTTGTAAGTTGTATACATAAATTATGAAACCACATCATGGCAAGTACCCAGCCATACAGCTTTTATTTCTGAAGAGGCATCTATAAATCATGGTGTACCACAGGGAAGTATTCTTGGACCCATACTTTTCCCTATCTACACAGAACTTGATAATGAAGATATTTATAAAAGGAGACAAAGTAGCATTTTGATACTAGCTTTTATTCACAGCATCTTGTCCCTAAACCCCTAAAAACAAAATTGACTAAAAAATATACAGATTACAAAATGGTTTGGGTCCAATCACTTCAGCATCATCGTCATCAAGAAAACTGTATATGTGAACTCCTTTCGTACTAAGGAGAGAACAACTGATTTACAGATAAATCCAAGTTATGTAAATGAAACAAAATTCCTCTGAATGTGAACCCAATGTAATTTAAAATTAAAAGTGTATATAAAGTATCTCTTGCAGAAATTGTCATCTATCTGCTACCTCTTGAGGAACTTTGCCTTTTAACATATGGAATGATTATTGACAATCTAAGGTTTTCCTAGTGAATTGAATGAAGAAAAGCTTATTGGGTTTCCACCCGGGTAATATTGGAGAAAAGCGATGCTTTGACGGCTTTACTGCCATTGTCTTCCAGACTGGAAGATAATGGCAGTGAAAGCCATTGAAACATTGTGTTTTTGGGGAAACTCTTTCTCATAGCCTGGAAGCATTTAAGATGCAAATAAGGGTAATACATATTATTAATAAACTCAAACCTACTGCAACTTGTAAACCATACATTCAACAAATGAAAATCTTTTTTTTTTGTGTTGACCTCATTCCATACCAGCTTCTAATAGAGAAATTAAGCATTATGGGGATTGAATTTGCATACTGAATTTGATTTGGGATTTTCTGAAGGGCAGAATAAATTCTAATCTTTATGATCCTCTTAAAATAACTTCTGGGGTGCCCCAAGGAAGCATTATACAGCATTTAATGTTCATAGCACATATAAATGATTTTCCCAATAGAATCCAGTTGAATATAATACTCTTAGCAAATTATTGCATTATTTATAGAAAAATTAAATTTTCAAATGAGATTGAAGCTCTGCAATCAGATTTAGACAAGGTATTTGACAAATAAAATGAAAATAAATGCATAAAAAAGTAAGACTATTAGGTTTACAAAGCAGAAAAATTGTGAGGGAGTTAATTACCAACTAGGGGGCAAATAATATAAGTATTCGATAGCGGTAAATACTTGGGTGTAGCATTTAGTAAAGACATATCATGGGGTGAACACGTAAATTCAGTGGCCAATTAGAGATAGAAAGCATTAAACTTTGTACAAACTTTATAGAAAAGCTCCAGAAGGATTAGGACGTTGCTCTTAGAAATTTAGTGTGGCCTATATGGGGTCATACAGGATTGAGCACATTCAGGTGCTGGACAAAATTCAGTAAAATGCATTAAAATTGTCTTCTAGACTGGGAAATGTAGAGACTTTTTCACATAGAAGGAAATTGGCTAGACTATGTACATTATTCAGAGCATACAACAATGAACTGGCCTGGAGATATATGAACGGTTTTCTTTTAAGCTCTCATTTACTTTTCTAAAAGGGATCATTCGTGCAAGATTAGACAAAGGAAACAGAGAACCAATATAGGAAAACTTTAATTTTTAAATAGAAAATTTTGAGATTGGCTATCAACCTGCTAACTACTAGTGACATACTCCAAGAATTTGAAAGAATTCAAAAAAAGATTAACTATTTATGATAGTGATTAATATAATAATAGTAATAGGGTTATATTAAGAAAATTGAGTGGAGTGAAATGGAAAATGAAGTAATATTTTACAGTGAAATGCAGGGAATAAAGTTCAGAGAACAGTAGGACTCCATTACTAGCTTTAATACATATAGTTTAATTGAGATAATGGAGCAGTATGTATCTTGTTTATTTAGATTTTTGCCCTCTTCTCTTAGTTATAAAACATCTTCTGTATTTCTTAATTTTATGTATTTTAAACATTGTCAATGGGCTATGCCTATTATAAAACATCTTCTGTATTTCTTAATTTTATGTATTTTAAACATTGTCAATGGGCTATGCCTATTGCAATTAAAATCAATGAATAAATTGTCTGCAAATGTGAAATCTGTGTTTCATTTTTTATTATATTTTTAACTAACCTGCACACATTGCTAGCAGTCTTGAAATGTGTACAATAGATCAATGTTTTGAATTGGGGAATTGTGGAAAAATTGTAATACATTAAGGGACTTGGGAGCCAAAAAGCTTTGGGAACCACTGTCCTAGCAGGTTGATTTTATTAAGATAAATTTTAAGATCATGGTTTCCAAATAGCCAACAGTGTAAATGTCAGTGATAGAAAATCAACAAAATTTTGGTATTTTATTGGTCAGTTTTGCATATTTAGTTCAAAGTTTCTTTGGACAAATATCTGTTAGAATATGGCATGACCATCAATCAGTTTGAAAAAATGGCTTCAATTTGGAGGTTATAAGCAACAGGTGAATAGTTCCATTAAATTTTTGATGGAAAAGTATAGGCAGCAAAATCACAAGTATATTAGTAGAAAGGTTTTAAACATCAATACTCGCAAGCATGTCCAAAGGATCAAAAGGGTTTCAGTATGTTATCTAGATGCACTGCAAGAAGGTGAAAGCTGATGTTGGATCAAAGTGGGTTTCATAGGTTAATGGATTAAGACAACTGTAGTGTTGTCTTTGTTGCAGTGAGGATTATTATGGTCCAGTTTGGTTTTAGGGATTTAAGTGCTTTCAATTCAGTGCATGTTATTGAAGATCTTACGTATATTAGTGAAAAGGTTCTAAACATAAAAAATGAACTAGTATGTCCACAGGATTCAATAATGAATGACAAATCAACCCTTACTGCAGCACATGAATTTGATTTAATGGAACAAGGTAGGTCTTCAAGGTCAAATTTAGCTCCAACTTCTAAACAATAGGCAAGTGGGCTCAACGGTTTAGAGCAACATTCAAGAGATATCCAAAGGGATGATTACCACAAAGTGTCTGTAAGAGTTCACCAGTTTCCACATCATATAGATTTGCGGTACGATCCCAAGATGCAGTTATGACTTGTTCTCCCCCAGCCAACCAATCTGCTGCCATTACAACTCCACTGTGTCCTGTTAATTCACACACAGGAGTTCGCAGACTTGGAATTCCTTCAGTGGCTGCTTCATCATTAAAATCATCTTTGTCACAGGAATCCAGATCTTCTTCAGATGTATGAGTTTTCTGAAATACAAGAACACAAAACCAAACTAGACCAAAGTAAAAATAACAATAATTTAATATCTATATAACAACTCCACAGCTTAATTATTGAATACAAATAAAAACTTATTCAGTCTTCCATGTTTATTTTAAGTTGTTCAGAAACTTTCAACTATTTTGCCACATTCATCTGTAATGTTAGAAAAGATTTCAGTTTTCTGTACTTTCTTCAACATTATGGTAAGGGAGGATAAGAGAAAGCAGTTGGATAAGAGTACACAGTGAATTTTCAGTGTTGGCACCATTTTACAGAAATTTTTTGGTACTATTTTAGTGTGTCTACAAGTATAGGAGAACATGCCGTAATGGCATCAATTTGCTGCTATTTTTTTGGTTTACACAAAGTAAAATATACTTTTGTTACTTCTGTATGTAATAATTTCAAGGCACACAACAATGAATTATAATTTTATGTCATAAATCATTTCAAAGAACGATTATTTAGCAACAATTTTAGGCCAGTTCAGGTTTAGGGTCTGCACAATGCAGGCATCAAGTGACGATTTTGTAAAAAATTATGTGGGAGGCCAAGAGTACGCAGCACTGCGTAGGCCTAATCTAAGCCTCACAAACATAATCTATTCTTGAAAGGCCATTCTATCTGGCTTTATTCCATGTTTCTTTTGTTAATGCTTATTTTCACTTTACAAATAATGAAATCGTGTTCCTTTTGTATTTTTACAACAATATTACCTCTTATAGTTTAACAAACACAAAGTAAGGTTCCTGTTAAAAGTGGAAAGATTAAATTCCAAGAAACTTGTTGCCGGAATTCATTCCATTTTACCACTTCCCAAACTCAAGGAAAAGGGAGATAAAAGGAAAAGACTTTCAAAGAAATTAGATATAGTCTCTTCACTGTTTAAGAACGGATTAGAAGAAGAACAAATGGAAAATATAAAAATGAAGCAAAGACTGAAAAGATTGCAAATGAAGCCATTAACAAATACACAATACACCAACCCATTCAATGCATGTGGTGAGTCATAGCACAAGCTTTTTTACATGCTCCTCAAAGAACTCTCCTGCCAGCTCCTTTCCCCACTTCAGAACAGCTTTCTGCACCTACTAGTTGGTTAAAATTTAATTACACTGTAGGCCTTCAGGGAAAAGAAAATGTGATAATCTAAAGCCACCATGTCAGGGAAATGTGTGTGTGTGTGTGGGGGGGTTGTTAAAACATCCCAGCCAAAAGTGTCTAAGAGTGCATAGGTGGCTAAGGCTGCAAATGGACAGGCACTGGCAAGCAACAAGCACACTCCTCTTGTCAACATTCCTCTCATTTTATTTTTTATGCTCTTTTACAGTTATTTAGGGTCTCACAATATTGTTGTGCATTTATGGCCTCTCCTCTAAGTCATAAATTTTACCCAAATGATGCCTTCTTGATCCCGAAATACTGAAGGTCTGAAAACCCTCTGTTTGTCATAAACATTTGTTCCGCCTCCACTTAACTCCATGCACCACTTTTACCATAAACGGTTTAGATTTATGAAAAATTTCAGTAGGTGTTATTGCTTCTGCAAGTATGAAGTGGATACAGCACATGGCTCACACTTGGTGGATTTCTTTGACATCTTTTATGTAACGAGACACTACTATGTACGGTTATGTACTATAGTACCATGTTCCTGCAATGATCACCCTGTGAGGAGATCCTGCTCTACCACTAAGTGTTTTTAACCCTCAAAAAAACAAAAATACCACAGCACATTATGGTCACAGTACACTTACTTTCTAAAAATACAATGTAACTAACCTTCACCTTCCACAGCAATTATAAGTACTGGCCAATTAACTTTACTAATATAATACAATTTATATTCAAGAAAAAAGTGAAGAAGGGATTTACTCAACAAATTGAGAGTTATAAACATTGTTAAGAGAATATAAATAATTATTAATTAACATAAAATAAAACTTACTGGCTGGTCCCAATTAACAGCTGCCTGCCATATGTGGGCAGTTTGATCTCCACTAGCTGTTAGAACAACATCTTTATTTTGACTGAATTTAATTGAATTAATAGAACCTTGATGACCTTGGTATTGTAGAAGACATCTTCCAGACTCAACACTCCAAATGCATGCTGTATGATCTGAAATATCAAATTGAAATATCTTAGTTTATGAGGTTACACTCAATTTAATTTCATACTTAATTTTGCTTAAAGATTATTCTCCAATACTGAAAGATTTAATGCATTGATAAAAATAACATGAACTCAACACTATATTCGAACTTTTATTACATTGGAAGATCAGAAAAACAATGAAGTGTAAGCAGGTGTTGAGTATCTCTACAGAAAGTATGCGGTATAAATTTTGCTATATATTGTATGTTCAAAAGAATGACATGAGAAAAAAGAAAAGAAAACAACATATACACTAAAACTAACCTATCGATATCAGTAAATAGCCAAGTCATTATTTTCACACCTGCTGAAGCTGTTCCAATAAGAGGCTGGCCAGGACGAGCCACAGCAACATCCCAAATTCCATCTTTGTGACCAGAAAATTCACGTACTAGAGAGCAATTAACAGTTGGACCTTTAAAACTGCTTACTATTTTACTTGTCTGAGCTTTCAACTTATGAGCAGTTTTAAGTTTTTGAGAGGAACCTGCAGATGCTGCACAAATAAGTACAATAGTGTTAAAATAGCTTTCAAGCAATTTGACCATATAACTCCCATGTTAAAATTAAAATATACTTACTTTTTGGTTTGGACAAGTTTTTAGAAAAAGCATTATCAAAGTCAGGAAAGTCATAACTTTGTTTGTCGCCTATGAACGACTCCCTCTCCAATTTTTCATTAAGGTTATCAATTTTTTCTTGTACTGAAAAATGTTACATGTTAAAATATGGGTAATTGTGCTCTGAGGATCATACTTGTAGTTGTTTTAATAAATAAAAATAAAGTCCTTCAAAAATACCTCAGTGAATTAAAATTGACAAATTATTACTGAACTATAACATAAAAGAATACTTCTAATTGAATGGTAAGAGATAATTTTGCTTTACAAGATGCTAAACAAATATTTTTGGAAATTGTTAAAAATAAAGTCTGAAATTGGTTGGAAAATTTTACTTAAATATTTCATAGTTTTCACAATGGTACAGACTTGTAATAAATAAAATAAAACAAGACTAATCAAAATCTAATTAATGAAATCAGACAGATATCCATTTAATATCACTTTAAATGCAATTAAACTTTTAGGCACTAAAAAATGAAGGATATTTTCCAGAGACTGTCTGGTTGGTTCTTATTTCTAGAATGTAAAACAAGAACAAATGAATATGTAGAATTTAGGAGCGGAAAATACTTATGACCTCATAACATAATAAAAAACAATTTACTTAGTTCATTAATTAGGATTTCAAGTCATACCATTGTTATAGCAAAAATGAATACTTGCTATTTATTAAAGAAAAATGTGTAACAACTAGACTAAATTTGAAATGAATTATAATTTCATTATATCAAATTAGGCTGATCTAAATTTATATTAAAAAAATGTATATAAACACGATGTTACATAAGAAAGAATTCTCTAAGTGTAACCCAGTCCATAGGGACATTCTTCTAATAATATTTAGAGATTATTCTACAAGTTTCTACACATTTCTGCCGTAATCAGTTACACTTGAGAAGCACTTCTCCAATAATAAAATGTTAGAGAATAATTTCATATAAAAAATTGAAGGTAGATTTAGAAGTCATTTTCAGTTTTATAAAATCCTTAAATATTAAAAGAAAGTTTTTTTTTGTAAAATTACTGCCTTAACAAATTGTTGGTTTTTAAACTGTTTCAATATCATTGCCTATTTTATATAGATTAATATGATTCATTGACACAAGCACTTGCAGAGACAAATTTTTGTAAAGATATTCATGAATTATTTATTCATGTTTTGAAAAATCTGAGACATTAAAATCTCTGGGTACAACATAAAATTATAATCTCTTGGAATGATCTTCCTGGTCTTCTGATAAAGGGGGTGGTTGCCTCCAAAACTTCCAGATAACCCATCATGGTGTTTCCCAACTTAACACTTTCTAATTCTCTTCCCTGCCATTACTTATATATGAATCTGTGTGAGTGAGGGCAAAAATCAGTTGAAGACAGAGAAACAATTTCATATGAAGTGTGCATCTATGTTGTAAGTATGGTCAATAGTTTATCTTCCATGAGTGCTATGGATATATAATAATAAAAATACTTACAAGTGAGATTTTCTGAATATAGAGATTCAAACTCTTTTTCTATCTGTAAAAAAAGATCATGGAGCCGAGTTCTGAAAATAAATCAATTTTAAAATTAGTGTATTGGCTACATAAACTTATAAAAAGTTGTAATGTATAGCGAAATTACATATATAATTGAAACTAGACTAGTTTGAATTCTTCACTGACGACACATAACCTATATATGTTTCTTGTAATGAATGATGAAGGAAAAATCCTATGGTTAAATATAAATATTTAAATAAATAAATACATGTAATGTAGGGAATATAACTTCCAGATGAAAATGAATATTTATTTTGAAGGTTGTGTCTAAACTGCAGGAACATTCAGGTGATTTTGTGGGTATGATGCCTGTGACGTACCTTAACTCTTCTTCTACCATACAATTATTCAATTGGATATGAAAGAGAGACAGTAGCCTGAAGACTTAATTTAAATTGTTACTACCTTTTATATGAGCACAATATCAATCTGCCAGAACCTTACATGCTAGCCTTTTCATTTCTAATGACAACCACATCCCATATCCTCACTAATCTGTTTAGCTTATTCCATCCTTTACCTTCCTCTTCTGTTCTTACCCCACACACACTATCCTCTAATGCTAATTTTACAAGACTCTCAAGTCTCATAGTGAGGCATATTAATGTATCTCTTTTCTTGATCTATGTCCTCCATATTGTACTCTCTTCTCTTATTCTGCTTAGAATTTCCTCATTAGTTACTACATCTGCCAATCTTATTTTCAGCATTCTTCTATAGCACCACATTTCAAAAGTTGCTATTCTTTTCCTTTCTGCAACTCCTACCATCCATGTTTTGCACCCATATAATGGCACACGCCATAAAAACATTTTTAATAATGATTTCCTAAAATTCATACTTCTTTTGGCCATAATTAAATTCCTCTTTTTTTGTGAAAGTCTTTCAGGCCTGTGCTATCCTACTCTTTTTGTCTACTACACTTCTACCATAGTTATTATTATGCTGCCCAAGTAGCAGAATTCATTAACTTCCTTCAAAATACCCTTTCCCAAACTAACACACTTTGTTATTCCACTGTTTCCCATACTACACTCCATTACCTTGGTTTTCCCTCTATTAATCCTAATATTGAACTCTTTCTCCAGGACCATGTTCATGCCATTTATTATGGGTTAGAAGTCTTCTTCTGACTTCCCTAATACTACAATATCATCAGCAAACTGTACAGTATATATTTATTTTCTTGCAGTACAATTCCTTTTCCATATTCTGTTTTAACCTTATTTAACTTATTCTGTATATAAGTTAAACATCATGGATGACAGACTGAATCCTTGTCCTACTCCTTTCTTGATTTCTGTTTAATTTTCTTGCCCTTAAATTCCAATTACTGCTGACTGCCTTCCGTAAAGGTTAAGGATAAATCTTCTTTCTCAGTATTTTATTCCTGACTTCTTCAAAATCTTTAATAGTGTGTTCTGGTTTACTTTATAAAAGGCTTTTTCTACATCTTCAAGCGCCATGAACATAGGCCTGATTTTTCTTAATCTGTTTTCTAAAATTAGATGGAGTCAATATTGCTTCTCTTGTCCCTTCATTCTTCCTAAAATCAAACTGATCTTCTCCTAACTCACATTTATTTGATGTTCCATCATTTTAAAAACTATTTTCATCAATGTTTCTCACACATGGGATACTAAACTAATTGTCCTGTGCTGTTTTCATCTATCAGCAACAGTCTTCTTCAGTATGGATATTATTATGTTTTTACTAAAACCTACTGGTATTCTTCCTGATTAGATTTTGTAAACTATCCTGAACAGACATGACATTGCTTCTTTACCCAATGATCGAATCAACTCCACTGGAATATTATAAATTCCTGGCACTTTACCATCGCTCAGATCTGCCAGCACACAGTCAAACTCTTGACCTTAAAACTTTGTCTCTGATCTCTTTATCATCCTCCTCCTCCTCTATTACTGTCTGAACTAGATACAGCTCTTCTAAATATTCCTTCCATCTTACCACCATTTCTTCTGCCCATCTGCTCTCCTAATACTCTTTCTAATATTTTTCCTCTCTCTTAAGGTTTCTTTGATTTTCCTATAAGCTGCATCTATTTTCCATCTTGCCATAAAATCTTCAACCACTTGGCATTTCTCTTGGAGCCAAACCTCCTTACCTGCTTTGCACTTCCTATCTGTTTCATTGTTCATGTGTGTGTTCTGCTCTTTACATTCCAAAAGCAAGGTACACATTTTTAAGGTTGAAGGAAACTTAATTTTTCTACATACTCAATATTGTGGTTAATGCATTCTTGTATAGGCTGTGGCAATTTTACAATGCCCCTGTCATATCAGTTCACTGCCATGTTGTTTAGGAAGCACATTTGGAGCAGACTGCCTAAGCAGCTGGCTGTCTAGTCATTCAGACCCACATGGTCAGGTTCACAAAACTTTGACATGTTCCTTTATCCCAGCCAGCTGACACTTTAAGGTAAGTCAAATGCTGTTCTCAGTCTCTCTCTCTCTTTATACACACGCCAGAAAATGGCACTGTCAGGTAATATGGGCAGGAAAGAGAGAGACATTTGGTGTCTTACCTGAAGTGTACAGTTGACAGCCACCATGCTGAGTGCAGGATTAAATACTCCAAGAGGCCAAATTAGTATGACCACACACAATTTTGGACCATCTTTTGCTCTTAATACTGTTTAAATTCTTCTGTTCATGTATTCCAAGAGATGTTGGTAGGTGGTAGGATGAATTTGAGACCATATCTGATGCACTTTCCAATTCCTTATGATTTGATGGTACTGGATCTAGTTGCCCGATGACGTATTCAATCTCATCTCACAAATTTTCAAATTTGATTGAGATCTGGTGGTTGTGCAGGTCAACAAACCAAGGTAAAGTCTATGTCATGCTCTATGAACCATTTTAGGACAATATCAACTTTATGACAAGGAGCACTGTCCTGCTGGAAGAATACATCACTTGTAGAGTACATCGTTAACATAACAGGATTTACTTGATCTGTGATAATACTTGAATACCCTTGGGCATTCAGATGTTGTTTCACAGGAATCAGAGGACTCATAACATACTAAGGCAATATTCCGCAAACCATAATATTGTCCCCAAAAGCTTGAAGTGTTGTGGCAATGAAGTTAGGGTCCATGTTTTTGTTTTGCTTTCTCCATACCTAAACCCCTGCCATCTGCATGATGCTCTTGAAATCACTATTCATCAGATCACATGACCCTTTTCCATTTACCTATAGTCCAATCCTTGTGCTCCTTCATGAACTGAAGACATCTGCTTTTGTTCAAGGCAGACAGTAGAGGTTTTTGAACAGGTCACCAGCCTCCAAAGCCCATATCGTGTAATGTGCAACAACCAATTCATTCAGAGACATTCACAGTTAGTCCTTGATTAAGATTCTCTGCTATTTGACACAGTGTTGCTCTTCTGTTACACTGGACAACTCTGGCAAGTCTCCTTTCAGCTAGACCATCAAGTAGCCTGTTTTGACCCAAGCCTGGTGTTAAGACTCAGTTTTTATTGGTACTACACACTCTATAAAAATTAATGAGTGCTGCTCTCGAACACTTCACAAGTGTAGCCACTTTGCTGATACAGGTTTCAATACTTTGAGCACCGACCATCATCCCACACTCAAACTCAGTTAAATCCTGTCTTTTGTACATATCTTTGCAAACAATACAGTACAACTGATGATTCACTTTCCCTGCATTCCCATATTATAGCAGCAACACTGTGATGCTGTCACATTGTCATAATAATGTTGCCACTTAGTATATAGGCATAATAAATTAATTGGGGGTGGGAGGTTACTTTATTTTAATAATTTTGTGGAACTAAAAGTCTCATATCAGGAACTGGCTGAGGTCATTGCTCGCCATGTATAGGGAGCAGAAACAAACCACATTCATCAGTTTCTGAGATGTAACTAAATTGGCTGACAACCAAACTACAGAGGTTTCAAGGAAAAAAATTTAGTACATGCCAGAAGATTTACACATGAAGTAGGAATATTCTAGAATGTTATGTTGTGTTTCTGTAACAAGAGCTATTGTCCCATATTATAAGCTGAGTGGGGAAAGGGTAGAAAATGGTTTTAAGTGGCCAAAGTCATTGAAATTTTAGATCTAGAGGGGAGAACTGTGCTTACTGAGGTGGCAAGGTACATAGGCAAATGTGTGAGGAGTTACTTTTGTAGCAGGGGCAGAAGAGACTACTTGCATAAAGACTTAGTATAGGAAGGTGACAGAGAAGTTGGCGAGTCTTTCTATAAAGTAAACAATATATTTTAGCCATTTAGTTTATAACAGCAGGTAAAAGATTAAAGTAATTAATTTTAGATTCCTTTAATAAAATACTTTATAATCAATCAAATTTAATAAAGATGAAAATGACTATGGTTAATTAATAGAAAACTACCTATAAAGCACTATAAAATGAATTGTCTCACTGAGTATCAGTAATTTCCATTAAATAAGAATTTAGTATTTAGCTTTAAACAACAAAAAAGATAAATGTTTTATATTCAGCATTATATATTATTAAAACAAAAATATATATTAATTAATAAAATGCAAATTAAAGGGTATGCAAGGCAAATTGGATTAGTTGTGTTGTAGGATCATGTTACTGACATGTAAACATTGTAACTTGGTTTCCTTTGGTTGTTAACTGAAAATAACTTGATAGCTATGAGAATGTGTACACATTCAATCTAAGACTGCCTTTGTATTTATACCAAAATATAACTAATAGTTAGTGAATAATTAATCAATTATGAATGTACTTTACCGAAAAACTGGTGGAATAGTGTCTCCTTCTATATCAGATCTAAAGCTTGAGAATTGAAAAGGGTGATTTTCTGTGTCAGTATTACTTTGCACTCTTGGGATATTGATTCGCTTACTTTTAGGGGGTTTCCCAGAATTATTCTGCATAGCATCCAGTGGCAGCTTATGCTGTTCTAAAATTAACTGAAGTAACAGAGAATATAGAAAAACAATCAGTCACAAAAAAGTATTATGATAACAAAAGCCATTAATTAAGAAAACTAAATTACAGATACTTTTTTAACAAATACATGTTATGCTTAACTGACTGAAATAAGCAAAAATATTAGAATAATTGTGAAACTCAAACTCTAATATATATAAGTATTTTCACATGGGGGTTATTTAATATGTCTGGCATATACATTAAAATATGGTATTACCTACAGCTAAAATATTTATCATAATATCAGTGTAGGATAATGTGTATTTGCTACAAATGGATTTAACAAAGCCAAACTTTACTTAATATGTTTAGAGCATTGTTGACATAACTCATACACTTTTAATTTTTTACATATCATGAATTATGAGCTTGAATGGGAAAAAATCTACCCTTTTCTTAAAATTGCCATTAATAGCTAAAAATTGAGAGAAAAAAAGTAAACCGCTGTTTTCGTGTCAATTAATATATGTTTAAATATGCACTATAAATGTTTGCCATTTCATCTAAAATAATTGATTACCGACGTATTAAACAATTATTCCTGTATTATTTTTTTAAAAAACATGCAGAAATTACGCAAAAAAACACAAACAACTAAACGCAAACAGTTTTGCGGGAAATCGATTGTGCTTAGTTGAAATTATTTGACTCCACGCAACATTACACAAAATATTAACATTCCTTAACTGAACCTGTTAAGGATGACGTTGTATCATGCAGCACGGTGAATTTTATGTCAGAATAATTAACTTTAGATGTTACGAAGAAAAAATAAAATAAATGTAAATAGTAAACCTTTATAAGCTACAGTGCGCAGGGTGTGAAGTTTACGAATATTGTGCTTAAGGCTGCCGTAATTGAGAAAGAAATAAACTGTCGTGGTCCAATACATAAATTATTTTATAAATAGTTAACGAATACAAGTCTTCAATTGTGTAACAGGAGAATGTAGTCTGCAACTATTATGACATAACGCATCCAAAGATATTGCACTTTGCAATACGAGGTTATGAGGAAATTGTCCATAATGAACTACAATCATGTTAATCTGAAAGAATCAAATCTGAACGGACACTTAATATTTGTCGATCCGGTCAAGGTCTAAATATTTATCAAAACGGGAGATTTTAATTCAAACAAGTAATTTAGTTAACTGTTATTTAAAAAGTATAACTGGACGAGGATGGATCGGCGAAACATAATAAGAAGCGGAGAATAGGGCTTAGCTGTGAACCGATTAGAACCATCTAGATAAGAGCAACGGATTGTCGTGCCTTCGATTAAGCTAGGTTTACACGGGCAGTGATGTTCGTCGAAGTTGGGTTGTCTGTGCATTGCCTACCGTTTACATATTGGGCAGATAACTGCCCACTTCTTCACTGACAACAACTCTGTTGCTGCTGCCCTCACTACAGAACGGGCAGGGAACTCTGATGCATGTTTATACTTCTCTGCCATTTCTTGGCAACTACGTCAGGTTGGAATGTTGATGATGCATAGTGCCAATATAATATTTATATCAAGTTGAATATTTTTCCCCATTGTTTTTTCGCGTACGCATAATGTCCATAAACAGGAACTAATCACTTTGTATTAGTGATAGAATAGACGTAACGAGGAAGGGTTCCTGAATTCTCAGGAAAAAGTCAAACTCAGTATTACGCTACTGACTATAGATACATAAAAATGAAAACAGTTGTTTAGTAATATTGCTTTATATTATTATTACTACAGAAATCAAGCAATAATAAAAACAGCACATGTACTTTGAAGCGAGTTTTCATTTTTTAATTGGCTCGGTTTCTATTACTTGTTTTATTCCCCTTGAAGGTGTCAATTACTGAACAAAACGAAATGAATTATTTTTCATTGCGTGTGATAGTAAGTAGTTCTCTGTACTGTAATTAATGAATGTGTTTTATTTCGTTTAACCTTGATCCCTATCAACTTTCAACTATATTTAATGTCAGTCTAGATGCATTTAGATGTTACTTGTACAACGTACAATTGTAAAAAAATTAAAATTTTAGATATTGGGAGTAATCTTTATTATAGACTGATGAGCGAGATGCTTCATATCGCCTATCCGTGTTGATTTTAATCTATCCTTGTGTGACAACAGAAATAATTTACAATTTTTAAGTGATGTGTTATATATATATTTTATGTAATGAAACACTTTCTAGCTGGTTTCCGCTCATTTTTAACTTAATACATATGTATATATAGTTCTTAAATATTGATTTACGAGATACGCTTTCTGCACGTATTCGTAAGTCCACCTCATATCAATGCCAGCAGACGACAGGACACGCCCACCTTTCCATTCAAAAAATGGCGCCTGAGCCTTCAATTTGCTTCAAATATGGCGGCGCCTTGTCCAGTAGTACCGGAGAAGATAAAGTGTTACTTTATCTATTTTAAACGTCGGTGTTTGTTCTTTCGTCATATACTTTTTAAATAAATCAGACAATAGCAGGACTATCTTTTAGAATTTCTGGAAATTGAAAAACAGTAAGGCTAGGTTTACACGGGCAGTGATGACTGCCAGAAAACGAGGGGCAGTGATGTCAGTGGCGTGTCAACATACGTCAGTGCTGCACTGACAACTGCCTATACATCGCTGACACGAGAGCACTGCCTCACTTTTCTTGGAGCGTGTCAACAGTATGTCAGTCATGACTGACGTTCCCCCTCCACCGACCTAGACGCTGCCCTCATAGGAGGCCAGTTAGTGGCAGTTACGGTTGTCAACTATCGATTGTGAACGGTGAGGCAAGGTTGACTATCGATTGCGCAATGGTAAACAATTTGTATTTTGCATTTTCAATACGCGTGCAGTTTGGAATAGTGCGCGATTGGAGTAAGTGAATATTTGTTGTGAACAGCGACCAGAATTTTGGTTCAGAAATAATTTAGGATAGAGTTCGTTTGTTGCACCTAATCGCCTATAAATTTTTAGGTTAACTTTCCAAAAATATTTATTGTCCAGCCTCCAACGGCACAAACTTTAACTGGAAAAAAATACGCAAAAGAATGATGTATAGCTATGAACATACTACTGTCACACGTAATGAAAAATAATTCATTTCGTTCTGTTCAGTAATTGACAACTTTAAGGGGAATAAAACAACAAGTAATAGAAACCGACCCAATTAAACACTGAAAACCAGCTTCAAAGTACATGTGCTGTTTTTATTATTGCTTGATTCCTGTAGTAATAATATAAAGCAATATTACTAAACAGCTGTTTTCATTTTTATGTATCTATAGTCAGTAGCGTGATACTGAATTTGACTTTTTCAGGAACTCTTCTTCGTTACGTCTATTCTATCACAAATACAAAGTAATTAGTTCCTGTTTATGGACATTATGCGTACGCGAAAACACAAAGGGGAAAAATATTCAACTTGATATAAACAATATATTGACACTATGCATCATCAACATTCCAACCTGATGTAGTTGCCAAGAAATGGCAGAGACGTATAAACATGCATCAGAGTTCTCTGCCCGTTCTGTAGTGAGGGCAGCACTAGCACAGAATTGTCAGTGAAGAAGTGAGCAATATCTGCCCAATATGTAAATGGTAGGCAGTGCACAGCCAACCCAACTTCGACGAACATCACTGCCCGTGTAAACCTAGCTTAATATACTTCTCAATTCAGGCAATGTATGAGTTTATTGCTTATTCCAAATGAAACATTTTCGTGCAATGTCTGGAAAAGTTATATTGAGATAATATTATCATTTATTTATATTTGTTGCTTGGTAATGATATTAATCGGATAGGAGGTGGGCTTGGATAAAGAATCGCAGGCATATTAGACATTCTTTAAAAAAATTAAAGATATTTTTTGTATAAGTAAGTAAGCAAATAAAAAGTATTCGCAAAAGGTTGCAGACGATCAATCGATTTTAAGAAAGACGACCGAACTCCTAACTCATCTAACTTCGAGAAAAATAAATGGAATTCTATCCATATGCCATTCGAAAGATAAAAATAGACTCTGCTTTTGGCGAAACCTGCCTACAACCCGGACGAAATATCGTGCGAATTACTCATCATCCTCTATCGTCGCTGTAGTCTTCAATATTTGTGGTATCACTAACATAACTCCCATTGAATGCATTCCGTTAGCAAAGTAGATAACTAAAAAGAATAAGAGATGCTTAATAGCGACAGTCTTGAAGTGTTTGGTTAGGCCTACTGTCCCATTCCTATCTCCAAAACCGGTACTTTTCTGGCTCACAGGGATACTTTACTACTTGTTTATTATAGGTATTGATCAGGTTTGTATGAGTAAAAATATGAACAGCAAAGAAAATAAATGAGAACGAAGACTAAAAAACTTTAGGGTCACAGCAAGGATAAAAAAATAACCAAAAAAAACAGAGAAAGATTTTTGCTTTTTTCCTGCTGTTTCAAAAGCTTTTATGGGCAAACCTCGTTATCCTTTCTTTTCTTGGTTCTATGTATTTTTTCTTTTCAGAAATAGAAAGTTACGTTTTCTGTGATCCCAATATTGGTGGTATTTAATACGCTGAAAACGATTGAGGCGTAACAATAACAAAAAAAATCACCCGATGTAATTATAGACTCAGAAAACGAATACTGAAAATATTTAACACATTACTTGATTTACTGACTTTAAAAATACTGTGTAGTGTAAAAGAGCCCTTTCCAATTAAATTCGTATTTTACGACGAATTAAATTCATAAAATTGAATGAGAATATAAGGAGGCAGGCAAAGAACATGCGGAAAGTCCAGGATTAAAGAGGCGCAAGGCTGTCGTGAAGATCCGTGATTGCTAGCTGGGTGCAGGAATTAAATATGTTTGTCCACCAGGCACGATGACCCATGAACGTTTTCTGGAGGCCTGCTGCACATTTTTTCCCCCCACAGATACGACCTTGTAAATGAATGTTCTGATCTTTAATACACCTTAAGTAAGTAAAATCACCCTAAATTTTCCACGTTTTAGTTAGTAGGCGACCCTAATATAAATTGTATCTATATCACAATCATAAGTTAAATTGTAAATTTAGATTTAAATTTGCGAATAAAGTCATTACACCCTTTTAATTTTTACAACGTTATGCATCGAAAATAGAATAACAAGTTAAGCACATTTATTTAAACACATAATTTAAGTCTAGTAATACTAATAAAGTAGCAGGGTGGTTAACTAATGGGATTAAAGTTTCATGTAAACACAAAAGGGATCTGTACTTGATAATAAGGGATAATCCTAATCATCATATGAGTGACCATTATAAGAAATACTGTAAAATATTGAACAAGGTCATAAAAGCTGCAAAATGTGTGCATATTAAGAAATAAGTAGACAATTCTGTTAATAAGATTAAAACTATTTGGAAAATAAAGAACTGACACAGCCACAGTTAGGTAAATTCAAAACAGATGAATGTACAAATAAATTTAATGATCACCATTGCAAAGAAAATCGGGATGAGTACAAATAAATCAATGGAAAATGCCTTACAACTTTTAAAAGAAAACTATCCAGTCCAGGAAAGTAATTTGAACTTTTCTTTAACATCTCCAACCGAAATTAAAAAAATAATAAACACTCTAAAAAATAAACATTCATCAGGGCATGATGGTATCTCAAGCATTATACTCAAACAAATAACAGGTAGCATTAGTTCAGTAATTAGTTACATTTGTAATCATTCACTTCTTTCTGGAGTCTTCCCAGATAAGCTCAAATGTGCTTTAGTCACTCCACTGTACAAACAAGGGAATAAAGAAGATACATCAAATTATCACCCCATATCACTGTTGCCAGTATTATCAAAAAATTTTGAAAGAGTAGTATACAACAGTTATAAAACATCTGAACAAACATAATTTACTCACCGATTCACAGTTTAGGTTTAGAAAAGGATATTCAACCGAGAAAGCGATCTTTACTCTTTTAGACGACATAATAGAAGAATTAAATAAAAAAATCACCCATTACGTATATATTGTGTGACTTAAGTAAAGCTCTTGATTGTGTAGACCATAGTATATTGCTAGAAAAACTGAGGTACTATGGAATAACAGGAACTTCATTTTCTTGGTTTAATTCATACTTACAAAATAGAATGCAAAGAGTAGTATTAAAAGACTCGTGCACGGGTGAAATACATAAATCAGATTGGGGAATTATTAAAACTGGGGTCCCACAGGGATCAGTATTAGGGCCATTATTATTCCTTATCAAAGAGATATATAAACATCATAGAGAGGCTACGAGGACGTTACAGCGCCCTGGGTGGCAGCAACTAACAACAGGGACAATCAAAATGTCTACGGTCAAGAACTTTGACCGTATGTACTGTGTTAAATGACTAAGGTTGAATAATCGTGTATTTTTGTGATTAAAATATATTGTTTTTCATCCGAAATCATGCCAAATGTGTGTTCAGCGTACAATTGTACTAATCGTAGTTCAAAAACAACTAGAATATCGTATTTTAAGTAAATATCATCATATTTTCACTTTTGACAGCACGTGTTTGTAACTTCGATATTTACCAAATTTCTGATCTTCGTGGTGCTCTAGAACATGCAAGCCAGCTCTCTTTTTATGAAAGTAGTTCTCTGTACTGTAATTAATGAATGTGTTTTATTTCGTTTAACCTTGATCCCTATCAACTTTCAACTATATTTAATGTCAGTCTAGATGCAGTTAGATGTTACTTGTACAACGTACAATTGTATAATTTGTAAAAAAAATTAAAATTTTAGATATTGGGAGTAATCTTTATTATAGACTGATGAGCGAGATGCTTCATATATCATCTAATCTTGATCCCTATCAACTTTCAACTATATTTAATGTCAGTCTAGATGCAGTTAGATGTTACTTGTACAACGTACAATTGTATAATTTGTAAAAAAATTAAAATTTTAGATATTGGGAGTAATCTTTATTATAGACTGATGAGCGAGATGCTTCATATATCATCTAATCTTGATCCCTATCAACTTTCAACTATATTTAATGTCAGTCTAGATGCAGTTAGATGTTACTTGTACAACGTACAATTGTATAATTTGTAAAAAAATTAAAATTTTAGATATTGGGAGTAATCTTTATTATAGACTGATGAGCGAGATGCTTCATATATCATCTAATAATTCGGCATTAATATCAGAAATGACTGATTTAAAACAAAAATTATAAATAACTATTATAAAGTTTCCTGTTCATTAACTGTCAATGTTTACATGTTGTATTTAGCATTGAGATGATGTTAATGAGCCCTATCCGTGTTAACTTTAATTTCGGCACTTTCCTTATGTGACAACAGCATTGATGCACAATTTTTAAGTGATGTGTTATATATATTATATGTAATTAAACACTTTCTAGCTGGTTTCCGCTCATTTGTAACTTTAATACATATGTATATATAGTTCTTAAATATTGATTTACGAGATACGCTTTCTGCACGTATTCGTAAGTCCACCTCAATTCAATGCCATGCAGCAGACGACAGTACACGCCCACCTTTCCATTCAAAAAATGGCGCCTGTGCCTTCAATTTGCTTCAAATATGGCGGCGCCTTGTCCAGCCTATGTTGTTTATATATGTCTTTGATTCCTTATATATATAAATGATCTTCCTAATACCATAGATTCAACTTCTAAAGCTATCCTCTTTGCAGATGATACTAGTGTAATAGTAAAAAGTAACAAAGACACACTAGAAGAGGCAAGTAACAATAATTTAACTAACCTGCTAACACGGTTTAATGCGAACGGACTAACAAATAACTGTGACAAAACTTTACAATCTATAACACTTAAACACGACAGCAAAAATGTAAATGAAACTTCCTCTGTTAAATTCTTAGGTCTCTTAGTAAATAATAAATTAAATTGGACTGATCAGATTAATCAATTACTTAAGAAACTCAGCTCAGCTACATATGCTGTCAGAGCAATGTCCACCTTCAGTGATTTAAAAACAAGAAAATTAGTATACTTTGCATATTTTCATTCTATTTTATCATATGGTATTATATTTTGGGGCAACTCAGTAGGCATAGATAAGATTTTTATTAGTCAAAAACGTGTTATTAGAGCAATATGTGAGGTTTCCTCACGAACTTCTTGCAGAACTCTATTCAAAAAGTTAGGCATTTTCACTTTAACGTGCCAATACATTTATTCATTGATGTTATTTGTAATCACAAATAGGCACTTATTTTTGAATAATACTGATATTCATCCCTTCAATACAAGGAACAAAAATAATCTGTATAAAAAATGTAAAACATTGTCAATTGCACAGAAAGGTGTGCATTATTCAGGGATATCCATCTTCAACAGACTGCCGCACAGAATTAAACACTTGTCCGATAATCAAGGTAAATTTAAGACTGAATTACGCTCATTTTTGCTTAGCCACTCCTTCTATTCAATGAAGGAATTTATAGAAGAATCAGAGAAGAGTAATTAATTAATTAGTTTATAATACAAAAATTTGTTATAAGTATATTTATCTTTTATACAATAAAATAATGTAATAAATGTACACCCTGACCCATTCCACATCCTTGAAGCTTAGCTTCTTTACAGGATCTACGGAATACGATAATAATAATAATTATTATTATTAAAGGGTTATCCGTAGAAGCAATCGTGGACACGGGAACCGTGTTTTCTTGTACTAGGAGCGATTTCTTCAGTGAATTGGAGAAAAATTGGTCTTGTACTCTGCCCTCCGAAAAAGTAAGAAAATTCATATACAGGTAGTGATTAGGATACCTACGGAGTTGATGTTAAAATGTCTGGTTTGCAAGATACCTTTGCATAAATATAGTCATCGGGATGGAGTTTTTGTCTAAAGTGTTACTGTAATAAATTGTCTCATATGTGTTGAATCACAACACATATGTCCATATAATCCAGCCTTATCATCTCAGCAATTTTAAGACTTGAAATTCTTACTAAACCTTAAAAAAATTAATGATTGTGAATTTGTAGAACTAATTCACGAGTATCGATCTGAGAAATTTTTTCTAATATCTGAATCTTTGAAACCAATGTACTAATCCATGTCGTAAATTTTCTAGATATGTGATGTCATATTGTACCTTTGAATTGTAATAGTAGCAGCCCGTTGCAGAAGGAAACAAATCCTAAAAAGTTTGGTTAACGTAATAAAACAAATGCATTTCTTTTGGGAATTCTGATACATCAGTAATATTCTTGTAAAACTTTTTATTTGATTGTTGTTGTTTTGTTGTGGTATTCAGTCCTAAGGCTAGGTTTACACGGGCAGTGATGTCAGTGGCGTATAAACAAACGCCAGTGCTGCACTGACAACTGACGGTCCGTCGCTGGCACGAGAGCACTGCCTCAGTTTTCTTGGAGCGTGTCAACAGTATGTCAGTCATGACTGGCGTCCCCCTCCACCGACCTAGACGGTGCCCACATAGGAGGCTAGTTAGTGGCAGTTACGATTGTCAGCTATCGATTGTGAACAGTGTGGAAGGTTGACTATCGATAGCACGATGTTAAACAGCTTGGTATATTTTGCGATTCGAGTAAGTAGCAGGTAGTTTGGTTCAGAAAGCTTTTGGGATAGAGTTCGTATGTTGCACCCATGAGCCTATAAATTTTTAGGTTAACTTTCCAAACCTCCATAATTCATAATATATGCAGAAATATTTACACAAGTTTCATAAATCTTCGGTAGCAGAAAAAAAAGCTATCAAATAGAGCGCGCCACCAATAATGGAGTAAAAGGCGCCTAATTTAAATGTTTTGTTCTCGCTACGATTATTGAGGTAATTATTTTTCAGTTTAACTCGCAATTGAATGGTCGAATTTCTCGTTACGCCTTTCTAATTTTGTCAGCGTGTACGGATCGTCTTTTAAGGTTAAGGAACCACTGTTAACGTACACCAGTTAGTCCTTTATTGCATTGTGTAGAGCCAATATAAATAGTGCGGTAGACAACCCATCTCCCTGTTTCACTCCTTTATTAAAAGGACAGTTATCACTAAGTCTGTTATTAATTTTAAATTTCGCCTTAGTGGTCGTCATAGTCACCATTATCAAACAGACTAACTTCTGCGGAATTTCCATTATATGCATGGCTTTATATAGATGCCTCCTATTAATACTGTCAACCGCTTGTTGAAAATCTATAAACAGTAAATGTATATCTAGTCCAAATTCATAATGCTTTTCCAGTATTTGTCTTATACTGAACATCTGATCATTATTTCCCTTATTCGGCCGGAACCCACACCGATATTAGCCCATTACAATCTCGGCTATCTTTTGTAGCCTTTCATTAATTACTGTTCATAGTATTTAAAGGCTACGTTCATTAGGGTTATGCCTCTATAGTTGCTACATTCTAGTTTGTTCCTTTTTTAAAAGATGGGAAAACCAAAACCTCTTCTGATAATTCAAGTGCACATAACCACTAGTAACTATGATGATGCACAAGTAGAAGATATGTGTTAAAGAATAAGAAGTATATCAAGAATCAAGGAAAGCACGTTGCAGTATTATGATAGTAGTTTGGAGTGATAGTGTTGGAGAAGGCGTAGTGTAAATAAGTAATTGGACAATATGCACTTGGTTCGAGGAACGAAAGTGGAATATAAAATGATAATTACCAATAAGCAATTTAAAATGAACAAGCATAGGCTGTACACTTATAAATCTCCAAGAGACTTGTATAAAAACAAATATATTTCATACTAATAGAAAGAAGTTTTGCGGCAGATCAGGAACATATATTTAAAGCGACCACTTACTTCTGGTGGCAGATATAGTCAAAAGAAAATAAGATATAGAAAAATAAAAAAGTTGGGTAAACTAAAAATAGGGCAGAAAGAATAGGAAGTCGCGGGAGGAGATTAAAGGTGTAAAGGCAGTAGGAAAGGAATGTATTGGATACAAGATAAATAAAAGGGCTAAGAAACTTTGGAACAATTCAGAAGTAATGAACAAAACGTCGGAAAGAAGGAAATTCGAAACGTTAAACACTAATGAAGAGAAAAAAATTATATAGAAGACTTCATTCTCGGTTAAAACCAGGAAATCGACAAAGATGATTGTAGAATTAGCAATAAGAAAATGAAAATGAAGTGGACGAAGTAGATGAAATACTTGTAGAACTGTTAAGATTCTTTGAAGAAAAGAATATAAAGGAATTAACATTTTTTTGCTACATTGTCTGTTCTAGTGGTGAAAGGAGCATTATGTCTCTTTGTTCTGAAATGCTGGTGATTCTAAAGAAGCAAGGTACCGGGAAATTCCAAGAGAATAGGACTATTAGGCTACTTACACATACCACCAAGATCCTGCTGAGAGTATTAAACAGAAGGCTAATTAAAGTCATGGAAGAGAATGTAGCGGAAGAGCCTGACGGGAAATGGGAACAAGTGATACTATAGGCGTTGTGAGAACAATTCGAGAACTATATATGGAAGCTCTATGTATTTTGTAGATATGATGAAGACATTTTAATATTGGGATATTAAAAAAGAAAATGAATAAATTGGAGATAAAGAAAACTTTTAAGGAATTTGTACATGAATCAGAAAGCAAAAGTAATAATCAAAGATAAGAAACAGAATGGTTTGCTACTGGAAAAGGCGTTAGACAAAGATATTGTTTGTCTCCAACTTTAGTTAAGTTATGCATGGAAAATATGAAAGGGAAAAGCTGGGAAAATAATAATGAAAAAGATGTAAGCACAAGGGGGAAAATAACTGTCTATATAAATGTTGTAGATGACATGATACTTTTTACAGAAAGTGACAAGTTAATAGATGTGTCTGAACTGACGCAAGGATGGTAGAGTGATTGGGAGATGAAGACTAGACTAGGGAAAGTAAATCCGACTTTTATCAGAAAAGCCAAGATGCTAGCAAGCAAAATGGACTTTAAACTAAAAACTAATGACATGATTTGTGTGGTTTGCTTTTGTGTAGTTGTGAGATATGGACCACGTTCAAAAGAAATGATTTTGAGGCTTTTGATATATAGAGAAGGCTTCTTGACAACGAATGATCAAACAAGATGAGAAATGGGGAAGTCTTAAAAGAGAGTTGGAGAGGAGTAAAGGTTATTAGAGAGTGTAGTAAAGAGAAAGTAAACTGGATTTAGCATGTCTTAAAACTGAAATAATTTAATGAGAAACGTGCTGGAAGGAGTGGTAGAGGGGCAGCCTATGAGAAGAAGAAGTGTCAGAGATTTTGTTTGAAATATTGACCAAACAGTATTACTATAGTAGAATGTTGAAGATCAGATGTGTGGATATAATCACTAACGAGGAAGTTCTTAACACAACAATTTGGAGGATGTTGACCAAGAGAAGACCATGTTTTATGACATGAGGGTTTTGTGGAGTAAGAGCAAAAGAGGGAGACGAAGGATGGAATAAGCTAAGCAGATTAGAGAGGATGAAGGATGCGGAAATGAAAAGGCTTGAGCAAGATAAGTTAGCATGAAGGGTTGCATCAAACCAGCCTTAGAACTGAATACCACTACAACACATTGACAATGTCCACAATGGATGGTCGAAACGTCTATTTTAAGTTAAAAATTCTCCTAAAATTTCGTATAAATGTGTTATACGGGCCCTTATTTCTTTATTTATATATGGTATTCACATGGGTTAATTGTTCTTATAATTTATAGTCAATTCTATTAATAATTTTAGAAAGGGAGGGTAAAATAAATATATCTGCGCACTAATCAATCAGACATCTGGTTGAAATTATTGAGTATCTCAATTAAACAAACACATTAAAAATTTAATTTTGCAGTCAGAGAGTTTCAGAGTTTGATGGAATAGAAGCATATGATCAATCAAAGAGATATATAAACATATATATGTCTTTGTGATCAATGATATTTAACTGCTTTGCACAGTTGTTGGCCCACTGGATTTGTTATTGTTGTAGCATTTTTGAAGTAAGTTATGTTTCATATGAATAATAATTTATATTAAATAAATGATACATTTTCTAATTTGGGCTTGCTTGATTTATGATATAGGTCGAAATTAAAGTGTTTGCTACGACCGGTCCTGTATGACCGGTTCTCGCTAAACATACTAACTTAAGAATACTATGCTTATTTTAGTAATATTTGTCTTTACGAGATGATGGAATTACTCGATCAAATAAAAAAAATTGCGGGTACCAATTTATAGCCCACTAAAATGTTTAATTAAAATCAAGTCTTCTCCAGGGAACTTCTGAAAAATGTAGTCTCAAATTTCACTGTATTTTATTTTATTTTTTATGTCTGAATGTATATGTAATATAAGGCAATATTTATTGTTATTTCATAGGCATAAAAAGGATGTATTCTGTGGCCGAAGATCAGAATTATTACAGGTTAGTGGTTCAGTTTATTTATTCATAAAATTTTCCATTCAGACTAACCATATATTAATAATTTTTAATTTCAGATGGAAATCAGAGGAAGAACAGGATTCTTTAACTGTAAGTTTGTAATTTTAAAATTAAGTTTTACTTAAATACTATGTAAATGACTCATTTTGAATAATTCCAGTAAATGTCAGTAATGCTGTTGGAATCAATAGCTAGATGCTTAGAAAATATGCATTTGAGAAGTCTTTCCAACGATCCCACACACTTTTTGGGGAAGTGTATATTACCTAGGAAACTGATGTTTACAAGATGAGTGAACTTATGTAAATTATATTTAGCTTTGTCAAACAGTGGTTCAGTATGTTTTGGCCAATATCATTAAAAGGTCGACATCTCTAAATGAAAAAATTACCCAGTAACAAAACATGGAAATCACTATTTTAGTTAGTACATTAAGATCATAGTTGAAAAATCCTCAATGTTTGTATATTATTCCATTAATCATATTCTAATCTGCTCAGTAGTATATAGGACATTTTTACTTCTACTTTACTGTGTCACAGTATTTACTAGTCCTTTTTGTGTAAGTAAATTCTACACAAAATCATCTTGCCTCAGTTTTTGATTCCTTTGAAAAGTCATTGCTTCTGCTATATATTCTACAACACTAATGTGAAACTGCATTTTAAAACCTACTTTTCTTTATTATTTTCTCCAACTGCTTGGTTTTCACTTAATAACTTTGACGTGTGAGCTGTAGTCAGTTACGTTTCTTTTTACTGTGTCATTGTTTTTGTTGTCCAGAGTGTAAACCGAGTTTGTCATCAGCATGGTAATCAGTCATAAGACTGTTCTGATGCAACCCTCCATACTAACTTGACTTGTGCAAACCTTTTCATTTCTACATAACTACCACATCCTCCTTAAACCTTGATGTTATTACCCAATACACTTCCCTCTAATTTTACAAGATCCTCATGTCTCAAAATGTGACCTTTTAATCTGTCCCTTATCTTGGGCCAAGCCCTCCAAATTGTTCTTGCTTTCCCTATTGCACTTATAACTTCTTGGTTACTTAACCTTTCCACCCATCTGATTTCCAGCATTCTCCTATAGCACGACATTTTGAAAGCTTCTATTCTTTTCCTTTCTGCAACTTCTATTGTCCACGTTTCAGACCTATTTAACATCACATACCATAGATTTTAATTGAGTTTAGTAAGTTTAATGCTGTTCTCAGGTGACTATAGATTGTGGGGACTGGAAGAAATGTTAGCGCATGGAGTTTATAAGATTCTGATGATGATGTCAATCTGTGCCAGAGCTATTTTGCTTATTCTTTACCACTTAATTTTTTTGTACAGTCACATTTACAGTGTGTTATAGAAGTATGGTAACTGTCCTGGAAATTTAAATTTTCTACTTAATCAAATCCATCTTTAACTTAGGTACACCATATTCTCTATATCTATTTTTTATCATTATTATTTGACTTTCCTGTTATATTGGCTCCCATATTTCCTCTCACAACTCTTCCACTCAACTTTCTATTTATAAATACTAGGGCAATAAAGATTGATTCACTAAGGCTGCACATTCAGAGATTTTACATAAGTGTTATTTTTCTTCATCTAGTCTCTATTGATCTACTTGGATGTTAAATTCTATTAAAGTGTGTTTTCTTATTGTTTAAAGATTGTTATGGTTCTCTGAGCTATATAGCATAAAATATTGTACAATTCATTTGAAAAGGATGCTGCAAAGTAAATATTAATTGGGATGAATGTGTCAGAAGGTTCTGTTCTATCATGTAATTATTTTGTTGTGAATTATTTATTGTTATTCAAATGTTTTGTATTTGATATGTAAAACGTCTTATTTAAAACTGATAACATATTACCTAACTCATTTATCGCATTGATTGAAGGAGTTAAGTTTAAGAGTCTCTGTAAAAAATCATAAAAATTTTAAGCCTAGGACTTATGTAAACAATGACTTCCTCATTTATAATAACTCGAGTCATAGATAAAAATGCTAAGTAGGCTTTTAATCATAATTATTGGTTTATGTTACTGTTAATTAAAATACATTTAATATATTCCAGTTAAATCTTGAAAGTTTGGCTTATAATGGTGTTGAGGCTGATTCTACAGTGTTTTTGTCAGAAGTAAATCTGTACAATCCTATTGCAACTGGCCAATGTCCAAGTAAGGAAAATTTTAGTGGTCAGTATGATTTTCAACTGCATTTACATTCTATAACTACTGGAAGTGATTGGCAGGTTAGTTGCGCAAGATTAAGTAATTAAAAATTAATATTTCTGTAGTAATTACTGTGGTTTTAAGAATTAAATTTGGTGTATCAGAAGAATCATATTTATAGATACAAAAACAAATGTAGATATCTGTTTTTACATTCCTGGTAATAGTATATAGTATAAATACTTTGGCATTGTATTGAAAATTAATTTCAATATTTCTGTTTCAGTTCTCACAGGTTTTGAATCAAGTATTTATAGATATAGGTAAAAATTTACCTATACAAGTAAAATATAACCCTGGTCATAAGAAGTTATATTTACGAGCTGTACCAGTATATATTTCCAGTGAATGGTATAATTTACCAGTAGAAAGATGTCCAACACATGTAAAAGAAGATAATGATGATCCAAGTATGTCATAATTTATATTGACTGTAGGAATTAATCCTTTTCTCACATTTTAACACTTCGATTTTAACTTATTGAGGTAAACTAGTTAAATGATTATTAAATTGTAGAAAGTTAAGTTACCACTTATTTATAGCTATTAATATATCTGGGTGTGATACAATAAGTTATATTCTTCACTTTTCATTATTGAACTTGAAGTATTGTTTAACACATTTTACGTCTTACATGTACTTGGTAATTTATTCTTACTCATTCTTAAAGTTTTACTGAGCTATATTCCACATTTTATGGGATTTGTTGTAATTTTACCACCTTTACTGGTATTTCACCATACTTGTGTTATTATTTTGTAATTCATCCAGTGAACTTACAGTTGAGAAGTACTCTACTGGAATTGTTGGGCACCAGAGCAGATTCAAAATGGCTATCCTAGAAATTCTCATGCCCAAGGAAGGAGTTACCCTAAGCAAACTTACCGAGTTGATAATGCTTCCATTCACAATTTTAATATAATTTTTTTGTTGGAATCTAATATGGCTGGATTGATCCTACTACATAGGTAAAATTCTATTATCATAGATTAACTGTGGTGATGAAAGACCTAGGAAACATATCTAAGAAATTTCTAAGCAACCATGAGGTATTGAGAATGGGTTGATATGACCATGATTTCACTGCCACAGCAGAGTTCTTCCCAGCTGACTAGCATTTCAACGAGGGCAGGTCGAAGTTTCAGTGGAAGAAAACAAGCTGTGTGTAACATTAACAAAATTCATTTTTTATTTTAATGCCCATGTATGTCTTTTCAAAAAAAATCCTTACTGCCTCGCACACAGCTTGTATTATTCCATTTCAACAATGGCCAACCCTTATTGATAAACCCCATACAATGGCCAAAACAACAACAAAAAAAGATTTATATTTCTTAAGTGCTCAATATTAATTTAACTCTAAAATGTGAAGCTGCCTGCATGTAGATGGAAAATTATATTCATCCTGTGTGGGTGTGATGACACATAAGAGTTTGTAAAATGAGAAATGCTGTCTACATCCAGTATGTTCTCTACATAACTTCATGATCATGGCAAGGCTATCACACGACAGGTTGACATCTTGGTGTGTTGTTACATGGCTGTCACATACCTGTTGTCTGTCCACCCTCTGGTTGACCTATTAATGGGTGAGGCTAGGTTACCAGGATCTGGCTTTGATCTAACCACCAAGTTTTCATGTAAGGATTTGGCTATGTCAGTTGGCAGCACTTGGAATCTTCCAGTGGGTCTATGATGAATCCAGTTATGACAGAACCAGACTACAAGTTCTTGCTCAATATCACACCTGCATTCCATCCACAATCATGACAAAACTAGTGAACCATTACACCTAATATGCCTTGGCCATTAATCTAGACCAATATCCTTTGAATTTTTGTTAATATATTATAGTATCATCACACACAATAAACGCACTATTAGACTCAATATATCAGATTAAAAACACTACATAATAAAATCATTCACACTCAAAACTAATTACACACAATAAATATTCTGTCTGAATACTAAACACCTTAAAACTAACAAAATACAGTACTTACAAATTGTATATGCACATAAAAAACTATTCTTTGTGGACCAACTGAGTAAGAAACTACAAAATTATTTATGTTCAAATCAACATTTTTGTATTTGACCTATTTTGAATTCTCTTTTTTCTAGCCCAGTATGGCCTTCCCATTTTAAATGTTTGTCTTCATAATTTTCCTTTGCCATAACACAATGAATCCAGTTGGTCATGTGGTCTACTTTCCCCCCTCTCAAAAATTCTATGTGGCTGTCAGCATTAAACAAGCTGAAATTCATTTAAGAAACACAGTGATGCACCGGCATTTTCAATATTGGCAGCACTGAACAACATTGTGACATCTGGTTAGAATTGCTTACTTATTGTGCCAGGATATTTTTTGGATGCAGCTTATCCAGCAACTTATTTTTCCTTCCTTGCTAACACCTCTATTTTCTACAAACTGATCTTCATATAACCACCTTATAAATTCCATTTGTCAGTTAGCATTCCAGAATTTACCTAAAACTGGTCATGAGCCAGACTAAATTCTCCTGGACACAAAATACAGCCGGGGGGGCTGGTGTGAAAATGACAGTTTTAAATATCTGAATAATTTGCAAACTGAAGTATGATTCAATTTATTTACCTAAAACTTCATGTTCCCTTGGTATCATCAAAGCAAGGTAATGCAACCTGTGTGCCATCTGAAACCTAGATCCTCAATTATATTTCCTCATTTTTCTTCCACAATATGCATCTTTTTTTCTGCCTGCTCTAATATCGTTCCAATTTTTTGAGCCTGATATAATTTTCTTTTTTAATCACTCAGCTTTGTCATTCACTTGCCTCCTCTCATTAAATTCTATATTGTTTATTAACTTTTATCACCCAATGTTCATTGTTGCTACTTACTACAGCCCTGATTTCCTTTGCATACCTCAATTTGCTCAACTACATTTTGCGGTAACTGTTTATAATCTCCCATTCTCTCTCGCCTGAGTTTCAAATTCAACCTGCACTATTTGTATCTCATTTTTAATTATAGTTTCTAGTACAGTACATTTACTTTTCACCACACTTAGAACCTCTTTTCTGTTATCTATGTTTCTGAGTTAAATTATCATAATTTTGTAGTGATTCTTTAATTTTCTCTAAAATTGGAATACAGTCTTTTAATCAGTCGATTTAGTACCTACATCATCCCAAATGACATTCACATTATCTTTCCTATCAGTTTGCGTGATTTGAATTTCTCTATGATATTACTCTCCATACAGAAATATCCCTAAAAAAGTAATTAACTTATTGAAATTAACCATGGAAAGGACAATGTATGGATGTTGGCCTGTCTGTTACTCAACATAGCACTAGAAATGGTTATTAGGAAGAGTAAAATTGATGTATCTGGCATGATTGTGAACAATCTGTCCAGCTGATGGCCTTTGCTGATGATATAGTAATAGCCAGTAGAACCTATGAAAGAATGGAGGAAGCATTCTTTAGTCCTGAGAAAACGTTGACTATATTTGGGTTAAAAATAGACCAAAAGAAGACAATCAATGATTATTTCACAGATCCTATTTATCTCATGTATTAGTCTAGACTGAAATACCATCCCCTGGTCTGTGATTATGGTTCTTAGAGCTCCAAGCCCAAGTATTATTTCTTCAACGACGAAGGTGGCGATCTCGAAAGCTTCCGCCGATGCTACGGCTTTTGCAACGGCAAACCGAGTTAAGTAATCGGTGCAGACAATAATCCACTTGTTTCCCCGAGATGATGTTGGAAATCTTCCGAGCAGGTCAATTCCGATGCGTTGAAATGGTGCGTCGGCCGGAGGAATCGGCAGTAGTCGCCCAGGTGGTCGTTGGGGAATAGTCTTTCTTCTCTGCAGTGGCTTACATAGTGTCTGACATCCTTAAGTTGTCGCGGCCAATAAAATCGCCGACGGATTCTATCATACGTCCTGATGATTCCTAGATGACCAGTGGTGGGTGCGTCGTGGAACTCCCGCAGAATTTCTAGACTCAGTTGCTTGGGGATGACTAGCAACCATCTTCTTCCCAATGAGTCGTAATTTTTCTTGTGTAGCATGTTATTAATTATTTTGAAGTCCCCTTTCACACCTTGGGAAGAGTTCAAAGCTCGTATAATCTGATTCAGCTTCAGATCCTTTCTCTGTTCCACAGGAATATTAGTCAAAGAGTTAAAACAATCCATGATGTCAGTCTTCAGTTCTTCATAGTCGACAGGGTTTCGGGAGAGACATCCTGACGTTTTCGTCCACTCTTGTACTCTATCGTGAGGTCATATTCTTGAAGTCGTAGAGCCCACCAGGCGAGTCGTCCAGAAGGATCCTTGAGTCTGGTCAGCCAGCAGAGGGAATGGTGGTCTGTCACAACTGTGAACGGTTTGCCAAAGACTGATAGGTGAATAGCTTCCTGTGTTAATTTTGTTTCACCTTCACAGTGGTTGAGTTGTCCCTGATTACTGCGTCAAAGCAGTAGAATATTTCCGAAGCAGTTCAAGAAATTTCGCCTGCTGTTCCATAGTTAGCTCTGGCGCCAGGAACTTATGAAACTCAAATTCATCGTTTTTCTTTTTTGTAGGAAGTCTGTGGCTGGGTTAATTTTCTTTCATGACAGTCAGATATTCTTGCTAAGCACGTATGTGTCAGAAGAAGCTGAGGTTCGTTATGACGATTAACTACCCATTACTGCCATTCTTGAACAAAATGACCGACGCAGAAATAATGACTGGTGATAATTTGTTTTACTGTTCCGATATCAATCATGGGAAAAATTATTTTCTTTTAGTAATTACACTGTATTAGAAAAATAATGTGGTTAATTGAGATTAAATGTTACAAATAAATTTTTGGAACTTGTTTCAGATGCTTTACACATAGTTCGATGTGTTGATCCTACTGCTGTTTATGAAACAGATTCAGGTAGTCGGAGAAACAGTGTGAAGGTGCTACTTGAAAAACCTCAAGCTGGAACAGATTATGTGACAGTAATTTTTAAATTTCTTTGTAAAAATAGCTGCACTGGGGGTATGAGTCGAAGGGAAACGGCTGTTATATTTACCTTGGAATCGGAGGAGTAAGTATTGTCTAAATTAAAAAAATTATTTAATGATATTCCACTGAATATTTATTAAGCTGTATATGAAATTGTGTAACAGTTGTGTAGATATATTTGTACTAAATATACTTCAATTTCCTGAAATTGAATATCATGAATACAACTATATCAGATCACTAATGCTAAATATAGACTTCTGTCTTTATGTATTCCTGTATATATTGTGTCATAGTTACATATTGGATTCCAAATTTAATGACAATGTAGTGCAAAATTCATTGAGATTATTTTTCAGGAGTTCTGTTCTGTAATTTTGGGAAGTAGTAGGCTGAATTGTTGATTGAAAATTTGACAAAGTGTTGATATGAACAGAGAAGTGATGAATCAACATTATACACATTAAAGAGGCTTTGTTCTTTGAGGATGTGTCTGAATATAAGGGTTTATGGAAATAATATTGTCCAAATAGGTTAGCATTGAGAGCTGTGTCAAACCAGCCTGAGGACAGACTACCAGAACAACATTATCTCAAATTTTATGAAAGAGAAAAATGTTAAGAGTGTCCATTTCCATATAAATTCAAGGCAAACACTAACTAAATTGGTGTAGAAGGTCAATTCTATGCTTTAATGAAAAATTGTTTTCAAAACTTATATTTATTAGGTTAATGTAGGTTCTTTCAGACTGAATTTTTGTCTGTGCAGTCTTCATTATTTACAGATTGTGAGATAGGAGAAGGGGAAGAGGTGTGTTGTCACCTTCTGTGAAGTTGACTGGTGCATCATTACTATAATGATTAAAACATTCATTATATTATTATGAATGGAAAATATGAACTGTCACAATGTCTTATCACATGCTATACTTATTATCTCTTGGATGAGTTTCTTCATGTACAACATATCCTAAACTGAGCACATTATATTTCCTGGTACCAATGCTCTCAGAATATCTTTTACCAACTGACACACGACAAACTAAATTTTCTTAGTTATACATTGTTCATAAACTTAATATTAATCATTGGTATTTTTGAATGTATTGAATTTTTAAGTTAGAGTGATAAACTTGGAACAAGAATCTGAAGTTTATGTAAGGAACAGGTAATTTGTAATGTTACAATTTAAGTGATTCATATGGGCCAAACCTAGTTGTATAGTTAGAGTTTGCAGGTTATTAAAAACGATAAAATTCTTTTAATTACAATTGTTTGGTTATTTTACTTCATTTAATTGTTAAATAATAGGTCTTTAATGTTACTATAAGTAATGTATTTTGTACAATTTAACTAATAAATGGTGACCAACATGGCATGAACGTAGTCCTGGAGAAAGAGTTCAATATGAGGATTAATAGAGGGAAAACCAAGGTAATGGAGTGTAGTATGGGAAACAGTGGAATAACAAAGGCTGTTGGATTGGGAAGGGATATTTTGACGGAAGTTAAGGAATTCTGCTACTTGGGCAGCATAATAACTAGGGATGGTAGTAGTATAGTAGACATAAAGAGTAGGATAGCACAGCAAGGAAGGCTTTTGTGAAAAAGAGGAATTTACTTATGGGTAATAAAAGTGTGAATATTAGGAAATCGTTGCTAAAAATGTGGCGTTATATAGGTGCGAAACATGGACGTTAGGAGCTGTGGAAAGGAAAAGAATAGAAGCCTTTGAAATGTGATGCTATAGGTGAATGCTGAAAATCAGATGGGTGGATAGAATCACTAACAAGGAAGTTCTAAACAATATGGGAAAAGTGAACATTATGGAGGACATTGACCAAGAGAGAGGATAGATTAATAGGCCATGTTTCAAGGCACAAGGGTCTTGTAAAATTAGCATTAGAGGGAAATGTGTGGGGTAAGAAACGAAGAGGAAGGGCAAGGATTGAATAAGCTAAGCAGATTAGGGAGGATGTGGGTTGTCTAGTTATGAGGAAAGGAAAAGGCTTGCACAAGATAGGTTAGTATGGAGGGTTGCATGTGACCAGTCTTAGGACTGAATACCACAACATTTCTATTAAATTTATACCAGCAGCCAGTGTATCACAGGTAGGCCAAAACTCCAAATTCGGTGCCTATGGTACGTGAATATGTTAATGAGGATTAATTTATTGAAAATAAAGACTGATATAATGTTATAGTGTTTTAATATTATATTCACTTTATAAATAAAATTATTAAATACATTTGATTTATTGAGAAAATGTATAATTTAATATGAATGGGTTTCATTCCCCAACTTTTAAAACCTCCTCAGTTCTATAATAAAATATGAAAAAAAATTCATGTTGCTGCTGTATTTTGGCCCCAGAAATTGTAGCAGCAATATGAAATTTTTGTTGTATTTTAATTGAAGAGCTGAGGAGGTCCTGCCTGTAGGGGAATGAAACCCATTCATATTTCTTATTTAATCCAAGATTTTCTTTCTGTAGAAATTTTATATATAAAGTTAACATTTTGTTGCTAGAGAAATGACAAGGAATGAGTTTCAACATAAAGCTTATATTATTAAGTTGTAAAAAAATCAATTTTTCTCAAGTTTGTTTCAGATTAATATGTTTTTCTTAAAGAAACAATGAGATTTAAAAATATATTTTCATTTTTACACACAATTTTTGATTGTTATATTAAATATTTTTGTTAAAATTGTTGATAAATATATATGGTATTAATATTTGTTTGCCTTCTACAGGGGAGAGACTTATGGTCGGCAGGTATTGAGTTATAGAGTTTGCGCATGTCCAAACAGAGACAGGAAGAAAGCTGAAATAAAAAATAACAGAAATGGAAACAATGGAGTAGATACAAGTACACCTTGCTCCAAGAAACAGAAAATTGTTAAATCAGAAGATATACTATCAGTGAGAAATTAAATGTAGCTTAGTTGTGTTGGCAATTGCTTTTATCTGATTGTGTATTCACAATTGCCTATAGATATGTTTTTACTTTTATTCATCATAGGTTACTTTCCTTAATAATTACAGTACCTCTTGGTAATACAAACCTGTTTTTGTCATTTAAAATACTAACTTAAATGATCACTTGTCATTGTATCATTAGTTGAAATAATTTTGTAGAGACTTGTTTTGAGATAGATTAAGTCTCCAATACTATAAATTAAAATAGCGAAAGAAAGATTCTATACAAATCAAACATTTGCATTGCTTAGTAACAATTGAAATGTTTTCAGTCCTTCGACAGGTCTAATGCAACCCTCCATGATAACTTATATTGTGCAAACCTTTTCATTTATAATTTACTACCACATTCTCCTTTATCTGCTTAGCATATTTCATCCATTATTTCTCTCATGTTCTTAACCCACGCACTTCCTTCTGAATACTAATTTTACAACACCTATATGTCTCAATCCATGGCCCTTCTCTTGGTTAAAGTCATCCATTCTATTCTCTTATTCTGCTTAGAATTTCCTGATTAGTTACTATATCCACCAATCTGATTTTCAGCATTCTTCTGTAGCACCACATTTCAATAGCTTCTGTTCTTTTCCTTTCTGCAACTCCTTACCATCCACGTTTTGCACTCATATAATGCCACACTCCATATAAAATTTTAAGTAATGATCTTGATTTCTGCTTTATTTTCTTGTTCTTTAATTCTAATTACCTTCTGTAGAGGTTATGAATAACTCTTCTTACTATACATTTTTTTCTGTCCTCTTCTAAAGTAGTTTGTTCAAGCTTACATTATCAAAGGCTTTTTTTAAATTACAAATTCCATGATTGTATGCATGTTTTTTTCTTATTCTGTCTTCTAAAATTAGACACAGAGTTAATATTTCTTCTGTTTCCCCTACATTGTTCCTAAAGCCAAACATATCTTCTCCTAACTCATTTTACTTGATCTTCCATCCTCCTACATACTTTTTTTTATTAAATTTTAATGCACGTATAGGGAAACTGAACTAATGGTCCTGTGTGGTACGCATCTGTCAGCACCATTCTTCTTCGGTATGAGAATAATTATGTTAAATCATAGTTAATAATTATATTGTTATTAAAATCTTCTGGTATTCTTCTATTTGGTAGATTTCACAAACTATCCTGAACAGACATGATATTGCTTCTTTGTCTGACGATCTTATCAACTCTGTTGGAATGTTATCAATTCCTGACACTTTACCATTGCTCAGATGTGTCAGTGCCATGTCAAACTCTGATCTTAAAATTTTGTCCCCTGACTCTTCATCATCCACCTCCTCTAAAGATTGATTACAAAAATGCTAAATATTTCAGATTCCTATTAAAAAAGAACATATGCAGGAAATAGCAGAACAAGCATTACTTTATATTTATCAAACAAAAGAAGAAGAAGACAGAGGCTTTGATGAAGTGGAAACTACTTTGCTCAATGAATATAAAAAGTTGCTCAAGGTAAGAACAATTTTACACTATGTGATGCATAATTATTGCAAGCTATTCTTTTCTAAATTATAATTTTAATGTGTCTTTTTGTGGTGAATTTGAATCATCATGTTTGATGATCATCAGAATCTTTACTCATGCAATATTCATAACAATAGTAGAGCTGGCTGTTCAGTATTGTATGTTTTTATTACAAGTGCCTGATTTGTACAGGAGAAACTTTTATTTAATGTTTTTCCTGATTAAATATTATGTTGTGAAGAAATCGTTGTTTTGTCTAATTTTGCTTCTCAAAAAGTGTTTCTTCTTATCATGTAACTTACTAACTTCTCACTTCAGCTACTATCAATTTCTGTATTTTAATCCTCTTTTTTAATTTTTCAGACTTAAATTTAATGGGTGTCCAGGCTGTCTGCATCTTCTAAATAATAGTTGTAACAGCCACTTACTGCATGTATATAACTAAGAACTCTGAAACTTATATTTTACTCAAACCCAGAGTCCTCTGTTAACAATTTCATATTACCCAAGCAAAAAATGGGAAATTATAATTATAATTGTATTTTTCACTCCTATGGATTTATGGCAATGTTTTTTCTCATTTAGCAATGATAGTGTTAACTTCCCATTTCCTAACTAGCTAATGGTATTTGCAAGTCAGTTATGAATAAATTACAAATAAAATTATAAGTTCATTATATTGAAACAGATTGTGGAAGAAATGTAGTGTAATATAATGTACAAGTAACTTCAAATTTATTCTTGACTGACTTCTTGGCCATTATATGTTGTGAATTTTCAGTGTCCATTACAATGATGTAATATTGTTATTCAACAGTAGGGAAATCATTAGAACTTAGAATTTTACAGTTATCTTTTTTTTTCAAGTACAGTAATTACTTGATTTTGCCAAACAATATTGGCTTGATATGCATCCGATATCGATTGATCTTGTACTCGGGTACTTTGGAATATATAATGGATAAAAAAGAATCCAGAGAAGTGAGAAAACATTAATTTTATTGATAAAATTGAGACAACCTTTTTGATACTGCACATGAAAATAAAATTGTTCCATTTTTCAAATAGTTTATATAGTTATATTTAATTGTGATCAAATGGTGCCTTTGAAATCTACTTAATGTCATGTACAAAATATACACTTATGTATGTTAATTTAAGAAATAATTTTTGTTTTATATGAATATTTTGTTAAATTGTTTTTCAATAAGTATTTTTACATTTAAGAGTTAAATAAATATTTTTGAACTTTTATAAATCATGTTATTTTCTTCCTCTATTTAAAGTATGGTAAAACTTTACACCTTATTTCATTTAATTAATTTTCCTTAATAATGAATAGTTTTAAACCGTGACCAGTCAAGAGTTGAGTAAGATAATAATTCACTTCTCTGTGTTTCCGATCAATCCAGTCTTTAATTGATCTTATTAACCTATGGGTCCATCGGCCTTTATTGGACTCATCCCAACGGTGTTGCCATTCTTCATATGTTTTGAGCCTCTCAACTCTCTTGCCTTCCAGACCTCTGTTTGTTTGTAGCCTGCGGCACTCATCGGCCAGAATGTCTACCGGAGGCATTCCTGCCACCACACAGACAGCATCGTCCAATACTGTCCTGTAGGCACAGGTAACGCGTAGTGTACAGAGCCTGTGGACGGAACTAACCTTTCTCCTGTTTGATTTTACTGTCAAAGCAGTACACCATATGATCTGACTGTATGGATGATGCTTTAGACCAAAATAATGGAAACTTCTACCAAAAATTTACATCTGCTGAGGTCTCATGAGCTCTCGCCAGCGATCTGCAATTTAATGATGTCTCTATCTTAGAACATCTCTCCATGTCACCTCGGCAGGATACAAATTTTCCTCCCTTTTCCAATAGCTAACCGGTTGCAATTACAAATGGTACTCATTGGTTGGTATTTGTACAATTGCAGCCAATAGAAAATTTTAGCTGCAGGATGAGATAAGGTGCAATCGCATCAGTTATGTGTAGTAGTTGTTTGTAATTATTCTCGCTTAGCTTCCAACTTGACAAGAGCAAATCTTCCTTGGATTAGGGACTGATAATATCTATTGCCGTAAAAACCCATTTCCATAAATATGAAGAAAGGTCTGTTTTCATTGCCCAAGGAAGGATGTAAGTGGTGTCCATCACGAGGGTACCACCACAGGACATAGAATAGAGTAGAAGGGGCGTGGTGGCAGACCTCTCCCCACTCCAATACCCATCTTAAAGGTCTGATAACGTTGACGTTTCTTAGTAGGTAAACACTACGGCATTGCTGGAAATCACTCAGTTTTTAAGTAGACAAACGTGTATCATTTCCAATTCACATTCTTCGTTATTGTTTCCCCCCCTGTTGAGCGGCAGGGACTATAAAAAACTCTCGAGCCCAACTGAATGCACAAAAAAACAGGACGAGGCCACTGTAATTTCCGTTAGTAAAAAATATTCAATTTGTTTATTAAATGTAAAAGATTATTTTTTAAGAACTTTAATTTTGGTTTAATTTTTCGGAAGGCATATAGTTATCAAAATTTTACCATCATTTGCATCGATAATCAAACATATTTATTTGCTTAGTGAAGATTATTGTAGGATATATTTTGAAGGCAATGAACAAGTCTTCAAAAAATAATGATTTAATTTGTTGGGAGGTTTCGGCCTACTGGGCCATTTTAAACCTCAATTAAATGTACGTATGATATACAATTTCTTGTCACCCGTGACTTGCAAATTTAAAACATCCCAATTAATCTAAAAACGAATATAATTTGTATATTTAATTCAGGTTTAAAATGACATAGATGATATAAAGTATCCGACGAAATAAGTAATTATTTTTTCAGGACTAAACATGTTTCTTTTCTTCCGAAACGTATAGTTTCTTTCCTTTCCTTTTCTTTTCTTTTTATCAGATACAATAAAATGATGAGAGTATTTATTAATATACATTTTTATTTTATTAAATTGCTTTCTAAGACATAAAATTTTATAAAGCGTAAGCACTGATATAAAAATATTGAAAATGATATATAACTTATGTGACAGGTACGCGTAATATACTTTTGAATATAATACAATATTTTCAATTATTATGAATTAATGGATAATTTTATTAACTGAAATTAGGCTTACAATTGTTGCAACTTACATTATTCATAAAACTGTAGATGTAAATTTAATTATAAGTACCTCATTAAAATGGTTTAGGGTTTATTAGCACGTAATCGAATGTTCGCATACACATTCTCGTATATTCGAAAAACCTATTTTCTGAAGGTAACGTATGTTGCTGCGGTAAAGCGCGTGAGGCGCTGAAGGGTTAATTCAGTTCTAGTGGCACACCTTTAACCCCAAAATATAGAGGTATGATCAAAATAGTAGTACAGTTGGCCGTTCAGATATCTATCAATCCAAAGCCACCACCAAATTTTGTCGCGGCAAATTTAGACCTAACGTAGGCTGAGGAAGAAGCGACTCACAGTATCCGTCCGTAACTATCAGAGTGAAGTACTGAAAGTGAAAATTCTAAAAGTCACATTATATGCGTATGTTCCTGTAACGATAGTTTTCTGCTCTCCATAAACTATAAACGTTGTAAAATCAGACGGTAAAAAAACAGCTTGGATGCTATACTTTTTGTAAATATGAATTCCTTGCAAAAGGGACAATTTTAGTAGACTGTGCGCTAATGCTTTTGTAATACTTCAGCCACCAGATTGTGAGCCGACCACTCAGGCCGAGTCGGCAGCTTTACAGACAAAATGGCAGCATAAATTGCGGAAATCTTGGTATCGTTAAAGGAATTTAGTTCATTTATGTAGAACTTGCTTATTTAATTGTTTGGGTTTAAAGCCAACTAGAGTCAGTCAGCTGCGTGTAATTGCTACTTTACATTCTCTTCAAGAGTTCAGTATGAGGATTAATAGAGGGAAAATCAAGGTGATGGAGTGTAGTTTGGGAAACAGTGGAATAACAAAGGCTGTTTAGATTGGGAAGGGAAAATTTGACGGAGGTTAAGGAATTATGCTACTTGGGAAGCGTAATAAATAGGGATGGTAGAAGTATAGTAGACATAAAGAGTAGGATAGCACAGGAAAGGAAGGCTTTCGCGAAAAAGAGGAATTTACTTACGGGTAATATAAGTGTGAATATTAGGAAATCGTTGCTAAAAATGTTCGAATGGAGCGTGGCGTTATATGGGTGCAAAACGTGGACGATAGGTGTTGGCGAAATGAAAAGAATAGATTTTGAAATGTGGTGCTATAGGCGAATGCTGAAATCAGATGAGTGGATAGAATCACAAGCGAGGAAGTTCTTAACAGAATAGGGGAAGAGCGAACAATATGGCGGACGTTGACCAAGAGCAGGGATAGATTTAATAGGCCACGTTTTAAGACAAGAGGGTCTAGTAAAATTAGCATTAGAGGGAAGTGTGTGGGGTAGAACAGAAGAGGGAGGCCTAGGATGGAATACGCTAAGCAGATTAGGGAGGATGTGGGTTGTGCTAGTTATAACAATCCAATGTTTGTCCCTAGCTGTGCTGTCCAATTCACACAATAAGCAGGTATATTTCGCTTCAGGAGTAACAAACTATCTAATGATCTTTAAATCACATGTCACTTAGTACTGATAGGATTTAATTTTTGAAGCACCAATTGTAATGTCTCATACGAGTTGGATACCTTTGTGGAGGATGCAAGTGCTCTAGAACCCTTCGTCATCGCTTTTGTTCCGAAAAGGGTCTTAATCCACCTTTATCAACTATGCCCATCATCGATATTAAGGGTCGATTTTTCACACGGCGGTGAGGTTGTATGAATGGACATTCTCCTCTTTGAACTTGAAGGAGACTGAAGGGAACCGTGGCTGGTTTCTGTGTTTGAAGGAGGTCAAAATGCGACGCTGAGGAGAGCGTCCTCGGAGAAGCTGCAGGGAGGCGACGTCACGTTCCAGCAAGGTACCCTGTCAAGTTTTCCAATCCTTGACGTTTAGGAAGGGTATCATCCACGGTTTAACCTGAGTTTTAGAAATCAGATTTCTCGCTGTACCTCCAAATTTTATAAATATATTCTTATTTAAGTTATTTTTAAAATAAATCCCCCATTTATCTCATTATTTTCCCTTTAATTCATTCCGTCCCACTCCACCCTTCACTACTAAATGCTCATATGTTCAATAACCGAGTTATTCGTTATAAGCAGATAGGGTTACTTATAGGGTGGGCGTTTCGTCATTACCTTTTACTCAAATCGATTGAGAGCTGTCCCTTATTTTATATTTATAACTTCCGTAAATCTGGGTTAACTGAGAGTATCTCATTGCGAACGTACATCGACGAACCCGGCATATAACAGTAAAAGTGAAATTGACCCTAAACAAGAAGTGATATTTGGCATAATTTATTGATTCAGAACATTTTTCTCCGTCAAATTGATCTTTTGTTAAATTATCGCAAAATAATGTCGGCCGCTGTCAAAGCTCAAAGGTTTTTCCGTTTTTTTTGCTGAAAAAAATGTTTAGAAGTTTCCACCCAGTACAACAGCTTTTAGGGCGCGTTCATACGATAGTCAAGCGGTATTCGAATCTAATCAAGTCTCGACAGAGGCAAGGAAATCCCGTGTGAACATCAACTTTAAGTCATGCTGTAGTCACTTGGTCCCCCACCCTGCACCTCACCCCCTCTTCCCATGAAACCCACGGCATGCGGGCCATGTTTGTCCCTTTCAGCGGCCGCGATGGTACCTAAAAGCGTTTTTGCGTATTATCAGTACAACGTACTTTCTTATATGTTACAAAAAAGTAACAAAGTGCGGTGTACTGATAATGCCAGCCGAAAGCTGCCGTTTGAAATGTAATAATTTATTAAAACCGTGACCGTCAAAAGGTTTCTCATTATCTATTTATCATCAACATTAAACGGTCAAACAGCCCAATGCATTTAGTTAATATAATTACGACATTATGTCCATCTTTGTGGACATCTTCAGGTAAATTTTTAAATGGATAATACTAATTACATTGCGAATAATTTGGTATAGTGAACTGCCTCCAGCGACGGTTGCTGCCAAAATGATATCTAAAAACGAAAGCACGTACTCATACTTGAGTCTCAAAGATGTATTTCCCACCCCTGTTTCCTCCTGTATACTTCGGCGAACGACTTGAATGGAATTTTAATGTCTACTTTCCTGAACATTGGTATTTGTTACCGTTGGAATTTGTCTTCAAGGAGAAGACGGGGCTGTAAGCTAGTATTTCCCGCAAAAAGGGGAATTCCTGAACGTCTTATTAAGCAAACCATCAGCCACTTATTGGCGATACTTAAGAATGCCGAATCTGTGTTTCATAAATTACAGAGAAGCGCTCACTTCACAAGTGCTCTGGTTGCGATGTAACTCAATCTTATGTGATACTAGTAAATTGAAATAAAAATACTAATATAATATATATACATTAATATATAAAATATTAATTGAATGAAGGCTTTCGCGGTGTATGAAGTTCACAAGGTTTCCTCGGGCTTCCAACCGAGTGAAAACAAAGTAATTCCATGATGTTTTGCCAGAAGATGGTAGCAATGACAACTGCCGAAACGTCGTGGAATTACTTTGTTTTCACCCGGTTGGAAGCGCGAGAAAACCTTGTGAACTATAAAATATTGTAATACATATCTTCACCTATAAATTTGCTCACTATTTTTAACATCTCAATAGGTTGAAATTTCGTTTGAAGAAAAAAAAAGTTGAGACAGCCACTAAATAATTTACTTATTTCATTGAAATAATAATCATTTACTTTAATAGTGTTATGTTTACGCGTTACTATACGAGGCGTGACTTCCGAAAAAATACTACTCCATTTAAATAACTTCATAGTACTAGCATAATTAATAAAGAATATTATGTATTTTTACTACTTACCAATTTTCGTTTGCAAAACCCTCGTACATATCGAAAGCCACCACCATCCAAGCACTTTCTTTAGTCATTTTGTTGCCATATTCTTTGCAGCTCATACCCCACAATGTTGTTCTTTTCTCCACAGCAATAATTAATTTTTCGGAGTTGTAAAATCTCATTGCGCAAAAATGAAGAAAAACCACACAAAAAAATTGAAAAAGCGGTCGATAACGGAGTGACTATTGGTAACTTTGACTACTGTCTGCATGGAATTGTGAGACTATGTAAACCAGATGGAAGCGGGCGCATCTGCTGACTCATAGTTTCCAGAAAGGCAACCTCAAAGACGGGATTGGTCAAGTCAAGTCTGTCTTTACATCGTCTGAACGGCTGACTTCGATAGTCCGTGACAAGGAGACTGAGTCAATCGTGTGAACGGGCCCTTCCTGTGCTACGTTTGGACGATTATCTTCTCTGTCGTCGTCTTCTAGGTCTAATTATATTCCTCCAACGTACCAATACTAAGTGAAAACCCCTCCTAGAATACACTCGTTATATCCCCCGCTTCAACGCTACAAGTAATTTCAGCGTCAAACGTAATCAAACTAATTTATATGATTTATCCACCTGCGAAGAAGCTCCGACTTTTGACACATTATAATAACTTCGACTCACGTAAGAATACGCAGAAGAGCGCGTTAAGGAAACACGACTTAACAATGGAAGTTATAGAAACAATTGTTAATAATAAAGTGTATGGAGTGGCGTAAACAGTTTTGTAAGCCAAGACTGAATATGCACTAAAATAGTTAGCAATAAATACAAAAAATAGCGTATATTTTGATTGTACTTTAAAAGCGACGAACGTTTCAATTTTGAGTGAGATATAAAGTTTTATGAATTCAACATCCATTTTTCTATTATTTATTGTATGGAGAGTATTTTTACTGAATAACTGTTACAAGACAACAGAATGAAACTACATTAATATTCTCTTACCTCGATAGGAATAAACCTTAAAATATTTCTTCACGGAATTGTTAAAGCAACTTTCAAAGATAATAATTTTTAAGTTATTCAATATTGAATTATCTCCGTAACCTTTTGTCTTGTTATCATCTCTCAGAGAACATATCGATATAATGATTGGCAGAGTGAAAAGCAAACACTTTTGTGTTTTTTACATTTACAGTGCCTGTGAAATGATAAGACGGGTCAATAAAGGCCTAGTTTGTAAATAGAGGCGACAGGCGAGTGGGTGGTTGTTTCTCCAGAGCGTCACGCCAGCAGACAATTAGCGTAGCTTTCAGATGTGGCGCGAAGTGCTGAAGGAATACGCCAGAGAAACCACGCTGCATGGCTTCCGGTATCTCGCCTCTCGCAAGGGAGGCTATACTTCCAGGTAACATCGCAGTATTGATGGCTATTTCGTGTGCATTTTTCAACTATTTCATAAAAATCTCAAGGGAAATATTTATTCAATTCGAATCACTTATACGATTATTTTTATCTCGGGATAGTATGTTTTAATTCATACTATGATCGAAAACCATCGGTAGAAATACAGTTATTCATACCAAATACATTTACCCTGGTCTTAATATTTTTCAAACTTCTCACAACGATTTCCACATTGAAAAAATTCTGGAACGCGTCTTCGTTAACGGCGTTTTACTGGACAGTAGTGTTCAGATTATCTTCTCTTTCTTAAAATCTGGCTCAAGTCAACGTTATCCTGACTTTTGAAAAATATCGCAAAAAAGTAACTGTAATTCTGTATTTTCTAAGGAAACGTGGATAGTATTCGATGAATTGGAGGATGAATGGTGGCTATGGAGCTACACCCACTGACCTTGACGTGCGACGCATTTACACTATCTTTCGCAAATTCTTGTAGAGATGCTGAATGCACCAAAGTCCATTCCGGATCACTGATATATTCATTGCGGGTTACCTAGACGGTATTCACTGTTCATTGATGAACGATATGCTGCTGGTTTGGCCCTGAAATACTGCTGCTTCTTGTCAATCGTTTTCGTTTATCACCAAGCCTTTGATGCAGTTTCGTCTCTCAAGTTAATTAGACTTTATTCAACACCTGACAATCTGTTCATAAAACTTACTCATTAAAAGTCTGACTGACGACTCATCTCCTTAGTTGGTGAGCATGTATTAATCGCATCAAACGTCCTTTCAAAAAATGAATTATATTTGTTACATGAATAGAAAATAACATAGCACTACAATTTTTCAAAAAGGATAAACATATTCGTGCCGGATAAATTCAATAAAAATATTTAATTTAATAACATTATAATGTAATATTTAAATTATTAAGCCCCACAGTTGGAAGACATCTGTAATATTTAATTAATTATATCTTACTGTGGAATCCATTTGTTTTGTTTAATTTAATTATTGGGGAAATTACATTTTAAAGGAAAATAAATAATGAGAGACATTAAAAAAAATGAAAATTTAACATTTATTCAACAATAAGGTGGCTGAATAATGAGATTTATGAAATAAAAAAATAATTAAATGAAAACTATAGAGCACTCAAAATTTTACTAGCTCTTAAAATCAGGGTCAAGTGTGGGGTGACCCATGTAGAAGTCTTTGTCAATTAGGACAGTCAATACGAAAATGTTTGGAATGTTAATTCAACGATACCGGAAGACTGCAGCTGCTTTCTTAGGTGCCGGCTGTGACGGTCTCTTCGTAGAGGCGCCGATTCTGATGGTCTGCATCTGGTTTAAACTGCGTCGGCTGCACGACGTTCTGTCTGCTACGTCTCACCAGCAGGTCACGACTTGAGCCGGAATTGTCGAGACATCTACCCAATTCTTAACATCTCCTCGACCGTGACTCAGAACTCAACAGTTCAACCCTGTTCTCACTTGTGACCCGCAATTTTATAACTCCTTCCAAATATTCTTCCATCTCACCTCCTACTTCTCTGAATTTTCCACATCCCCTTTCGAAAATCTATTTAGCTTCAATTTTAAATAACGCTCATCGGATGGATTTTTCAGATTAACAACGAATGGGAAAATTTCCAGCAGCAGGATGCGAGCAATCACGTTTGCACATGGTTCTAGTTAGTTGTAGTAGGGACTTATTGCCACACTGATCCTAATAATTAACTGCCACTCTTACATATCACTCTTTCATAAACTGTACTGAACGGGTATAATCAGAGAGAAATTTCTATTTTTCCCAAGTAAAGAGAAGCGTTTCTGCTAGCCTCTTTGTCATTGCCATAATTTTTTAAATTGACTCCTGAAACGTGGATCAATTGTATTGTCCTTGGTGGAGATGATCATCTTCCCTATAGAGGCTCAGTCGTCTTCAAAAACTTGGAATATGTTTAGTCGGATATAATTTCTTCATTAATCACTGCTTTGAGGGAATTTTGATCACACTAAACTATTTTTATAACTCTCAGCTAGAGTGACGATATTTACTCGTACTATGGAAGTCCTACGCGTCAGGAGAGACAAGTTACCTCAAGCTTTTAGACACTTATAATCATTTTTACATACTTCGGGCAGTTGAACGATGTTAAAAGCAGAAGTTTACATAAAAGTAACGATAGAAGAATCAAGATTGGTGTCGATTCCAGGCTTATGGAAATCGGAGAGTTCCATTATGACATTCAAAATGCAAATTAAGTTGTATTTTAGCCCCAGGTTGAGGCGACTGGGCTAATATAAATGAATATCAGGGAAACTCCGGGTATACAGCTATTTAAAATAAAAGTTTCAAGTTGAAAGTAGCCAACTATTATAATATTGAAAGTAATTTTGGAGACAATGGAATTTTATCGGCGTAAACATAGAAAATTGTCGATAATTCGGGTTTCATTTGCGGTTTCTGACTTTGCATCGATAGTAATAACTCGTGTAAGGTTTCAATAAAATCTCGAAAAATCTATTGATTTTGTTACTTTTTGCAGGCTGTGCTGGTTGCTAGCTATCCTGGTATCGGCCAGTTTCGCCGTGGCCTTCGTGAGCTCGGCTTGGCATCAGTACCAGGAAAGCCCAACGCGTACCAGCGTCGAGACTACCAACTTCCCTCTCTATCGTATTCCGTTCCCTTCAATCACCGTGTGCCCTGCAACCAAGGTTCGACGTATTGTTGGACAGAAAATACTCGCCAGGTACGTGAATTCATAAAGTTAAGTGGCAATCATGTTTAATTTTAAGCAAAGCGGACGACATGTCAATACTTCCATTGGAAACATGGTAATAAATTGGAAATGCAAATACTTGGATAATTAGAAGATATTAAAATATGTGACATATTACAATTATCTCTCTGTAAATTGGTTAGCAATTTGAGATAAAGAATTGTACGTATTTATATTGTGTCTGATTATTCATTAGTTAACTTACATTCAAAATCATACTGTCGATCTATAATTTTAACTAGAACACTGAAGCTACGAAAATGCATTGGGTTGTACTGAGGCTATAAAAATTTTCAGTTACTTGAACTTGACTCACATAAATACGACGATGGAGCTTCAACTGTGGCACGTTATGGCGGCTTTAGCCCACAACCATTTTCCTTACAACTACCGTGTTTGGGAACATCTCATTGCTGGAAATGAAACTATAATGTTGCTTCAGAATCTCAACGTAACCAAATTCATGCTTGAGGTACGACTTTTGTATGGTAATTATTTAAATAGTTAATACTAGTCTTAATATTTTTGATCTCTTCAAAGTCTTGATACTAATACGTTTGTCGATTAATGCCCTTCCATTAATGCTTAACCCTCGCCCTTCCATCGACATATAACAACTTCGTTATATCTGAGACCTTCCTAACAACACGCCGGCAAGTGGTTGCAAATTTTACTGTTTTCCGCCATTTTCTATCTGCTAAAATATCTCGTTGTAGGGGTACTGTTTAAGCCGAAGCAGACTCAACCACGCCAAAGAAAGGTTTCGCAAGTCTTTTTCCTCCAGCATGTCGCACCTCAGGTGACAAAGGCCTGTGTGCTTACTTGAGTCTGTGGTAAGCGAATGATTCCCGGAGTGAATTGCAAAAGTTCCATACCATTAACGAGACGCTAAAATACGTTTAGATAAAAAATAGAATTAAATACCTAAACTTGTATTTCATGTAATATTGAAATAAGAAACTCGGTTAGCGATAAACTACGTATCATATGTTCCATAAATATATTTTTCTTTCGTGATTTTATGTTTCGTTTGGTGTTATATTCATGGAAAATTTTTGTAAATAATTAGAACGATTAAAAGTTACTTATATAGAGAGGGAATGTAGTGCAAATTTGAATGATATAATGAAGGTTACTACGCCGGAACAATGTTAAGAAATGTTTAGCTAAACAAGTTAGAAGTGACATCAGAAATAGCAGAGTAGTTGTAGTAATATCGCAGCAATCTTAACCATTCCTGGTCAAAAATGCATGGTGAATCTGCCTGCCCTGCTTCATTCTAATAATCAGCTGGAAATTTCGCATGAACTTAGGTTCAATATTAACATTGCACCTTGTAACCTTGAATGTACTAATAATTTTAGTGATGCCAGCATATTTTATTATTATTTTGTCATGAAATTAAATTAATTATTCAACCTCTGAGTAATGATGAATTATTAAAATTAAATTATATAAATAATATAAAATAAAATGTTTCTATTATATATTAGTTTAGATATATAATGATATTACCTTAGTTTCTTTTGGTATACAAACATGCTTATGACATAATAAATATGATTAGTTAGTTATATAAATTCAAATAGTGTGTAACAAAAATACAAAAATTTAGAGGGGTATAAAAGAGGTCAATACCATGATTTTTCCCTCTGTTGGCATTTTTGTCAGAGATGCTTTGTTAGACTACTGAGCAATTTGAGAAAAGCAAACTGTGAAGTAATATTCGAAGAACGTGCATCTTGGCTGACAACTGCTATCAGACAAATACATGTATGTACTTTAGAAATTAAAAAGAATACACATATTTTTGGACTTATTGAAGATACTGTTCAAAAAGACTTCTATTTAAGTCTGAAAAATGTTCGCAATGATGGATGATTGGTGGCCTGATTCTGTCGACGATTTCGGGAATATCACGCTGAACCAGTATTCGGTGACCAAGCTTACGTAGTTGTTCACAAGCCTTGCATAAATGTTTCATTACCCATACAGCCACAGATGAAGAAAACTAATCATGTTATAGTCCGGTTGTCAGGCAATCCGTCCTGCCCTTCCTATTCACCTGTCAGGAAATTGATTATTAAGAAAATAACACACGGCGCGCTAATGAGCAGGACAACCATCGTGTAAAAATCCTCATAGTTTCAAAGTCACATATTCAATAAATAATGGTAATTTCTGTTATAAATATGTAGGTACAAGTTATCGTTTAGTCGTGGCGGCCAGGAGAAGGGTCCATATAGATATTTCCGACAATACCAGACCAAACCTTAACAGAAAATGTCTTTTGGAAGTTGTGCGAGTGTGTAACACGTGGGTTTGCCTCGGCTCAGAAGTGATCGTTGTGACTGTTGAACAGACCCTCCTGTGAAAATGTTGCCGCGTCAGATAAAATCAACTTTCCGATTTCTAGTTAGTTCACCAGTTTCTGGCAGAATTGTGTCCGGTGATCAGCAGAACAAAGCACTGGACATTCAGAAACTTAAACGGATGTTGTCTGTTTGCGTGCTGCACTTTCTAAACAGAAATATTACTAACGTGTACTTCTTCAGCGGTTGTCCTAGTGCTTGCTGAAAGACTTGAATTCACTCCAAATCATTATCTTCAAATTGGGTGTGTGCAGACGTTTTGCCGGACCCCTTCCTCACTTACCGGCTCAACACGGCAAGTGTCTCAGACCCGCTGAAACTCTACAACAAACGTCCTTAAGTTGGGAAATTGCTTATCTGGATTACGATAAACGTATTTTTTTGTTTCATTTCCATTTCCGGAAGTTTCCCCGTACACATAGCTCTTCCGTAAAAACCATCGTAAATAAATGTTTCCTTCTTCAAATATCAATGATGAACTATACCATTTTCGCACAGGTGCAACGTCAGCAGGTGCCAGTAGTGGGAGGAGCCGCAGTTACGAAGCGACTCTGACAAAAATGCCAAGAGGGAAAAGTTTATGAATTCGGAGATTTTCCCAGTGAATAAGCTGATGGAATTCTTGTCGGGTTTCCTGCCGGATGTGAACTTGAATTTGTCGACGGTGCTAGTAGTCATCGGAATTGAGTGTTTAGTAAACGCCACCCTGTTGGAAACAAGCCAACAATTCCAGTAGGAGGGAAAATTTTTTGTACCGATCCTTTAACGAAACATTCCTAACAGCTACTAATTATTAAAAAATATATATAAAATATATAATTAAATGTAATGACTGTGACAAAAATTATATCGGACACACAGGAACTAACCTGAATACTAGAATGTATAACCATAGAAATAATGCTAAGAGCAATACTAAAACAAATACAGCCTTGTCACTACACAATTTAAACCTAAAACATAATATAGATTTTGATAATATTAAAATTATACATAAATAATATAATTAAAGGAAAGATTTTAGAAATCTATATATTTTTTCAAAAATAATAATGCTATGAATTCTAGAAAGGAAAGTGAATATATATCTAAACACCACGCCAAAGTTTTAGAGTAAATAAAAATTTTAGACTTATAATTTAAAAATTTGTTGATTTGAACTTCTACAAGATTCGATAATTCGATTTGAATATTACGATTATTATCGAGAGTTTTGACGTTTTAAATATTCGACGTGGCTAAATTTACAAGATTAGGACTCATTGAAAAAGATTTACAATGTCAATTTTCGACAATTTGTGGTTGTATGTTGTTGATTGTGCTTGATTAGCACATGAGAAAAATATTTATTGAACTTCTGGAACACCGAAGTTCGATAAATGCTCTGCGTAGGCCAGAACAATCTGGAATCACGTACAATCCATGAAAAAATTTAGAAATGATAAACATACTAAATTACAATATTTTTAACATTAAATCATTGAAAAAAACAAATTTGTATTATATTGTTATAATTTTAAACAAATTCCATAATAAATTTTGTGGTGTTTCAAAAAAACTTGTATTTGAATTTTGCAGATGACTATGGCAATGCTGAAAGCTCCTGCAGACATAATTTGAAATCAAATTTAAATTATAGTTTTGGTTATTAATGTGTCTGATTAACATAGGAAAAAATTATTATTATAAAAAAAGAAATCAGTCTTTTAACAAAATTTTAATACAATATAAATAAATAGTATAGCAGCCTAAATATTAGAATATTTTGGAAAGACTAATAATTTGGCGTAATTTGCAAAAAAACGCTTCGTTCCTAAATTTGGAACTTTATATGGTGTAATGTAAATTGGAATCAAGAAATTAAAAAAGATGAAATTTTAGATGTGGATGCTGCGCAAACTAAAAGGCCCAAGAGTCAGATATTGTAACTAAATATACTATAAATAATTTAAACAATAAATATAAATATTAATTTTTTACAGGTACTTCCTCCGCTGCAAGAAATATTTGACGAATGTTATTGGCAAGGGATAAAAACGAGTTGTCAATCTCTGTTCTTCTTACAACGCAACGAAGGAGGGTTCTGCTATTCTTTCAATTCATTAACTTCTGAAAATTCTCGAGTTTGGTAATTCTAATCTTAAATAGAAACATAATTATTATGCTACGATGACTTAATCAAAACCCAAAAATTCATAAGTACAGTTAATGGCTTAAACAAAATAAAAAGTAATAATTCCAATTTTTCTGAAATAATTGAATATATATATATATATATATATATATATATTAGAGATTGGTCGGAGGAGTTCTATGACTTATTTCGCTCATTGAGAAGTCTTTCAAATGAGCTGTCTGATCTTCTTTTTTGAACTCGCGTCGCCATAATATGCACAGTATTCGCTTATATATAACACGCAAGATAATATTATATATAATAAACAAGATAATGAATCTGACGATTCAGATGCGTACGTTAGTATGTTTATTTTTATATTGAATTCATATGATTTTACATTATTAATTATAAACTTAACTTCATAGATTATTTCAATGATCGTTGTGTTGATTTTCGACTCAGCTGCTCAAATATTAATTCAAATGCATCCATGAATGAATCATACTGATGAATTTAAATACCATTTACTGCATCAAAACTAATATTAACAAGTAAGTCACTGAAACATTGTTCAATCATATATGTTTCAGATAGAGCGGAGGACAGTTGGAGAGATTCTATATGGCATGTTTAGTTCCACTGTAGGACGTGGTTTGGGAAAAAAATAAAAGGATAATTAAAATGTAATGAGAAATTTCTTTAAAAATGAACTTAACTATAAAAAACATTAAAGAAGGAAATATTTACAAATTTTGAAGCAATCTGATCTCTTACAAATCTCAGTATAAAAACCTTCGGCGATACCGTTCCTAGACGTCAAGGATTGGAAACCTGACAGCATTCCTCCTTTGTAGTGTGGCGTCGCCTCTCTGCCAGCCTCCCTGTAAGGGCGCCTTCGTCAGCGTCGACTGCTGACCTCCTTCGTATACATCTGGGACCAAGCATCAAATTATAAGAGCCTAATGATCATTTCACACAGCCTATTTGATAATAGATTTTATTTACACTACGAAACCCCATTGGTTGAGGTATTTGAAAATTTTGTTGCCTTTGTGGGTCTCGATTCCCACGGGATTATGTTTGCGGAAATACCAGGTCATTTTTCTATGTGCCCAAAAGTCATCCCAGGGGATTAGAGACGGCACTAAGCCCCGACATGCTGATGCTAATTCCAAGTTTCCAATACTCGCTAACTTTATATTAAGATATAATATAATATCACCTATCGCGCTACAGCGCAGTAGGAAGAGGAGGAGAGGAAGGGAAATATTGTTGTTTGAGGAGGAACTTCCCCTTCAAGCGAACTGGCGGAACGCTACTATCATTGCTCAAAACATTATTTGTATTCATACGAACGGGATACGGTGACTGTGACAAAGTCTTTGTAACACAATTTATACTTATTATCTATTATATTTTACGGCTGAGTTTCTTGAACTGACATCAATATATTTTTTGTGCCAATATTTTCAGAATTGCTTTTACACTATCTAGTTGCGTTTACAAAGCCTGGGGTTTAAGTGATCTCCTTTCTTCTCCCACTAAAATACGGGCGGAATTGTCTACTGCGCATCGTCTTGACACACGACTAGGTAAGACTTCTGAACTGTACTTGATTCGCGTGGCTTATTACGCCTCATAACGGAGAAAAGTCGAAACGCTGTCGTTCGTGAGTGAACTGCCGTTAAGCTGGACACGTTTGTCCACTACATCGTTCACAACGAAGCAAGGATGTGAGCGTGAAAAAGAACTGCTGCTGATGGGCGTAGTGCTGCACACTTGTTCAGGAGCGGAACACAGTCCTTTACATTGTACGAGGACTATGATAAAGTTATTCATGCACTAGTTCAGAGCGAGCAGGAAGCAACTCACTCCGGACCCATCTCTATTATACACACACACACACACACACACACACACACACACACACACACACACATATATATATATATATATATATATATATATATTAAACGTTTCTCCCCTCGTTTTCAATTGTATCTTCTGCGTTAGAAATATCACTATCACTGTTGTAATATTAATAATATCTTACGAAATTATCCTCGTAAAAATTATTACTAGGGGTATAGTAGCACATAACTTAAAAGTTCACTAGCCGCCACTGATTTTTGTTATAAGCCATTAAATATATAAAGCAAACCATTTGGTTTAATATATTTCTTCTTGCGAATACAATTATTACAGCCCACCGTTAGCTACTTACGAATCTGGAAGTCAACGAGATCATTGCCAAATGAGACGAAACATTGCCTCGGGCCCAACAACGGGATTGGAACTTTTCATGAGAGCCTCAGCAAAAAATGATTCACTGGGAGCTGGTCAAAGGGATGCCAACGGACTTCGAGTGAGTACTATGAAATTCAGAGTTGGATTGTCCTCATACCGTACAATTATTGTTCAAAGTGAAACATAGGATTCATTAAAAATTTTCATGTCTGTAATGTATTAGCCTACAATACAGGTCACATTTCCTTCGAATTGTAGAATCCAAATGTGTCAGAATCCCAAATTCTTCGAGAGAAAAAAATAAATATTATAACAGCAATTTTCCAAATAAGGGAAAATTATAGTTAAGTTACATATTTTCGGTTGGAAAAGTGTACAACACGACAAGTTAATCATAAACAAACATTTAATCAGGAAATACCTTGAATAAAAGTTTTCAGAAAAAACATGCAATACTAAATACCTAGCTCGGCTATTTATATGAAATTTTATAGATTAATGATGTAATTAATGTTCTGATAAAGTAATGATAAATTTAAACATTATAAGTAATGACATATGCAAATTAAATTATAAAATAATTTTTTCCAATAACTGCAGAAAAAAAACATGAATTTCATCACAAAGTGCATAACGTTTTTTTTGGTGTTTGTCTTCTTCCCCCTTTCATTTATAAATATAAGTTATGTTTGTTCTGCCATTTATTGTATATGCTATTTTTTGAATAGGATTTTAAAATATTTAGCGGATTTTGTAATCAATCTTAAAACACTTCAATTAAAAAGCAATGCCAGTGTTTATCATTAATGCATCTATTTATGCTACTGGAGATTACCTTAGGGAATTTTAACTTTCTAAGAATGTCTGCTTTGAAATTATTTAAATTAATAGTTATATTACAAGAGATTATTTAAGTTCATTGACATAAAACATGTTTGTATGACCACAAGATATTTATGATTATTATAGAAAGTAACTTCTGATGAGTAAAAGTAAAAAGAAACCTAATATACGGATAATTGTGAATATATTATCAAGTTAAATCAAATCCCAACAGTTTTCTTGACCACTGAGCTATATTTATGGTTTCGCAGTGCTCTGTTTTGTGAAGTAAGATGTATTGTACTTGTTTCTTTTCCACTGGTTCCATTTTTGAAATGTTTCACTTTTGGTTTCTTACTGTCTCTGCTTCGAAAACTCTGAGGTAACTGGTTGTATCCCGTTTGTGATGGTCACGGTCTGGAAAACTGGTCTTTAGTCTGAAAGAGAACCGGTATACTGACTTCGTGACAATCCATAAATGCGGAAAGTCGTCCACGAATTTTTTTGGCATACGAAAAGTAAAATAAATTAACCGTATTAATATCAGACGTCGACGAATAATCAAAGTTAGACTTAGAAGAATGAAGGACAAAAATATCTGCAGTGGCGTCAGACGGATCATAAAATTGTATGATGAAAAATTACTTGTGAGAAATAATAACTAAACATCATGCAGCCAATAAGATAAAATTTTTAATGTTATTCAACGCGTGGTTACAAGTTTCATCTACTACTTTGGGACATCTTATATATATATATATATATATATATATATATATGCATTACATTGTTTATGAAGTTAAAATATGAATGAATGCAATTCCGTATGAATTGAGCATTAGTGATCCAGAAAGAGAAAATATTGCTGCCTGAACTGCGGCCAGTGGCGGTTACAGACGTAATGTGTTTTGAGAAATGCGCGATGAGTTATTATACATTCATCAATGGTTTTCACTGTCCTTGAAATCTTAAAAATGTGCATTTTGGGAAATACTAAAATAATAGTTATTATTTATTTACAGACATTATTTCAATTAACAAATAAAATGGCCAATACGTCATTAACCAGATAAAAGTTAATAAAAAAGTTAAATCCTAAATCACACAAACACCCGACGTTTCGTTCACGTTTCGGAACTTCATATGTTGCATTTTTTAATGCTGGTTATATTGCTTTCAAAAGAACTTTAAGTAAACTGTAACACTAAACTCTTTATTTTGTATTGCTTATTCTCGAGTAATTGTAGCATTACATTATTTTAATGCATATACTAAATTTAAATGTACACTAATTATAATGGGCATAAAGAAACAAATATCAGGCTATTTTAAGATAGCAAATTTCGTATTGATAAGCTTTAATTAAAACTTAACAATTCAAAGAAACAATTTTTGTATAAACATGATATTAAGAATTTCTAATATATGAGTATAAATTAGAAGAAGCAAAAATACTTAAAATTTATTTCTTGTAATGAAATATCTAAATGCGCCTGAGATTTTCATATACAATGTTATTGCGAGGAACGTTTGGTGTTGATGGCAGTTAACATTAACAATGATAAGGACTTCTTGGAGCGTGATAAATAAAATGATAAAAAGTAGCTAAAAGATGTATCTTAAATTGTATTTAATTTATTTGTATTACTTTTTACATTTATAGCCAAATAATTTGATCATATGTGCATATCATCAATCTTTGAGAACTATTAAATTATTTCTGCCTATTTTACTTATTTATTAATAAAATATCGAATCAGAAATACCTTCGTTTGAATAATGAGTGTCTCAAATACGTATTAACCACGAGTAAATAGTTGTGACATCGAATCTCAGGACAAAGGTGACGACCATTTGATAAGAATATAATTTTTTTGTGGGAATATTTAAATTAACATGTTAAATTGACATATATCAGGATTGCGCCAGTGATGAATGTAATATGGGGAATTCTTCTTTTAATTATTTTTCTCTGTTTCCCTAAAGTCAATGCTACCCTAACAACCATAAAGAACTGAGATGAGAATTGTAATAGTGTAATATTAACTTATTTAGGTGATGATATTATTTTGTATTTCGCGAACGATTTGCGGTACGTGTGAAATATTTACTACGTAGGAACCTTCTGTTTATCGGAAATCCATTCTTTCATTGGGCTTTACCCTAGAAATGGAATTCAGATTATTGATAGCTGGCTTCCACTTTATTATTAGATGCCCAGTTGTATGACCGTAATGATATATGGCAGAAATTACCTCATATAATTTCCTACAATAGTTTGAACGGTATAATTTTTGTGGTGTCTACAAACAAACCCATTTACTAGATAATGCAACGGCAAATTTCAGTAAAGTTAACGCCTATTGCTATTGCACAGTCGAAGAATTATTTAAAAAACACTCATCGTTCGGATTGCAATTCCGGCATTTCACTATTGCGTTGAGATTAGTTTATCCTGACCAAAATCATATATCTTGAAGTTTCTTTAATTAAATTTTTATAGTATTCTAATTATAATATGCCCCCACTACGTTTGAATCAATTGAATTCAATGTCGCTTTTAGAATTCAATAACACGGGCACATTCATGAATTTCTATCGAAGTTGGCGCTTTTAGGAATAAATGATGAATTTAAATAAAATCCATTGCCTTCATCACGTCATCCCACAATGGTCATGATTAATAATTTAGTATGATATTGCGTGTTATTGTTTCCGTAGGAGAAGACTGATCTCATGCATATAACTATTCTACAAACGTACGCAATAAACTTGTAAAGTTTATTGAAACTTTCTCGCCTCCTCTTCCAAGCGAAATGACCGCGTAAACTGATTGATAACTGCAGAAGACAAAGTGTATAGTGATCTAAATTATATGAACTAAATGTTTACGAAAGAATTAATCTCTCGAAGAGAAGCATTTCGTATTTCTTTTCCGATTTCCGCCTTCGTAACTGAAGGTGGTACGTTATTTTACTCCATCTTAAACCGAAATTCTGAATCGCCAGAGAACTGATGGAGTGCATTCGGAACTAAAATTGAGTAGCCCTCTCAATAGCAAGAGCGAACACCAAGGCTACGTAAACGTGACTGTCACACTGTTCTTTCAGTCACTTCCGCACAGCATGAGTCAAGAGTGTTTAAAGATTCTATACTCAGTAAAATGATTCCGTTTCGTATTTGTATTCAGCCAAGCTTCCATGAAAATCTCTAGCCTATGAGGGCGCTGACAGGATTTTGTAATTATCTTTGTCCTGACCCGTCGACGAAACTTACAGTTGTCTTCAGATATTTCATAAGTCACTTGATCATTTTAGTTAGTCTTCTTGTAATTTGTATTTTCAGAAACGGATGCACACTATGTATGATGATAGTAACTTCCCTATGCTTATGTCACTTCATTTAATTAACCAAAATTATAGTTTGAATATTACGATTAATGTCGACACTGTGGACTATTTAAATTTTCGACGTGGCTAAATTTTAACAAGATCTGGACTAACTGTAATTTTTTTTTTCAATGTAAATTTTGACAACTCGTGGAAGTGTGTTGACGATGTGCTTGGATCAAAAGATTTATTGAACTTCTATAATTTCTAAGTTCGATAAATGCTCTGTGTAGGCCAGCACAGTCTGTAATCATCTACAATCAATGAGGAAGTTTAGAAATGATATATAAATAAACTAAATTATATGATAAATGAGAGTATGTACAATAGTTTTAAGATTTTAATCATGTAAATACCAAATTTATAGAATAACAAGTTCTCGGGATTTCACTCGGGTTATGTCAACCGCACGGTTGAGATGAGGTGTTCCGAGTGTGAGAAGTATCCATTTAAAGCAGCATACCAAATCTGCCGTGGCGGAACACGCTCCCATGACCGGGCACAAAACTTCCCTGCTTCCTGGACTGATCAAAGCATGGTCCACCTCTCCGCTCCCATCTCACAAAATAATTCTCCACCACTCTCCTTCAATATCCTCTCACCAACACCTTGCAAAAATCTGTAAAATCTTCTCTAAATTGTCTCCACCAGCCTCTTTAAAACCTTGTCCCCACTTATCCGACACCTATCACTAAGGTGGCAGGGATGGATATTCTCCAATCATATCCCTTGTTTCATTTGGGGAACACGCCACCAGGTCACCAAATTCCCAGGCAGATTAGGACATTCCAAAACCGGCGACGAGGTGTCCGAGCTTTATGGTCCAGGTGTCAGCCGCAGTCCCTTGTTATTATTCCGAGCAGCCAAGACGGCGCGCGGAAAAACCCCTTCTTCCTGGAAAGCGACTTGCTCATGCCGGAATATTTGTTATTTAAGTTCCCGTAAATAATAAAAATAATTGGACGCGTGTTATACTGCGCTACAATTGATTAAATACTAATTACATTTATTTGCTTACCTTTTAGCCGTATTTTTATTTATCATTAAACTTTTGTATAATTAGTAGTGTAAAAGTGATGATAATAAGTGGTGTTTTGGGAACTTATGCCCTCATTAATCCAAGTCACAATTGTAGTTGATCTTGCCAGTGACAAAACTTCATAATTTAACAGTAAACAATTATTTATTGGTAAAATTAAAAAAGTTTTTAATTCATGTTCTGTTACTTAAATATAAATTTTACGGGAGTCAAATAATGCTGCTTTTAACATATGACGGTAATTGACTGCAAATGGGTAAGCTATTTAACGGTAATGGATTGGAAAGAGGGAATGCAATAAATATACATACCTGCCGAACAGCCTTGCGTCAGCACATCGAAATTTAGGCAGGGATTTCCGACGATTTCGTGAAATGGTAAGTTAAAGTAGGATGTAGACTGGCCATTTGAAGTACATCGGACATTGACCACACACCTCTTGGCAGAAATGCCGAAATGGCCGGAGTGACCAACGTAGGGCTTGTCGGTAACATATATAAATTTTAAGAATCGTTCCCTTGCATGTCTCACAAACGATGACCTAAGCTGGGCCAATGCAGGCTTGGCAGTGGTTGGATCTGGGAGCGGTTTTCTCCACACACCAAAGGAGGGCAACATGCGCAAGCAAACTGCGCAGAGGTAAAGGAGACATGTACATGGTGGTCCACGTTCTGGAATACTGTGTGGGTAGAATCCTAGTAACCAACTGTTGGCGGCCAATGCATGTCCCAGCTATAAGCCACATTTAAGAGGGGCTATTACAGTGTATAAATTCGCAAGGTACTTTTAGAAATGGATTGCGGAGTAATTTTAAACGCTGTATTTCTGTAATTTTTGAGCAAGTCCTTGCATGTTGTATAATTACAAGTTTCGCAAGTGGCACCGAGCTGGTGTTTTTCAGTTGATGGTGCAGCCTGTCACGGAGGTGCCCGAGTCGGGACGCGGCCTGCACGTGCCCGAGAGCGGCGACCACGTGCTCATCGTGCGTCTGTCCGTAGCCTTAACGGAGAGCAGCGCCGCCCTAGCCAGCCTCGGACCTGACAAGCGAAACTGTCTTTTCGCAGACGAGCGACGTCTCATGCTCTCTAACACGTACTCCCAAAGGACTTGTCTCATGGATTGTCGCCTCGACCACGTGCTAAAAAGCTGCCGCTGTACACCTTATTATTTCAACCAGGTACCAGGTGCGTATATCATCTCGCCACAATTATGAAATATATTTTGTCTACTGAGAATATAAACATTTAAGATAAGTGGAAGTGGGTTGCACGTAACCAATCTTACCCATTAGAAGTTTCTTTTCGAATCCAGCTAAGGATTGTCTTATTTCGCGGTTATTACACAATAATTTTCGATATATAAATAGACCATATTACGTAAACATATACCGAACAAGCCATTAAGCTGTATAAGACAAACTCACGGTCAAGAATAAAGTTATGGGTTAAACATCCCGCAGAAGTGATATGCAGTTGGCCCATTATTTTGCAAGAATTATCGAAATCCAATTCTGAGACGGGGCGTAATGGGGGAAATACGCCCAGATCGACACTTTTTGCTGGCGGCAAAATTTCACAAAGTAATAATAATAAGTTTACAATAAATAAAAAGATGGCCAATAAGTCAGCATATAAATGTATCACTATTTATTCAAAAGCGACGTTTCGTCTCCTTTTTGAGACTTCCTCAGCCGTACTACAAACATAATATTACAAGAAATTGAATTTTTAAATTTATATATAAAAAACATGGTTCAAAACTTAAAAATTTAGCAATTTATCAAATTTACTTCTTGACTCCCTCAGCCGAAAAGATTATTGAATATACTTGTGAAGAATTACGTGAATAACATGTGAAGAATTTAGTGTCACGGACCATCTCCATCAACGGTTAGGGCCGAAATGATGTAGTAACAATGACTGCTTTCCGCAGTAAAATTTTAACAATGGAGAAGAATATTAAAATGTTAAACTACGACAGCAAAAGAGTATCGTAAATTTCGTTCAAATTATTCATGTCATTTATAACATTGATTGCATGAGGATTGCACCTGATATATAACATTTCACTCATAATTCTTTAGAAATAATTATTTTCTTCGTCTAAAATTTCTATACTTAAAATCTGAAAACTATGTTGTAATAATAAAAAGTTGTAATCTGAACTAAAAATTTAAAACCTGAACAATACACAATAACAAATTTATTTTGCCGGAAAGTTCTTTAGAATTACCGTAAATTTTGAAGCCTTTTGGATTTAAATACCAAAATAAGGGGGAGGTGAATTTGACCTACGCCCCAAACGGTTGCAACCAACACTACGCCACTGATTATATTAACTCAAGGCAAATTTAACATAAAATAATGGTTTAAATGATGAACTTGATTTTAATACAATTAATAATTTGTTTTTGTCGAAATATGATTAATTCTAGTAGCAGAAAAATTACCCAATAGGATTTTTTAAGATTGCTGTCAATTATTTCGAATAAATTGATAAAAAACTTTATTTTCTATGATTTTAAATACTACACCAAAAAAATGAATTTCTATTTAAACACAACGAAATTTTAAATAAAGTGAATACTTTTGAGTGTTTTAATGCTGTGAAGAAAAGTTTGTTTCTAAAATTTAAGTTAGAAGAGATCGTTGGTAGAAACCTTCCTTTCTTCCTCTCTGATTTTTTCTGCAAGTTCCATAGATAACGAAAGGGAGACACAAATGGAAAACACTACCAAAAGGAAGAGACCATGTGTTTACACACTCAAGAACTTGCCTTTCAATTAATCCATACATTGAGACGAACAATGTAGAATCTAAAGAAATATATTTCTAAATAAAAAGAAACATAAGGAAGAGAAAATCGATAACTTGTAGATGCTCAGTGTGCTTTTTGTTTACACACCTGCCGGCCCTGAATATGGCTGGTAGAAAGTTTAACGCTTGGAAGGAAGAAATTATTGCCAGTTTTATGCACTTTTCCAAAACATGCATAATTGTTTTAAATTAATCTTACGGAATAACTAGTAGTAACAAATCTCTTGTATTATGGTAACATATAAATAGACAAATAATTAGAAACTAATTATTATTATTAGCTGGCAAGGTTAAATAGTCTACTGCATTTATGTGATATTCGGTTGCTCACATGTTGTTTCACTAATGGAAATCATCAGATATTTGTTCATCCCTTAGAAATGAAAACACTATCTTAAATTTGATTCCTGTTTATATATGTTCGATTGTATATATTTAATGTTTTGTGATATTCTAAATTGTTAAATATATTCGTTAAATGTAAACGTTTACTGCTTGCTTAGAGAACATATTTGTGATCTCAATTACAAAGAATTATGGTAATATTTTGTTTCAGGATACCCCATTTGTAAAATATCGGACTTAGCCTGTATCGCAAGAATCGACTGTAAGTATCCCCACACAGTCATACACTTTATATATATATATATATATATATATATATATATATTATACATTAATGTTTTATCCCTCACAGTGGGACGGCCAATTTTAACGTACCTCTAAGAGATTCCACGCTTAATTTGAACGTAAATTTTAACATAATTATTATGGTGTCAACTCTGCTGTTGGCTGTCGCCCTTCCAAAGTCACTAACCTGTTTAAAACACGAGAATGATTTCAGGTTGCCCAACTTTATCAGGGATAGAGGGACATAAAAGGAAAAAGATTCTACCAATTCGCTCAGGCTATGACAAACCCTCAGGATTTGGGCGTCTGAATAAATATGAATTCACTGTAGAATAATCGAAGTTACGTAATGTGGATAGGCGCCAGAGAATTATTGAAGGATGCATTTCGCGTGTACTAAAATATTCCACAAATATGAAAAAGGGCCTGACAGCGTGATAAAGTATATATATATATATATATATATATATATATATTTGGTTAACAGGTTATATGAGAGTGATCAGGAAACAGACAACTCCCCTTTAAAAGAATTGGAAGGGATGCGGAAGGTAGAACAAGGTAGCCAAGGGTTGATTAATGCCCCTGGGCTATAGTTTAAGGTTCCTACCCGGTGTATCACCTAAAGAGATTCAGGGTAAACTCTAGAAAGCCTGCATCGGAATGGTCGGGCATTGGTTGAAAGTTTTAATCTTCAGGATACAGTACTCGGGATGTAAGCAGAAACTCGCCGGGAAAAGCTCGTCCTAGCGTTAAACTCCGAGCCCTCAAATCTCTCCAATGAATATCCCAAAGGTTCGGGAATGATGGACCGAGCTGATTCTCTGCCATGTAGAATGAAACTACTAATTGAAATTTTTCGAAGTCCATAAATCAAACAAGCAAGAAACGATTTTGCGTCCGCACAGAACGAAGACGACACAAGAAGCGTTCCCTAATCACAGGAAAAGCTGCGTTCCAAGGAATGGGTAACTAAAAGTGGGGTTGACTGAACAGACGAATGGTACATATATATATATATATATATATATATTATCGAATGTATACAGGGTGTTAATAAATTAATGTTACAACTCTTGAGAGGTGAAAGAACAAATCAAAACAAACATTTTGTACCAATACGAAACGTAGTAAAAGATATTTTGATGTGTACTTTTACTCCTCAGGCGTTGTAACATGAATTTTGTTCAAATATATTGGAATGGGGTTTAATTTATTAATTAGTATTTAATATAGCTCGATTGATGGAAGTCAATTGTAATAAAATATGAGATGATACGGGGGTTTATTTTACTTATTATGATTAAGTTAATCATTTGGAAAATTATATTTTGAAGGTGAAATAAATACTAGTGGCAGAAATGAATTTAAAATCAATGTTGAAATTTATTTTAACGAGAATAAAATTCTCTCGTAAAATTCAGAAAAAATACAAAATGCATTTACAATAAAAGGTAGAGCAGTAATATATTTATATACTGAATAAACTCATTAAAATCAGGCAACCTGTAGCGTGAACCAAAAGAAGCAAAGTTTCTATCGCAAATAGGTCTGGCAATGTGAACTTATAAAAATTTTATATCAACGATACCGTAGGTGGTGGTTTGATTCAGTCTTCTTCGGGTTGAAGATTTAAAGGTGTCGGCTTAGACGATTCTTGCTGACTGCATCTGATATGTTAGCTGCATGTAGGACGCCTTGGTTCAAAATAGTGGAAACGCCTACCAAAAATCTGCTGAAGTCTCAAAAGCTCCACCCAGCTCTCTGCAATTTAATGACCTCTCTGCGCCGAAACTACTCTCCATTTTCACCTCGTATGACCCAGAATGTTCCTCCTCCCTTTGCCAGTAGCCAATCAGCATTTTCTTGAGCAAATTTTGCTACATCACAATTTATTAACACGCAGTATAGATATATTATAATCTTTAATAGGGATAAAAAAATAATTTTATTTGTAATTAGTAATTAAATAACGCTCCGTATAGGTTTTCCCCAAATAATATTACTAGTTAATCTAAATGAAAATAATATACAACCACTGAAAGAAATGTATAAACATTACATTCAGTACTTATTAAACAGGTAATGAAATTCTTCTTCTTTCTCCTTGGCTCTACAGCTCATTCATGATCTTGGCCTAACGGGTCAACTGCGGACTGTCGCCTTACATTACATATTCTGAGTGTGGTCAGCGTTTCGATTCTCCAACCGTCTTAATCCCAGTCTTCGCGACTAATAAAATTATTACAAGAGAATAAATTTAAGGACGCTATAACAAGGTGGAAATGTATTATTTATCTATCTTTTTATTTATTTAAATGCTGTTTCTAACTATTCTATACAGCCTCGTTTCATTACGATGTCGGCCTATTATTCTCTCCCATTTACTAAGATGTAACCTTTCTGCATCGCTCATCCAATCTCCCCCACTACCTCTTTCAGGTTCATTACTTCTTATCCTAATTAGATAATAAAGCAGATAAATGATATAGCTGATACTCTGTTATATTTTTATCCATCATAGTTTATCCAAGATACTTCTAAAAATGTTTACTTCATCTTCCACCCTCTGGAAGCAATTGAATACATTGATTTATACAATATTATCATTAAAATTGCTAATTTAGAAGGGCAACCGGAAAAGTTCTCTGGATGATAGTGAAAATGACAATGTTTTCGAAACAGATTCATTTTTTAACAGAATAGCCTATTGCATTAAAAGATTTCTAAGAACCCATGCATGTTAATGGAATTAACCTCCACACACGAAGTCCGTCATGAAATTAACCTTTGACAGAATTATGACGTGTTTAAGACGCAATGTATTACTGCTCTTTGCGTATAACATTCTAGCACGTTGATGTATTTAATTATTGCTGATAAACCGAGTCATCTTGATGTACGAATTTCTTTCTCCTTACAGGGGATCTTCGTTTCTTCAAGCCACAGGGTCTTGGATCAAGCACAAACAAGTTCGACGATGGTGTTTTAAACTGTTCGAGTTGTCTCCCGACGTGCCATAGCTACGATTACTCCATGGATTTGCGTTATGAATTGAATAGCCATCAGAACATTCGGGACGGATACATTGATGTTCATTACTCTGACATAAGCGCAGTAAAATATCGCCGAGAGCTTACATTTGACACAGTGCATCTCATTGGTGAGAATTCTGTAATAGGAGGTTCCTTATTTCATGAAAATTAAAACATAGTACATATAGTTTTCATTTTAGATACCCATCACTCATTATCACGTTCGACAATCTGCTCTAACCGTTAAGTAACATAAATTCGATTTTACTTTAGACGCCGAGTTAAGCACTGAAAATGGTGAAATATAATTAATATATATACATACACGAAAAGTAGAGGATCAAGCTGGTTTAGATTAATGATATCTGGATTCAATCCCGCCACTACACAATATAATAAGCTTTTCGATGCAAGATGCAAGTTTAGTAAGACGGCAATTTATGAAAATTTTTATTTCCCCATAAATTTAATAGAGAAAAAAAGTTTTATTCTTCCAATTGACTTTAATCAAATATTAAGGCATATATTTCGAAATAAGTTGTCTGGCAGCAGCAGATTAATTTTCCCGAGAAACATTAATATAATCGCATAAATCTCCAACCCTATTTTACCTGCAAAGTTGCCACATCTCTGCCACAAATTGGTGGATAGAGTTACTAACGAGGAAGTTCTAAGCAGAATAGGGAAAGAGGGAACAATATGGAAGACGTAGACCCAGAGAACGTGTAGATTAATAGGTCACGTTTTAGACATGAGGATCTTGTAAAATTAGCATTAGAGGGAAGTGTGTGCGGTAATAACAGAGGAGGGAAGCATAGGATGGGAAAGCTAAGCAGTTTAGGGGGCATGTGAGATGTAGTTATGCGGAAATGAAAAGGCTTGCGCAAGAGAGTTAGCACGGAGGGTTGCATCAGACCAATCTAAGGTCTGAATACCACATGTTTGTCTCGAATAGGCTCCGATATGGCTTAACGGATTTCAATAAAAATTTGATGGTTTTAAATACACAATTTAACTTAAATATTATTCTATAATGATATTAATAATATAGTATATATTAATTCTACGTGAAGGTTTGTTTTCTACACGTGGGTTAAAATTTCCATTGTGAATGCGGGTAGCTTATACTCTTGATATGTTTATGCTTCGATACGGCTCAACGAATTTCAATGAAAATTTCAGGGATTGAAACCGGAATTTTAACTTAAATTTTTGTGTATGCTTCATTTCGATATCTCGAAGAGTTCAGAAGATATTGATATAACTATTTATAAATCCATTGAATAGCGGGCGAATTTCTCATTTTTATCTAATATTTTTGGTTAACAGACAAAATGAGGGTGATACTGCAACAGACTGCTGCTGCTGCTATTTTCGGGTGAGGGCGAACCTCATTTAAAATTTAAGTTTTGGGCTGATAACCTAACAATCTCATTTTTATTTGCTCCGAAACGTATGTTCTAAACCAACTGCGAGTTAAAATGTTTGCCCTGAAGCGATCGTCAATAGATGATAGCGTACTTTTTATATATTCAATAGATTCACCTTTATCAAAATTCTGTGCCGGTTCTTTCGTTTTTAGAGTCAAATAAAAAGAACGAAGTCGCGGGGGGTTTGCTAGTTTAAAATAAAATTGGACGGAAAGACAGTACAGGCGACGAAATCTACTGAACGTCAAAAGCGTTAGCACATATAAAATTACGTGGGAAGAAAGAACTGGAAAAGAATACGTTGAGTATAAATAATATAAACTATACTTAGAAACGTTTCTCGGGTTTCCAACCGGGTAGTCTCAGTAAACAGCGACGTTTCGACAGATAGCAACTCCGTCATCTTCCAGGCTGAAGCTGGAAGATGACGGAGTTGCTATCTGTCGAAACGTCGCTGTTTACTGAGACTACCCGGTTGGAAACCCGAGAAACGTTTCTACATATTCTTCACCGGGAAAGCCTTCGTTCTTTAATATAAACTATACTGTTTGTAAGTATTGCTGCCCGAGACAAATAATAAGAAATAATTAAAAATTATGATTTTATATTAACTTACATGCATACATTTTTAGTGAAAACATGGAGAAGAACAGTTTTATAATTTACTTGTTATTATCTTAGACATGTAGTGTAATATTATATCCGAAATTGAAAGCAAATATTTACAGCGGCCAGTCAAAATTAAACGAGAATGTTTTTGAATATTTTTTCTGAGAACGATATAATTTCAAAACATTTATTTTTATACATACTTTTCTTATACTGAAACAAATTTCCTAGCGTTTTGGTAACACCTTGATTCCGTATTATAAAAAAGTTGAAGGTTGAGTATTTAACCAATTGAGCAAACTTCAACGGTCCAAACAGATGGTAGTCACACGGTGACAAATCTGGGCTGTACGGTGGATGTTATAACTGATCCCAGTGAATTTCCTTCAAATTGATCTGAGCTATGCACGCCGTGTGAGACCTTGCATTGTTATGAAAGAGGATGACGCTTCTGATTGGGAAACGCCGTCTTTTGCTTCAATATGCACCTTTTTTTTGTCCAGCAATTGACATTATTATTCGGAGTTCACTGTTTGGCGATCGTGGAGGAAGTCAACAAAAATAATTCCTTTGAAATCCCAAAACACGGTGGCAAGAACTCTCCCTGCAGACAATAGCGTTTTGGTCGTCATTGGTGCAGCATCATGTCTTAGTCGCCACTCTTTGCTCGCCTGTTTCCATTGATGCGTATGGTGGTGAACCCATGTCTCAACACGGGTGATTATACGACTGAGAAACCTTCTCCTTCGGCAGCCAATCTTGTAGAAAATGTCCAAACCGTCGTATTTCTGATCAGGAGAAAGCAGCCGAGGAACCCACCTCGCTGAGATCTTTATGAAGCCAAGTTCCGTTCTGAAGATCAAATGTACAATTTTGTGACTCAGACAAACTGAAGAAGCAATTTCGTTATCGGTGAGGCGTCGGTCTTACTTCAAAATCACCCTAACTGCACGGAAGTTGTTTTCTGTGATGGAAGTTCGATGACGCCGATCGTGACTGATTTTCCACCGTTTCCCGGCCTTCAAAAGAACTTTTGTGTCACTCGTTCACATGGGTTTTGGAGAGTGTCATCATAGAATTGTGCCAGTAATCGAGTTAAAATTTCTGAAGGTCTCACTCCTTCTCTCATCAAAAACTTTATAATAATCCGTTGCAAAACGGAAGCAGGAACCTCTTGCACACTCATTGCTCTAGTATCGGCTGAATGAGACTAACATTGGCAGTGGGTGCGCTAATAAAGTGGGGAGACCTAAACGGCTTGGCCCTTTCGAATCTCCTACTAGGCTTCTTAAAAAAATTCCCGTTTATATCTGACTGGCTCTCGTATATATTAAAATTGCATACTCATCTATTGTCTGCTAGTTTTTCTATAATGTGATATCTTTTAAATGGACAATTTTTATAATAGAAAATGTTCTTTATTCATAGGGTATAATTTGTATGATGTGTAATTCATTCTTCAGTTTCGTTTGGCGGTATCATGGGCCTCTTCCTTGGAGTGAGTGTGCTGTCATGTGCAGAACTGGTTTACTACTTCACACGGCTCCTCAACTCCATCTACACCGAAAACTGCAACACGCATAAGATTACAGAACTTCAAAATACTCCCCAGAAGTTGGCTAAAACGTATCCCAAACTTTACCCTCAGAACAACATACGTTTATGGACATAATATGAAAGCGTAAAATAAAGTAGATTTTATGATGAATAATATAAAAGCGTAGAAGAATCTGTATTTTATGATAAAATGATATAATATGCAATTTACAAATTAAATTTTAATTTAATTTAAATTTGTTCACGACGCTTTGTTGACACCACGTAGTAGTACCTTGCAAAATAATTGTCTTGGAAATTTTTTCTGTCATTTACTGCACATAAGAATGGAAAATATTAAATAAACTTGGAACTGTATTTAAGAGTTAAAAATTTTACCCGATTCGGACGAAATAATCTTCATGTTTTTGCGCACTTTAAATTGATATATTTTTTTTCTTGTGGTATAGTTAATGCAATAAAAAATAGGCTACGCTTTCAGTGGACGCGTAATCTGACGAAAATAAATTACTCTGAATAGAACAGATTTGTTTGTTAGAAGATAGTGGTTTCAGTGCAGGATGCCTGCACTGAATATTCGTTTTCTTCTATCTAGGGTTACGAATGAAGATGAAACCCATAGACGATGAGCATTATCTTGAAAATCCGATATTATATTTTTTAGTGAGCTGAGAAAAAAGAGATTTTCTTAACGAATAGTTTGCTGTTAGAGACAATAAAAAAGTATCTTTTAAGTCAACCAACAAATATAAACGAGTAATTTAGAATGACAACGACGACGTTCGCATATCCCAAAGACCTCTGATTACAAACACAATGCTAATTAATTTTTATACATCAATCGTACCTATTGAATGTAACCTACAACAAACACGAGAACGTCAGAACTAATGCGAAAAATGAAACTGCCTAATCAGCAGATGTGGTTGAAGACAGGGTTTTGGAGCGACCTCTTTTTGAGTTCTCTGCTCCGGAACCAAAGTATTTGCGCCAGCTCTGATCCCGTGACCCGTTTCATGCTCCGATTAAAATATACTTACAGGAATGAGATTAATCGTTTATTTATAAATACATATATAATTTTTTCATTTTACTTATTTATTATTATATAAAACCTAAAATTTTACAAACAAAAAATAAATTACAATTTATATTTAAAATAATTCTAAAAAATACAATATACTATCGTTTATTTTTATAAATAAAATGACAATCAGAAAATCATCCCATTATCACTTAAAAATTAACGTTTATGCAGAAAATAGACGCTCAACACTTCCTTGAGAAAATACATTCTTAAAGACATTTTGCGTATTTTTATGATGCGTTCCGAATAATTATCGAATGGCTTTACATTCACCTTAATCTACCCACAACTTCTATTGCATTGCACTGTTCCTTAATATGATTGTATATTTATCTGTCATCTTTATTATGAGGTAGAAATGTCTTGCCCCTACAACCCATGCTTAGTTCCGGGCGCAAGGAACACGTGTACAAAATTTAGTTGAAATTGTTCCACACGATTAGATTTCTATGCGGGATAAGCATACACAAAAATACACCGGAACTGTCAATTATACTTATAAGAAGAATATCGGTCTGATTATCGTGAAATAATGTGTATAGATACATATCCATATCTAGGAAAAATAAAATAAGTGTGTGTGTGGCCTTGGACTTTATTTACTCAATCTGCACTACAACTTATGAAACAATTTTCATATTTATAAAATAATAAAAAAATTTAATTACTTATGAGTATATAGCGTAACAAAGAATTTTATATACGAAATTATACTTTTTTTATTGTTTTTCTCGAATGTTGCATCGGATACTTACTTTTTATTTACAGAAAAATCCGTCTCGAGAACCACATTTGTATTCCATTATCATTTGCAATGCGAATTTTACTACAACCTGAAAAGAGTAGTGCTCTGGGATCATTGCCCCGCGATCTGATTCATAAGTGACTGAGTTACCACTCTTTTCTTCCGATGCAATGATCATTCACTTCGCAGATCACTTCAGATCAGATCTGTCTCTAGTCAGAACACGCGTCCCCTGCAACCGTAGCCATAGCTAAGGTAGATTATATTTTCTACATTTGTGCAGCATGGTAATAATTTAAGTTCTTAAAAGCTTCGAAGAATATTTATAAAAAAGTAAAAATTGAGAAACTATTAAATAATTTGATAATAAATAAATCTGCTCAGTAATTTAAACTTAATTGTCAAATAGTGTGGAATTTATTATTTATGAGTGCTGGTAGATTTATGAGACCTCTTGAAGACTACCTGAGGTGGACAGGTTGCTTTTATTCCAGATGCAGTGAACTAGAGGGAATCCTGCATCGGGGTTTCTTCACAGAATTTCTGTCTTTTGAAAATTTTAATTTAGGAACCAGGTGAACTTCTCGAACGGAGAATGATCACTGATGCGCTGAAATATTGGAACTTGAATTACTTAATTCATTTCTCTTATAATATATATCTGCGATGGTGAAATTGATTATAGGGCGTTTCTCTGTCCCATAACCAACACTGCATTCTTATTATGCGGAGCTCTGGGTCAAACCGTTTTCAAAGGTTGTTAAATTTGAAATTAAGAAGCAGTGTCCTTCCTTATTGGGACTGTTTCTCCATATTCACTCTGTTTTATTGTTGGACGGAGGCTATCAAAAAAGGCAACTCGATCTTATGAAATGATATGAATGTTATCGTATAAGTTGAGAAAAGTGATAAACGAAACTAATAATTTCATCTAGTTTCAAATTATGAAACATGATTACAAATTTGTTTTGTATCTCTTCCGAATTTATTTTCTTGGTTGAATTTTCACAAGTATAGTACGTAAATGTAATAATTTCCATGGATTTTTGATAAGAAATTTATTATGAATTTCTCAAAATACATTGTTTTCTCATTAATTACTATCACTAGTTTATTTCGTGGCAATAGAGCTTACAAGAGCACTTCTCCTGATTTGAAATCCACGCCTTGATAGTAGCTGGAGGCATGGCTTGCCGCAGACTCTGGATTCTATCATGTGTCCTACATTTTTTAAATTCCTTCGTCACAGGTGCAACTGTCATTTCCTCTTTCTTCTGACGAAATAACACGAAGAAAACTCTGAACACGTAGAAAATTATTTCCACAATACTTAAAACGCTCAGTCCTAGAAACAGTGCAGCAATCGTACCCACGGAAACTGAAATATATAAAGCAATCATTTCTATAAAATATGAAAAAGAATTGAGGATAAAATAAATACATATATTTATTTTGAGTTTATTTTAAATTTGACTATTGAACGCCTTATGATAAATAGGAGATAAACGACCTTAATTAAAGACCAGAAACAATTTATAAAAAAATCGGAGATTTAGATCTCCAAGAAGGTTTTTGGATAACAGTGGATTTTTAAAAATAAACGTACAGAACAATTTGAAATGTGATACCAGTCAAAGTTTTCACGAAATTAGTCATAGATACTACTAAAACCTTCGTGAAATTTTATTTAGACTTACTTTGCGTGTTTTACCACTGCCCGAACTCTTTACATAATTAAATTTAGGTTCCTTGGTTATAATCACTCTCAAAAAATTTACAGCGTCATCAATAAATATTTTTTATTACTTTCGGTTAAAAATACAAAGGAGATTCAGTTAAAATTATGCCATAATTATATATTTATTTCTTGTCTTTACAGCCCATTGAAGACCTTGTCCTACACATGGTAGAAACACCGCGCAGGTACATACCACGCCTCCTTTGAGTGTGACGTCACGCCGGACGCAAGCACAAGATACTTTGGAAACTGCGACATTTCCATATAATTTCCGGACGTGACGCTCTAATTTCTTTCAGAGCACAAATATTTCATGTCTTACTTGTCTCTTGGCATGTGACTGTACTGTTCTTTTCATTTTTGGTGATATCTCAATACAAATTTTATTTAATATATATATTTCATCGAATGATAGAACTGTCAGTCTCTCCACTTCTGTTCCTTTGTTTCATTAAATACTGTACATCTTGTAAAATGCCAGGATTAATATATAGACATCTGGCCCAATTTTACAATGTTGAAATAGCAGACAAAGGAAAATTATTGTTTCTCAAAAACCTATAGCAAATTGGAGAGATTCTTTTCAGTAAGATGGTTGCTGCAATATCTTCATTATTCCAGGGGGCCAGAAAGTGCTTGTATTTGCCCCGGAGTAAATATTTGCAAGAACCACACAAATGTATCTGATGATAACAAGTTTACATATTTTTGTAATTTTACGTATTATTGAGGCGGTCAGCGTAATACAGCATCATCCGAGTATAACTCAAGCACGACATAAATTTCAAACATTATAATAAATTGTTGAAAAAATTAAAGATTGGGCAAATATAAATTATGCATTTTATAGAACGTGAATAGCATTAATGAAAATAGTAACATTTCATCAAAAAAAGAACGTTTTCGGAATATTTTAATTTATAAATTTTGATAGTTAACTCGGCAATCTCTAAGAATGTGAATCCATAACTTTGTACTATTTGTATTACCTTGGTTGGTAAGGCATTGTTTTCATCTTTATCAGTTATCTTTAACTTTTTTAATTGCTCCTGTAATTTTTCTTTCTCCCTACAGAACTCCCAATATTTAATTATCCAAGTTTTTATTTAATATTTTAATAGTTTTATTGTTACTATTGAATCGTCAGAATTCTGACACAGTTTATGAAGCATCTTTACTTGATTGAGGTATTAGTTCGTCCACTAATTTGTGCCTGTTTCTTGCAGTAAGTCTAAGTGATCGACCTACATTTTTCTTCCCAAAACTTACAAGCAGCTTCTCGGCAGGGTTTTAAATTTCGACTATTCGTGGTGTGTAATTCAGTACTTTGGACGCAATGGTATTTCAGAATTATCCTCAAAGTGCCCAGAACACGCGCATACTGAAAATAGCGAATTATGAATATACTTTAGTAATAATTATAAAACTATATTTCGACATAATTATAGTTTGTACTTTCCGTTCTTTACAGTATTTTATACGGCATGCATTGAAAATTATTTGATGCCCGTTCCTTTAGTTTTTCTGTTACAATTTGTGCAACCAAAAACGGCGCACGACACCGCAATCCGTCTTCTTTAAATACAAGCGCACACTGTATTCAATGTAAAACAGTTTCCTTCAACCAAAAAACAACTAATACAACAAAAAATCCCAAAGTAAAATCTTCAGCGTATTCGACAGGGCAATCCCGAGCAACTTGCGTCCTGTGTGACGTCATGCTCAGAAGACGACCAATTTACGTTCGACATCTGTCTCACCTGTATACTTACACTTACACATTGCGAATTTTGAATGATACGTGAACAGCGTTAATTATTATTCAATGTTCTGTTATAATTTTCTTGTGAAAAAACAGCCACAGGATGTAGCATAGTGAGAAAATAATTGGACTAAATAAAAGGGCTTCATGTTACGAAACGTCGTCAACAGTTTTTCAATCAACATAGTATCCTGTGACTTGCAAATCCATAGCTCACCCAGTTTTAAGGGACCACTTTCTCTACAGCCTGACTGAAGTTCTGACATTCTACTGGCTCAACTCATAAAGCGAGGAAGCCGGGACGACGTAATCATATATTTAAAGAATTTTTTATAAAATCATTTTCAATTACAAACTTTTTTTCGTCAACATTTAATGTATATATATATATATATATAATATGCTATAATTTTTTGATTAAATCAAAATCACTTCGATTGTAATGTACATACCAAAAAACGATCAATGAGATTTAATTTATAGAATAGAATGTAAAGACTGTTGTCAAAAATTATATAGGACTTATTGGTACAAATGTTCGTACTAGAATCTAGAATTATAAAAATAATGCTAATCGTAATACAGATACTAACACTGCATTTTCATTACGTCATTTATAATCCAAACACAAAATTGATAGATGATAAAATAACTAAGGCAGTCTTCATAATAAAACTTTTATTTAGGCGAAAGACAAGAATGGAAAAATGTCGACTGGACCTAGGACTCGAACCCAGAATCTCCCCCCCCCCCTATCCGGGCGGGCACTCTACCACTGAGACAGTCCGAGTCGACTTCCCGTGGACAAATTCAACATCCTTCCATTCCCGTAAACTTAAGCTAGGCTCACCTACACTAAATCCCTAAAAATTAGGTTTGAAGAATGTGATTAGTAAATTGTAGGTGAGCCTAGCCTGTCCTCGCATTAGTAAATTGAAAAATTCGAAAAAAATCTCACCTAATAAATTGAGGGTAGTGAAAGATAGCTCTGTGCGATACAAGACGCTTCCAAGCCCATCATAATGTATAACGAGGAGAGAGCCATTGAGCTCGCCAGCTCTGATGTCAGGAGAGAAAATAGATTTCAGACGGTACACAGTTTCAATGCACGATGGCAGACACTCGGGGCAATAAAGAGCATTCTTTGCTTCTAATCCAAAAGCAGGAGTCCACACTGGAGGCCGGAATAGCCGCAGTTCTACTATAAAGCAAATAATATCTAATTATTATATGCGTTATATAATATGCAGTCAAACTCGGTTATAACGAGAATTTTTTTCTCTCTTTAAGTAATTGTTTTTGTGTATAAATTGACACAGGTTAGACAAGTGAAAACCATTTTATCTTTGGATTTTCTGAAACCACCATGCAGTACTAAAAGATAGCGCTACGCAATACAATAGTTCATCAACCTTGCCACTACCTGTTTACCGTAACCGATATATCGTGGGAAATTCCAGGCCGTACCTTTTGAGGTCAAAATGAAGACCTGACATTATTGTATAAACAACCAGATAACATTTTATGACGGAGAGTTTTCCTGAGTTACATTACGCCTTACTCTGTAAAAGACTGAGAATGCCAAAAGTTCTTCAGTTGAAATTATATGGACATGGAATCAAGTTACTTTCGATCTGTAGAAAAGTTGAAATCATAAAATATATCAATCGCGACGTTAAAAAAATTGGATCGCGTTTTTCAAGAGTCTCAAAGTTTCTGAAGTTCTACATTTCGTCCTTTCTAGGACAGCGTAAGAAGTGCAAAGAAAATTAGAATTGTAAATTGAGCAGAAATTAAGTGATTTAAAGTTCAACGTAGTCTTGACCTGCCGTTAACTGTCCTATCTAGAAAGCAAAACAATTTGTCAGGAAATTATTTATATGCACATTTTATATTTTAGTATAGTTATCCAACATTAATTTAATTCTTTGCAACAATAATAATAAATCAGCGTATTTTTTAAATCTCTAATAATAAAAGCAAAAGTAGGATTTAACAAACCCCGGTTATTTTGAGTAAAATTGGAAAATCCGTTCGTGCTTCTAATAACCGAGTTCGACTGCTTATAGCAAAATAATGATGTTTTGGTAAACAGGATAGTACCAAAGTGAATATAAAAATTGTGAAAAGTACTAGCTGAAACATTGTTGGACATTAATTTTTGGAATATTATTATTTTCTTTCATACTGCCCTTGTATTCGTTCTGTAAATTTACTTCTGCACTTTACCCTGTCCTTAATTTATTCTTTCAAAACCCAAAATTGTTTTTATCTATCTGTCTTCAAATCATGTTACCCAGTTTGCCTTTATCTTAGAAACTGAAGTAGAGATGGTTTTCCTTTCACTCATTATTCTTATAACCATTTCAGTTTTAACAATATTCGTCAATAAACTTTTTTTTCAATTATTATACAACACAAAGATTCACAACTTTCCGTTTATTTCTTTTCTCTCACTCTCAATGACCATGTTCCTGATACATACAGAGCCCTCTTCCAGATAACCCGATCGCGCGAAGCACCTGATGTGAAAACTATAGTCTCAGGCCGCTTTGAACGATTAAAAAGTGGCACATTGCATGCTTCAGCCCATTTGTATTTCGGACGTATTTAGAAAGCATTGTACAATTATTCTGGCAAACAGAGAGAATAGACAATTCTAAATTCCAAGCCGATCTTGCTCTCAGTACCAACAACTGTAGTCCAGAGTTAACTTCACGTGCGAAACGTGGACGATAGGAGTTGCAGAAAGGAAAAGGTTTGAAATGTGGTGCTACAGGCGAATGCTGAAAATCAGATGGATGGATAGAATCACAAACGAGGAAGTTCTAAACAGAATAGGGGAAAAGCGAAAAATATGGAGGACATTGACTAGGAAAAGGGATAGATTAATAGGCCACGTTTTAAGACATAATGACCTTGTAATATTAGCATTAGAGGGAAGTGTTTGTGGTAAGAACAGAAGGGGTAGGTAAGGATGGATTACGCTAAGCAGATTAGGGAGCATGTGGGAAGTGGTAGTTATGCGGAAATGAAAAGCCTTGTGCAAGATAGGTTAGCATCATGTAGGGTTGAATCAGACCAGTCTATGGATTACTACAACAATGAGTTCCTGTGTCATAAAATTTTCGCGGGGTATGGAAAAAGTTGTCCATCCCTGGGTTATTAGTAATGATATAATAAAAACGATTAGTACCCTTATTATTTATATTTTTGTCTTTTTTATTACAATTCATGTTTTGGTTTCTGTTTATCAAAGGATTTACGAGTATGAATAATAGTAAGTCTAATGTAATGTCTACTATATACGGAACCTGGAGTAGGAAATACTTTAATGTAATTATTGGACGCCCATAAAGTTAATTGAAACGATCGAAGTTTAAGTAAAGTATGGAAATTTCTTCGTACTTACAATGATGATCGAAGATACAGTACAATAGGGATGTGTTGCACACTGGAACGGTATCTATAAAAACATGCATAATCATATTCCTGTCATAATATTGTTGTACATTATGAGCTAATACTACTTTTAATTTATCATTTGTAAATTATGAATACATTTATTATTTGATACTAATGTATGGAATTTTTACTCATATAGGAGTCTTAGTATCTATTTGGGAAACATTTTTGGCACTCATTATTAAATTTTAATAATGAATGAAATGTTGGTTTCTTTGGAGATGAAATATTAAAAAGAAGATGCATTTCATTCGGTTAAGATTCTCTCAACATAAGAAACATTTACAGACGAAAATTCTGTAGGATAGGGGTAACTGTCGACAAGTATCGCGGAATGTCTTAAAAGGTATCTTTCGAGAAATATGTAGTATGAAAAATGAGCACAACAAAACCTGAGTTTAATTATAGTAAAAGTTATGATTTGTGCTACTCTGTCGAAACAAAAACAGAGCAAGTGTGATTGTTCGGTACAGATAATTATTTTACGCATATTATCAAGTTGGAAGTACATGCCAATAATGACGGTTTTATGACCTGAGTGACGAAGTAATTAAAATTATTATATTTGTTTTTCAATTAATAAATAAATGAATTGTCCACTTGCCAGAAAAGAGTTAATGAAGAAATTGAAAAATATAATTTCACAACGCTTAGGTATCCCTTGTAGTTAGATTGTTATCAATAGTTTTTATACATTTCCAAGTTATTAAATTGGTATCAGTTAAAAATTAACATACAATTTAAGGTCGAAACGTTGCGAAACCATAATATTATTTGATTTATGGCCAATTTATTTATTTAATGTCTGACGAAAGTTGAACAAGTGTCAAAGGAAGTTGAACGATATGTAACGATTTCTTTGAACTTTCAAGACACACACCTTAAAACATTACAGCTGTACACAGACAATTCGTAGCATGGCATGAACGTCGAGGCCAAATTAATCAATTTTGCCTCCGAAATCTCTAAAGTATAGAGAAGTCCACACCCATCATCATTCTTGGTCTAGAGATGTTCAAGCCAGAACAATCTAGAGGCAATAATCCGACAATTCTTCAAATGAAAGTTACGGACTGAATATGTTAACACTTATTAACACAACTATAGTCTCACCTCTTACCATGCGACAACACTTATGAAAAATAAACTTTAAATAATTCAGAATTTTTAATACTAGAAGTCATAAAAAGGTAACTATCACACATCTATTACAAGAATGACTTGTCTGCGAAATTGTTCATTTAAAAACAAAACCAACCGTGGCTTCTTTTTCCCTAAAATACGACGTATACAATATTGTAGCCAAGTATTGATCTATTACGATCGGTAAAAATAAACTGTTCGATAAAGCATTCTTATCGTGACCGCGGTTCGGCAGCAGTATGAACTGAAGGCAAGATACAATAAATCAATAATCTGACAATGAAATATAAATAAATAGAAAGTACAGCCAATTTGTCGCAAACAAGTTTAAATAATAGTTCAGTATTTGACATCGGTTTTTGGGCTGTTAGGCCACGTAAATTCTCGGCGTGTCTGCCAACGTTTCGCTTGTGAGCACCAAGCATTATCAAGGCTAGGCCAGGACTGATTAGCCTTGCTGGCAAGGCTGCTTATATATAGGCAGCTGCCTGAAGGTCAACTTGCGTCCGGCCGTTGGTTTATGTCGTGTACTTTTTCCTGTTTGTTCGTAAGACAGGAAAACCACAGCGGGCGAAGCTCGTAGCCAGCGTCTCTGTTGACGTCTTACTTTTAAATGCACAGAATATATGTAAAAGTGGATAATTTTGCGTCGTATCCTCAATCCAGCAACGGTTACGGCCGAAATAAGGACATTATATATTGCTATTATTATTTATTACTTAATTTTGCCAATTATCATAATTATTTTTAAATTACTATTTTACAATGGTTTAATGTGTGTGGTGTTATAGAATATAAGGAACGTAAGGTAACAAGGAATGGATTAATTATAAACTTGAATAAAAAGCAAAAAAGAAGGGCTAATATGAGTGTGATTAAAAAGGACTTTAGAAAATCATCGTTATAGGATGGGACTGAGTTAAACTCTGATTTACGTTTGTTTTAGGGTTTCATATATATTTCGATCTTTGTAATCTCTCAACTTCGTAAAACGTCGAAAAATCTTCTCTCATGTCCTTTATAAAGTCTTCACATGATATAATTCGTTCCTTATAAAAGTAAATAAACAGGAAAACACATACAAGGGCGTGGTAAAAGGTATGCCTCCGGGTCTTTTATTTTGTTCTTAATATCGGTTGAGGTATTACATGTGTAGCACAGTAGAACCCGCGTCCTATTGTTTTTTATTATTTACGTAAATTTAAATAACAAATATTTCGGCATGAGCAAGTCGCTGGCCAGGAAGAAGGAGTTTTTCCGCGCGCCGACTTGGCGGCTCGGAATCAAAACAAAGGGACTGCGGCTGACACTTGGGCCATAAAGCTCAGACACGCCCGTTTAGGAATGTCCTAATCTGCCTGGGAATTTGGTGACCGGGTAGCGAGTGTTCACCAAATGAATCAAGGGATATTATTGGAGAATATCCATCCCTGCCACTTAAGTGATAGGTGTCGGATAAGTGAGGACAAGGTTTTAAAGAGGCTGGCGGAGACAATTTTGGGACAGATCTCTGGTGATACAAGGTGGTGGCGAGAGGAGATTGAAGGAGAGTGGTGGAGAGACAGATTGCTGGTGATACGAGGTGGTGGCGAAAGGAGATTGGCAGCAGGGAGTGGTGGAGAGAGGAGATTGGTGGCGAGAGCAGATTGGTGAGGTGGCAGCGGAGAGGTGGACCATGCTTTGATCAGTCCAGGAAGTAGGGAAGAAAGGTTTTAACAACAAGGGAAGAAAGAGGAAAAAGCGGAGTTTCCTCAATTCCGGCAGCACGACTTTGTGCTATTGTCGACCGGCCGCTTCAAGTTCCACAACACGGAAGTTACAGCAAGACGCATATGAAAATAACTCAGGTTCCTCAACGAATGGAAAATCTGCCCTACGTGGTCACCCAAACCATAATTACCCTGAGAACTTTAATATAACCCCATTTTAATTAACTATTTTTGTACATAATATATACACTCACGACTCATTTAAAAATTGTTTTCATCTAATAAATGTATATATTTAAACCCAATTATTAAATTAATTAATTAATATCCCCCTATCATTTACATATGTCATAAGTATTACTCGCTCGACTTTCCCGCTTCACTGACGAAAGTTGCAACCTTTTGCCGCTTGAGGGTTCCGTATTGTAACCTTCGTACACAAGCGGTGTAACGTGACTATCGGTGCGTGAAAAACAGCGTGATTTAATCGAGCTCATAACGGCAGAAAACGATTCTTTAATTGAAAGAACATAGAATAATGGAAGTAGTGATTGTGCTGACATCAGTAATGTGCGACGCTGGTTGCTCGTAATGAAGGAAAAGGTGGTGATTATCTGTACGTCTATGACAGAGATTGGAGTCGGCGACCGTGTACTGCAACTGACGATACTTTATCGGAATCTCGAGAGAAAGAGGGCGGTGAGAGAGAGATGGTGAGGGATGGAGGGAGGTAAAGAGAGAGTATGTAGAGGGATAGGTGGGTGGGAGAGGGGAGAGACAAGGGTTGGAGAGTGGGGACGGAGGAGAAAGAATATGGACAGGGGAAGGTGTGAGGGAGGAAGAGGGGAAGGGGGAAAGCGGGGAGAGGAAGAAAGAGAACATGAGAGGGGTAGAAGGGGAGAGAGAAAGAGAACACAAAACTGCTTGCAGTGTGTACCTCGAATGCTTACTCCTGACAAGAAACAAAGGAATTTGAACATCTGTCAAGAATTTCTAAATTGCCATTTGAGCGTGAAGGTGATGGGTTCATTGTGACAGGTTATGAAAGCTGAGTTCACCATTTTGACCCCTAAAGCAAGAAAGCCTCAATGGATTTCCGTGACCAAGGATTACAGTTACCAGAAAAGGCAAAGTCATGCTTCCAGTAGTCTGGGATGTTCAAGGTGTAGTGCATTTGGAATTCACTCCTAAAGGCAAAGTGTTCGTCTATACGTGCCATATTACGCACGAGGGATGCGACATCTGCAACACCTTGGGTCATCCTACATATGCATATAGGACTTGGCCCCATCCGATATTCATGTTTCCAAAACTTTAGGAAATCTTCGAGAGGTTCACTTTGATAGTGATGAAGTATTGCAAGTAGAGAAGCTGTGGCTCCGTCAACAAAGTCGAATGTTCTACAGTGACGGTATCAACGAACAGGAGAAATGTGTTCGTCGTCAGGATAACTACGTTGAGAAACTAATATGTAGACATGAATGTTAATAAAGTTTATTTTACTTTATTTAAAAACGTTTTTAAGACTTTTTACATAAATTCTGGGGCTTTATTTTTCAGCACGCCCTCGTATATAACTTATTACTTATCCAATTGCCAAATAAAATAGTATGGCATACGTCATACGATTTAAAAAAATATTTCCCTCCAGTCCTGATCTAGGAGTTGAAGTCTAGTGGCTTACCCGAATTTTCCCCAAAGAAGTAGGGTTGACAGCGGCACACTCGATAAAGATGTTGAAGCCGACATTCCACGAGACAGCTGTGCTGACTGTAAATGGGACAAATCCGGAGTTTTTTCTCGTCGGGAAAGATGCAGGAGCGTTGTTTGGGGGCCAACCGTCGCACTCCGTCGGTGCACGTAGTTACGGACGGAGACACTTGGATGCTGAGAACTTGACCTACGTGCGTGTCTGTCAGCAGCAGCCCCTTGCTGACAGCTTCGGGTAGCTGCGATGGTTGCTGCACCAATACCTGACATTGGCCACAGAGTTACCACAAACTAGGATTTCATGGTACGTACTTAAGATTATAAAATTATAATAACTAATGCAGTAATGCTAAGAAAAATAAAATTAAGAGAGCCGGGTGTTAAGTGTTGTGCTGTTATAAGTTGCTAACGTAAAACTATTATGTTATTAACGATTGGATACCCAATTGTCCAGTCTTCATTTACTGACATAATTTAATACAATTAAACATCACTTATATTTTCAGGAGCTATCGGCTCAATAAGTTGTATTCATTTGTAATATTTTTTAAATTACAGATGAATATGGCTTATTGACCTGAAAGCTCCTGAATAAATATTACTGATACTTAACTGTTTTAAATTATGTCAATAAATAAAGACTGAAAAATTGGGAATCCAATATATAATAACAACTTATATAAATGAACAGCCCTGTACTGTATTACATAATTTTCTACTTAAGATATGATACTGAGCTGTGGACACAATTTATATCAAAGGATGGAAGAGTTGATGGAAGATAGAACCAGAAGAGGACTAACTGCAAACATCGTGAGAAGGGTGTTATGCAGTTATTTTGGTTCTGACGTCGGAAGTGTGACATGACAAATGACAAAAATATAAACTTCGATTAATAAACTGTGTACAAATAAAATATAGTTTTCTGTACATTGATTGTATCTTTAGAGAAAATAAATGCAGCGCGCCTGTATAAATGATAGTGTTAGTAACAATTATATCCCCAAGCGCATTTTTATCCTTTTCATCAACATCAAATTGTGGGAGTAGTTCTTCACGCCAGGCATCTTGATTATCATTCTTATGTTTTTTTCATAAAATTTGTCCCTTGCCCAGGTCTTATTTTCACAGGGGTAATCAAAACTTCTCCATCAATATCTTCCACTATTTTATTAATGGGGAAGGATTAAAAATATGCAGGTCACTCAAGACAATGACGCGACGTCATTGTTGCCAGAGAAACATTATTGTTCCCCCGAACGAACGCAGTGGTAGTTCCGGGCGCCTCCGTCCGTTTTTTTCCCCGCCACCGGAAAATGTGAAAGGGGCCATAAGGTTCTTCAGTAGACTAAACTCCCGTCTTTTCCCGGCCCGGGAAATCCGGGTAAAAAAACGGATAGTGTGAAAGGAGCCTGCAGTCGGCGTATTCTTTGTTTGATCTATTTGTTGTGGCGGTGTGTCTTTGATTCGTGATGATGATTGTCGTCCTCTCTGTCGTTTTGTCTGATGAATGCAGCCTCCTTTCGTGTCGACCATTGTTAATAATCTGCGGTCTACTTTCGGGCGAAGTATGTACCCTCTTGTGTTTGATGCGAACGATTATTAGGCATTGGCCTACTTCCGCCTAGTCATCATAATTGGTTTGTCATGGACCACAGCGCATCGTGCTCACGCTCAGTGATGGATCGTCTACTCGAAGTTTGATCAAAATTGCCGAGAAATTATGATAAACCTACATAATGATGATTGGAAAGGCTTTTCTCCGGAAGAACAGAAGTGAACCCGGTTCGGGTGATGCGGGTGACAAACGGATCATTTGAAACCAGAATAATCCGACACAAAACACTTTGCAAGGAGCATCACGATCACCGGAAAACTATCTGGGGGCCAAAAATGAAACACTATCTCTTTAAATTATTTAAATGCCATAATTTTTAATTAATGTTAAAGCATTTTAATAAGTTATTTAAATATTTTTATAGAAAAACTAAACCGCACCACTCAACCTATCAAAATATAATTTTTTTCAGCTCTTGACACGACGTTTCTGATTGAAAATTACATATATATATATTTATATTTGTTTTTTGCGTTTTGAAAATATTGACATTTTATTTACTTTTATGAAGTATCCTGACCAACTATTTAAACAAATTCTGAGAATAGCAGAAACTTCGAACAGAAAGCTTGAAACATTATTTATTTAATAATTTGAGTGTATATAATTAGTTTAATCATGGTGATAATATAATAATTAGTTGACCGATTTCGAATATGATTGAAACTTTTTCTTGGTTCTCATATCTAACATCCATTATGCTTGATTATTGTCCTCTTGTCTAAAAAGTAGCTGATGGTACTACGAGAAATATCAGTAACGTATTAAACGATGGTGTTTAGTCATTGTTTTATTGACTACTATCTGGGGATCCGGCGTTGCCCGGGTATTTAATTATATTATACCGGTACATTTTTAAATTCTTGGTCAATACATGACTAAGCCGGCATAGAAAGCGTCAAAATATGAACCTCCCAGTATCTCGAGAGTAAAAAGTATTCCTGGTACATAGCAGGGCTAAAAATATTTTCAGTAAAATAACTGAATAAAAATTCTTTTTATACGTAATTGTTGTGGTCTGATGAAACTCATCCATAATAAACTATCTTGCGCAAGCCTTTGCATTTCCGCATAACTACCACATCCTCCCTAATCTGCTTAGCGATTCGATCCTCAGTCTTCCTCTTCTGTTCTTACCCCGCACACTTCCCTCAATAATTTTACAATACCCCCACGTCTCAAAACGTTGTCATTAACCTATCCCTTCTCTTGGTTAACGTACTCCATATTGTTTGCTCTTCTCCTATTCTGTTTATAACTTCCTCGTTAATGAATTAACCTTATGATTTTCAGAATTCTCCTATAGCACCACATTTCAAAGACTTCTATTTTTTCATTTCTGAAACTCCTATCGCCCACGTTTCGCACCCCTACAACGTCACACTACATACGAACATTTTTAGCAATGATTTCCTAATATTACCTGTTAATACCTATTTTTTGCGAAAGCCTTCCTTGTCTGTGCTATCCTACTCTACGTCAATGTCTACTTTCACCATCCCTAGTTATTATGATGCTCAAGTAGTAGAATTCCTTAATTTCCTTTAATATATCCTTTCTTAATCTAACACACTTTGTTATTCCGCCTTTTCCCATACAGCACTACATTACCTTGGATTACCCTTAACAGGGTTGATTTCTGGGTATCCAAAACACGCGTTCAACATTTGGTCGAAATTGTTCCATCCGTTAAAAATAGTATGCGAAAGGTTGTTTACCCCACACTATCCCCTCTAAGGGTGTGAATTATAACTTAAATTGCATTCTTTATTATTCTCAGAGGCTCATATTAAACCGATTTAGAGTCCAATTTCTATTCGTTTCTGGTTGTTTTTATGTGATGCCCTTCCACCCCACCCCCAGCCCTACGAATACTCCCCTTCGATTATGAATGGGGTTGAATTTATACACTAGCAGCATCGAAGGACACACTATTAAATTAATTGATCCAAGAATGTATTAATATGATGGAAATATTGGTCGGTTTTGCTTATTTAATATTTTCCGTCCCTCCACTCCTAGTAATGGTAGCTGAGTCTTACCTCGACTTTGCCGATTTTCGGGTCGCAAAGAACGCGTGTTCGAAATTGGTCCACTCGTTTATATTTGTATGCGGAACATACATACTCACTAAGACACCTGCAGTCAGTTTTATTATAGAGAAGAGATTCAAAATTGTACCCTTGCTCCTCCTCCACGGTCTCGTTGACCTGGGAGTGGATCCTCGATGTTTGTGGGTTTCAGCAACACTTCCAGTCCAGTGTTTATCCCAGATGATGGACTGCGTCGAAGGGCACATGCAGGGTCATCGTTATTTGACGAGTACTTACTATAAAGCAAATGTTTTTTAAGGTTTCTTTTGAAAAAAAGTCTGACATTTTTACATTACACATAAAAGTTATACAGATTGGAACAAACTCTTGGAAGGAAGAAACCATACTTGTAAACGAAATTAAAAATCAATGGCACAGTATATTTATTTTGCTTACTCAATATACCAAAAGGAAACAAACTTAAAAAATCCATCAACTACAGAAACAGACCTACTATTGAGCAGAGAAGAAACCTGGATCAACTTAATTATTAATACTACAATAACAAAGGAAAGTTGATTACTGACCAATGTTTGGTATTTTCACTTGTGAGTGAATTGAAGGAGTAGCAGAAACCAGCTTCGGTGCGTTGCAGGTGGAAGATTTCGCAACAGGGAACTTCATGCCCTTGCCAGAAACAGCGGCTAAAGAAATCCTCGCACGTTGGGAACACCTGTAGAAAGCCAATTGACAGCTGATTTTGTGTTGACGCACTGCATTAAGCGAAATGCCAAAGTACTATTAGACATCTATTAATATTATAGGACTATTGAAAGAGTTCGATGAGGTCACGAAAGGAGAGATCTCAAAGAATAACTACGATGCCACCTGGTTATTTAGTTTATCATTTATAATATACCGTAATGATTGATGAACGAAAATTAAATTTGAATAAAATTTTAAGCCACGCAATTATTTTTCATGTTTATAAATTTTAACTACATTATTGAATGATGTTTATAAGAATAGTGGTCACTTTATAAGAAAAAAATACTCTAGTTAGATGAAATTGACAAGTCAAAATTATTCAAGTTGCAAAAATATGAGTGCCTTTACTCGCCTGAAGCATGAATTCCGTGAGGTTAACTCCCGACAGCCTGTCCAACAGGTCGCCTGAACGTGTGATATGAGTTCCAATTCGAAAGTAGAACGGATACTGTAACAGAGCGAGTGCGTTCATCGCATGCAGTAATTGTTGCTCCGTTTCGAGGTCAGTTCCGTTCGGTAAATCGAGATGCCTGGATCCGAAAAAAAGTGATCTATCATGTAAATTGTACCAAATTTACACATTTATTTTGAGTTCTACTTTATAAAAAAAGTAATCTGATAAGCGTTGTAATTCTTAAATATGTGAGAAAATATTCTTCTCAAGTTATTCTTGCCAGAGATCATAAGAATGCTATCCCCTTCGCCAATTGCAAAATAAGAAACAACGTCATCTGTCATATTACTCGTCAGGTAAAATTGTTGCTCTTACTGAATGTAACAAACAACACACTATTACACTCCACGCGTTTAATTCAATGAAAATCAATCAATATAAAAATTACAACATTTTTTACAAAAAAATTGTTGTTGTTGTTGTGGTATTCAGTCCAAATACTGGTCTGATGCAACCCTCCATGCTAACCTATCTTGCGCAAAACTTTTCATTTCCTTATAACTAGCACAAACAACATCCTTCCTAATCTGCTTAGCGTATTCCATCCTAGGCCTCCCTCTTCTGTTCTTACCACTCACACTTCATCTTATGATCATTTTACAAGACCCTCGTGTCTTAAAACGTGACCTATTAATCTATCCCTTCTCTTAGTCAACGTTCTCCATATTGTTCGCTTATCCCCTATTCTGTTTAGAACTTCCGCGTTTGTGATTCTATCCGCCCATCTGATTTTCAGCATTTGCCTATAGCACCACATTTCAAAGGTTTCTATTCTTTTCCTTTCCCCAACTCCTATCGTTTCGCTCCCATATAAGGCCACGCTACATACGAACATATTTAGCAAAGATTTAGTAATATTCACACTTATATTACCCGTAAGTAAATCGCTCTTATTCGAGAAAGCCTTCCTTTCCTGTGCTATCCTACTCTTTATGTCTACCATACTTCTACCCTCCCTAGTTATTACGCTTCCCAAGTAGCAGAATTCCTTAACTTCCGTCAAAATATCCCTTCCCAATCTAACACCCTTTGTTATTCCGCTGCTTTCCATACTACACTCCATTACATTGCTTTTCCCTTTATTAATCCTCACATTGAATTCTTTTTCCAGGACTCCGTTCATGCCATTTATTATGGTTTCCAAGTATTCTTCTGATTCTCCTAATACTACAATATCGCCGGCAAAGCGTAAGGTTTTTATTTCTTCTCCTTGCAGTATGATTCCTTTTTCATAATCACATTTAACTTTCTTCATCGCCTGTTCTATATATAAGTTAAACAGCATGGGCGACAGACTGCATCCTTATCTTACTCCTTTCTTGATTACGGCTTCCTTTTCTTGGTCTTCTATTCTAATTACTGCTGCCTGTCTTCTGTAGAGGTTATCTATCAGCCTCCTTTCTCCATATTTTATTCCAGTGCTCTTCAAAATCTTTAATAGTGAGTTCCAGTTCACATTATCAAATGTTTGATTCCTGGCGCTTTACCATAACCTATCAAACTCTGACCTTAAAATTTTGTTCCCAAACTCTTCATCATTCACCTCCACAAAAAAATTAAAAGAGAAAAACAAAATTGTTTATAAAAGAAATATATAATTAACTTTAAAACCTAATTAGCCGGTTACTCAGCATGAAACCCCTTTTCCCAAAGTTACCGTGTTTACAGTGGAAACTCGCATTAGAACTGGAATTTATATCAAAAGGCAAAAATGGCCGTAACTCTTGGACAGAAACTTTCGACGGGCTACAAGGATAGCTGCCTAAGGAATCATTCTTCCCACGTAGTTTCTCTCGTCTCTTCCGCCGAACCCTTTCTCCATTCGATCAGTAACCTGAACCAGCAAAAAAGAATGATCAATCTTGCGTCCTCCCTTTTTTTACTACGAGTTCCCCAAACAAAATCTGTTAAACGTTTCCTGATTGGCTACTGAGAATTCTGCTATTTTTAACCGGAAGATCCGTCCTAGTATTTTACCTGTTCCTGCCCATGTTTGCTCCAGCCACATACCCTGCACATGAATATTCCCTAGGAAAAATTTGTAATAATGAATTAATATGAATTAAACAATTGGGGTAACGACGCTTCCGCGTCGGCACACACACAACGTGATTGAGCTACACATAAACAAACAAAAAAAATTAAACTAAATAAACAGAGATGTGCGCTATGACACGTTTATATTCCAATTTGTTATGAAACTATAGAGAACTTTTTGATATCCCATATAATAACTCGATTTTGTTTAATAATTCAAAGTTTTTAAATTGAAATGACACCACGCAATATATTTTTGTTCATTATCCTTTAATTGCGGGCTGTAATTTTTGCATGTATACTTACTGTAGTAATAGAGCGCGGGCTAAAGTCTTCCTCAGTCTCACAACAGGACAGAGAGTGACGGCCGGGAAGGTCTGCTGATGGAAGGGAAGGTGTGTCGTGGCGACCACGGTGCGGGTGGGCATGTCCCAGAACTTGGCCCACGCCTGGTGCGACATCGTCACTGCGCCTCCCGCTGCCACTGCCACGGTGACCAGCCACAGCAGCCTGAACGGAAACGAGACCAAGCACATATGACTGTGACAATGTGTCTCAATTAATTTTGCGACAAATTGCTACGAAGAACTTATAAAGTATTTTACAGAAAATTTCTTGTTTCTAGGCAAATGTCAGTTGATCAGTGTGGATAGAAAGGAAAGTCAGCTTGCACATGCAAAGAGGGAGAGACCTGGTGGGCGAAACAGGTAATACCAAAGATACTTTCCCAAGTGCAAATGAAAGAAAGATTATAATTTAGCATTAATAGGTCCTAGCGGCTTGATAGGAGGAGGTCTACATAAAATAATTGTCCCGAAGTTTTGTTTGTTTAGCTAACCCCTGGGTAATAATGTTTGGTATATAAAATGTGTCAGTATCGTACAGGGAACATTCAATAAGTATATTAATAAGTGTATGTATGTATGATTAATTTAGAATGTTTTATAATGTAGGGTAATTGTGTGATATTTGGTGTTTGAATGACATAATATGTTTTCTTTTGTGCTGATGGCGTGCATGACTGTATGTAACGTGTCTCGTGTGAATGATCCTATTGGGTCTTTTTAGTAATTAATATGAAGGAATGACCAGGGAATATTGGCTATAGTAATGGCTAGGACATAGTGGGGGTTCTGGTCCATTGGTTTTGCCATGATTGGAATTACATGAAGGTGTGATATCCGGCCAGTCTATGCCGGATATTGGTGGTTTTGCTACTCCACCTGAAGAATAGCAGTCAACCGTCGTGTGGCAGATTTGCATCGTACACTGAAATGTCTACCTGCGGTGGACGAGAACCGTTGTGGCACGGCCCTGAGGGATGACAGACATCCTAATAGTGGTAACCTCGTCCAAACTGGCCGACAGATGAACGGTAGTATGGCAATTTCGCCATACGCGACTTCACGAAGATGGGACAGTGCAGCTGTGTAATCGTTGATGATTTCGTCACGTGGTAGCCTTGCCACGCCCACCGAGTTGTGGATTGACAGAGTGACAGTGTATTGCTTCTCACAAACTCTAACTTTGTGTTTTCATAACACCCACCCACAAACAATATATTAAAAATAAATTAATACAATTTTAGTTCGATTAATTTATCGAGCTCATAATATCGAAGATAGAGAAATTTAGGAAAACTTTTCATAATTATGGCATTCAGGCAATTCTTATAAACATAATATTATTTTTTTAAAATTACTTTAGTATATTAAGCAATTCAGGCAATTAAAATACTTTTGAAAATTTAATGTCCTCAGATAACCCATTTATTTATGTAATTATTGACGTATTGTGGAAATATAAATTTAAGCCCTACAGTGAATATAATTATGATTTTGTATTTACTTTCATGTACAGTGTGTATATAAAACGGACAGATCCTTTAAAGTTTGGACTAAACAGATATGAAATCGACGCGAAGTAATTTATTTTTAGTGACATTGGTGCACCCTGAGTTGCACTCAGCCACACAATCTGACACTAAAAGGGGGAATTTATATAGCGCGATATTAAGTACAGGCGCAATTAATTTAAACTGCGATTTAGACACTGAATCGCGTGAGTAATGATGAGTTTTTGGGTACTACCATGTGGAATGTAAGGAACGTCCAGACCCCCGGGATTGAACATCTGGAGGAAATGAGTGACAGGCCTTCAGAATCGCCAGTGAAAGAGTAAAGAAGCGGACCCCTATGGCGCCGGGCTTCTTCACAATCTTCGGACGCACGAGGGTGACGAATGTGCATACTGTGACACTTACCCCTGATGGAGATGTCCTGGCGAGGGAAAGTTTTGGAGTTTTGTGTCGTTACGAAGCGCGACTGCCCAAAACTATTTAAAGGGCATGAGAGTGGAGATAAGGGGAGTCGAGGGCAAAATTCGTAAGGAGACAGTCGAGGGCAAAATTCGTAAGAGGACAGTCGAGGGCAAAATTCGGAAGGCGACACTCGATGAAACTACTGGACTCCCGTCGCTGGCATTGAAGAAGATACGACAGATAGCAGTTGCCATCATTCGATGGCAAACGACAGAAGCCACCAGGGTGCAGGAAAACTGACTACACGACATCGCAAAGGGGAAAATACCAGATAAGTTCCACTCATGGTAGTCCTTAACATTCTCATGATTACGCAGACAACGTAAATTCGTTATTTTTCTGACCAAATTTATCCCACGGTCAACCCGAGGTTTTGAATTTCATAGCTGAGTAGCCAGTGGCATAACAAATATATATTGAGTAGGATCGGTCCGCCACAATTTGTAAAAAATAAATTTCTATATTTTTTTATACCTTAAATAAGAATTATTTAACTCCCCTCCCTAATACAAATGGCTAAAAGGACATTCACTCTGGCGCCCAACAAATAAGAGAGTACGCCACAACGATATGCATTTGTTTCCCGGCAATTATACTGAGCTCTTTCTCTAAAGGGTATTCGTGGCCTGGGAGAATAAATGATAAGCATATTGGCAAAATGACAAATAAACCTGCTCATACCAGGAGTTTACAATACCTCGGATTTACCTTGGCAGAAGTGTGGGCTCTCTCTCTCGGTGTTGACTTCCTTGATTCGATAGTAGTTGGCTGAAGGAGGCACCCAGTCCTCTCCCAGTTGTGGCTGAGTCACATCCAAGCCTGTCAATTTATAGCCGGTCCAGCATAAATCTCATTCCGGTGACCCAAAGAAACACTTGTTGGCTTGTGAGACCGAAACCTCTCTCTTTACTGTTGGGACCAGAATGCCAAAGTCTGCTCCCGTCCGCCATTTTATCACATCGGACTCCCTCTTCCAGAGAAGTAATCTGACGCCGCTTCTTTGGATATTGTACTCAGATTATCCTTCTCACTAGGCACCGCCGCGTATCGACCTATAGAGAGCCTTTGGTGGAGTCCACTTTCCACTCCAAGGTTAACTTGGAAAAGTCCACTATTTAGGCATATTCCCTATTAAATATCGTTAAAATTTTGAACCAAAGTGAGTTGCCATTACACATACATGAACAAGTTGTTTCGGCAGACCTGATTCACTGATTTTCGTGGTATATGATATTTTAAAGATCTCTCTCTCTCTCTCTCTCTCTCTCTCTCTCTCTCTCTCTCACACACACACACACACACACCGTTCCTCGTAATGTCCATTGTCGATTTGTTGGTTGTACTTTTGTTAACGCATCAAGCCGCCTAGTTCTTGGGCTATAAGCGATGAAAATCTTCCCGGTCCATTTTACATGCATGCACAAATCTTTAGAGAAATTTAGTTGTCGTGTTCTGAGAGGCAAGAAATTCACTGGTGGAGAAGAATAGAGACGTGGACGTCGGCCAGCTGTCTGATAGATTTATCCTGCAAAATTCTTATTGTCTGTCCTTCACTGGCGAACCAACTTCCTCAAAGATTTAGAGATAGATTTCTTAAATTCTTCAGAATCTTCTGGTGTGTATATTATCCAGATTGATTATATAATTGTAAGTGTAATACAGTAACATTACAATATAACTTCTTTTATATTTCCGGTGAATTTCGTTATTATTTTGGGTGTATGCAGTTTGCGTGAAAAGAACGCGAGGGATAAGATTTCTGATGTTGGGTTTTGGAACTTTGCCTCCTCAGGCATAAATTAAGAGACTGACCAGATGGTGACGGTTTGCAAATTTTGGGAGGTAATAGAGAGTGTGGGCGGAATCTCTGCCATTTTAAAGCGCGCGAGGAAATTATCACGGAATTTATTGTTGTGTGGGAGGTTTTAATTACTAGTTTGTACTCTTGGAGATTGAATAAGGCAGTTCTGAAACAGTATTTTGAACGTTTGCTGAGATCGTTAAGCTTGAATTGGAGGAATTCAAACAGCTGATTTGGTGAATGAATCAGCCAGCAGTGTCAACTAAAGATGGGAGATCTTATTTTAAGAACTAGGAGAACTAGCTCCCTTTGCAGAGTGAGTGACCATTGAATCGGAAGAAAAGAGCGATTGGTCTTTTGATTTACCCCGCTTCTGTGATCCGAAAGCGCTCAATCACGAAAAAATTATTGACGGAAATAAAAAAAATGCTCAGAACAACCAATAGAAATGTTTTAATTGCGAAGGGTTTAGACAATACTCACAGCATTTCTCTATATGCCTTTTGAAACACTTACTCATTGCATATCTCTACCAAAAGACTCCTTTATCTCTCCCTAATCCGCCCCATATGGCCATACGCATGCTCCATTTGGGGATCTACTGCCAACTCCAATTAAAATAAAATCCAAACCAAACAAAACGTAATCTTAGAATCATTTCCAACTCCCCTTGGTATCTTCGAAACTCTGTAATCCACAATGACATCCAAATTACACTATGTATCTCATCCTTAATCAAAAGCTCCATCAATCACTCCATTGACAGCATAGCCCTCTTTCACAGCAATCCACCTCCTCCTCAACACGATCGCAGACTCAAAAGAAAATTACCTATAGACTACATCCTTCCACTTTCCCACTCCGGCATATCCTAACAATAATTTCTCCCTAAGTTAGCTGGCACCTCACCTCATTCTCCGTTCTTAAACCAACTATTCCGTTACTTATCTTCATCCGATCCCCCTCCTACCCTAAACTCTAATAATACTCACCGTAAAACACTAGCCAATCAAATAATATAAACTGCAATAACTTGTTACGTCCACAGTTCTGTCGTTTCTCTCGCTTTTAAATTGATAGTCAATAGATTTTCAATTTATACAAGCATTCATGTCAATTATTTGTTCTGCGACTAAATATGTATATAACTTGTCACATAAACGGTAATATTTTAGGATAAAAGTTTGCAATAGTAAATAAAAAAATCTCATTGCACAACGTTTTATTGAGGAACTAGCTACATGGTGGTAACTCCCTTTTGATAGCATAAGAATGAATGCGGGAGGGAGAGAAAGATTGCTAGCTTCCGAGCAACACTGTTCCTTCTCTCCATTCCTACTTCCTCTCAATTGAAAACATACAGTGTCATTTCTCCTCTCCTGACCTCCTATATATCCCAACTTCAGACTCACACTGACCATTTCACCACCTTGTCACATCCCAGCCAATCTCTTCTTTCTTCTTCTCTGTGGCAAAAACGCCACCCCACGTTACGTGTCTTCTCCAATTGTCACTAATGTTTTCGCCAAGCGCGGGATTCGTACTTACGAAGAAAGAGGTCAGTCATGGGAAACTTTCAGGGTTAACGTCCCCTGATGAACAAACATTTCTAATCCCCAGTACCTATCAAGCAGACACGTTTTTAAGCAATAGTCTGGCGCTTTTTAATTCGTGGGTTATTTATTTTAGTATTAAAATTATTTATTTATTAATAAATAACGAAAAAATATATAATATTTGTTAAAAATTATAAACTTAATTATTCACCAGAAACTCATGTGGAAATTCATAGAAACAATGTGAGATTAATTTCGTTGAATTGATTGCGGTGATCCGTTCATTAAGAAAAATGTTTTTACCAAACTCTAATCTGAACCCGTTGCCGAAGAGCCAACTGCTCAGCCATTTCCTGTCCTGCCAAACTGCAGACATCACAGAAACGGTAAACACATTTCGGAATAATAACGCTACATACGGAAAAAAGTACAGACTGTGATTACATGCGAGTGTTAAGCCGGAGAATATGATTGTCGTCGAGATGCCGGTAAGATGGCGTAAGCCGATAGTTCAAAAAACGAGTCAGCGGTAAGAAACGGGGAAGGAAAGTCGCGTTTTAGGGTGATCACGACGATTGCGACCACATATTTGCTACACTTTCATTCTTGAGAGGGCCCAAATGACCCCTCATGATTTCGAATCTTACCCAATTGTTTTTTTTTCAAGAAATTATATTAATTATTAATTGTGTCAACGAACTTACTGAGCTGATGTATTTAATTTGCATTATATAAAATTGTGTTTTGTTTGATTTATGATTGATAAATAAAGTCAATATTATTTGTTCAATGTTCTAAACAATTCTATATTTCATATTTTACTCCCTAATTATTGTATATTACATTTCGACGCCCAAATATATATATGCATATGAAATGTTGCCCGTGCCGGCATTCACGTAAACGGAACCGAGGGAGCGGATAAGCGTTATAATTAATCATTAACATGCCATGAAGTTTCAACTCTTACCTTTCAAACATATTACTGCTGCGGCGGGCGATGTAGCGGATTCCGTGCACCGAAGAGTGCTCAAAATATTCAAAGAGAATGTCAGAAACATTATTTTTCTGGGCTAAATTACTTGAAGAATAAATCGAGTTGGGAAAATTAAAAGTCGTATTTAGATCCTGCTGTTTCATTGTTTTAGAATTATTTCCTGCCACACAAACTGCTATGGAATTTCATAGAAAAATTAGAGTACAATGCAATATATATATATATATATATATTTATATCTTTAGTATCGAAATATCATTATATAAAATCATAATTACCTTTCCTTATAACGTGTGTAGTGAGATCTTAAGTATATTATAAATAATTGCCGCAAACAAATACATTTTTGCTCTAACACATCTGAAAATTTTTATTTGCACGAGAATGCGAACAAAATTACAAACTGGGCAAATATAAGCGTCACATGACGTGATATGTATGTATTGACAGTTGCCCAGTTTATGTCACATTGGTCCCAAGCTGTCAATTTACTTGCATAGTAAATCTCAATCAATAATTGATTTGTTCCAATATGACACTCCGAGCAATGTCGTTACTGAAGAAGTGTGAACTTACTACTAATAACGTCACTTATAACATAATTAACTTTTGGAGAAAATGAATAAAATATTTAGTGTAAATAATTGATGAACTCGTTTTCCTTTACATATTAGTTGATTTACTACGTTAAACATTTATATGCTCTATAACATATTTAAAAGAAATTGTCTTGCGGTATAATGACAGAACAGATTTGAAATATACAAGGAAGTATACTGTATAATTAGTAATTTCTTTGTAGAAATTTGTTGAGTACTCTCAAAAATAAAATCTTATACCTTAGGAAGACCAAGAAAAGGAAGCCGTAATCAAGAAAGGAGTAAGACAAGGATGCAGTCTGTCGCCCATCCTGTTTAAGTTATATATAGAACAGGCGATGAAGAAAGTTAAAAAAGAATATGAAAAAGGAATCATACTGCCGAGGACATTGTAGTAATAGGTGAATTAGAAGACTTGGTAACCATAATAAATGGCATGAACGTAGTCCCGGAGAAAGAGTTCAATATGAGGATTAATAGAGGGAAAACCAAGGTAATGGAGTGTAGTATGGGAAACAGTGGAATAACAAAGGCTGTTAGATTGGGAAGGTATTTTGACGGAGGTTAAGGAATTCTGCTACTTGGGAAGCATAATAACTAGTGATGGTACAAGTATAGTAGACATAAAGAGTTGGATAGCACAGGCTAGGAAAGCTTTCGCGAAAAAGAGGGATTAACTTATGGATATAAGTGTGAATATTAGGAAATCTTTGCTAAATATGTTCGTATAGAGCGTGGCGTTATATGGGCGCGAAACGTGGACGATAGGAGTTGGGGAAAGAAAAATAATAGAAGCCTTTCAAATGTGGCGTTATAGGCGAATGCTGAAAATCAGATGGGCGGATATAATAACAAACGAGGAAGTTCTAAACAGAATAGGGGATAAGCGTACAATATGGAGGACGTTGACTAAGAGGAGGGATAGATTTAATAGGCCTCGTTTTAAGACACGTGGGTCTTGTAAAGGATGGAATTCGCCAAGAAGATTAGGAAGGATGTTAGTTGTAATAATTATAGGAAATGAAAAAGCTTGCGCAAGATAGGTTAGCCTGGAGGCTTGCATCAAACCAGTCATAGGACTGAATACCACCACCACAACAACAGGAAGGTTTTCTGCAGTATTAGTTACTGACTGGAGGCACAAATTTGTTTCCTCTAACTGAGATTTCGTTAGAATTAGTCGACAATTATTGGTAACCTTGTCCTAAGAAGCAATTGTGTTAGCGGTACAATACTGAAAGCGATAGCAATAATTAAGCAGTCAGTCTTCAGGATTTTGAAAAGGTATTTGAAACATGAAATTGGGGACAGATGTGTTACCCCCCCCCCCGGCCCCAAAATGGGCTATATTTGCTCCGTAATTCTATATAATTATTGAGTTGTTTATTTATAGTAGGTGTGATGTAAAGTAAGTCATACCTCTTTTTACCCAGAAACGCTCGTATGTAGATACTTGCCCGAATCACATTTTCCCAATGCTTATTCCCGATTGACATTTGCCGACTGACGTTTGCTCGAATGGGCATCATCCTGATTGACGTTTACCCGACAAGTTAATATCCGAAGCGTCAATTTCCCGAAAGGCGTCTTTTTACAAAACAAAGCATAATTTTCATAGAACACTTATTATTGTATGTTATATTATTATACATACTTGATACTTATTTTAAACTATTTTTAGACGCTAACGTAGGCCATTTTCACATACTTTAAAAGTGCCAACCCCTTCCACCCCCGCTCATAGGGGTGCAAGACCAGCTTAATTGTGTTCCCAGATCGTATCAGTTTCAGTACCAAATTTGGTGGGATTTATTCCACACAATAATTAAAACGTTTAATGTAAATAGAATCATGAAAAATAATGTTTAGATTATGCCTAATTTCGTAAAAAGTCGTTTCCGGAAAATGACCCGTCGGGATATTGACTAGTCGGGAAACCATCAATTGGAAATTTTACCTGTATGAAAAACGTCAATAGTGCTTATGACCTTTCGGGAAGACGTCAATCGGGACAATGTCCTTTTGGGAAAAGGCAATGGGGAAATTGGCGTCGGAAATGTTTGCATCAGAAAAATCACCGTATACCATCGGGATATGATATTTATACTATTCTATAGTTATAAAATAATACATTTGTCTGTGTATTGTTATCGTATGGCTTAGTATAGCTAGATATAACAATAATCGTGTACAAAGCTTTCATTCCCGTATGAATGACGGTAATAAAGTAGTAATTCTTTAAAATATTTTTTTCTTTTATGGTTCAATTGTACTAAAATACATTTCTGAATAAATAATATCTGCTACAGTTCTTAATTTACAATTTAAAAGGCGGATTGCTACAACATATTGCATGCAAATATAGACGGCCTGGATATAAAATTGTAATTGACCATCCCTCCTCCTCACGATTCCAGTGTCCTGAAATCCTATTGTTAGAACCTAATATATAAGTTGCAAATTTGTAGAAATTACGAAGTCTCTGTATAACCTTCTGACACCGTCGCTATGCCACTCTGCGCTCTGATTTTCGTCTTGTATTTATCTCAGAATAGGCTGTAATTTTAAGAATAAATCTCTTCTATAATTCTTTTTGAATTATTTAATCCACACTCATTGATGCCATTTAATTAGAGTGCGACCTAGGTTGTCCTCCTAACCCTTCCGAAGTCTGGTGGCAGCGTAAATAAAAATTCAATTACAGTATATTATAGAAAGCAGAAATCAAGAAAGAAATAATCAAGGATGTCCATGCCGTACGACGCATGGTTCCGCCGACTCCGTGAAATGCTGGTACCATCGCCGGTTTGGCAGCCGATCCCAGCCCTGCAAACCCCGCGCAGCTACGCCCAGGAAGAAATAAATAGGAAAAGTAGCAGTCGGTGAAACTGCGGTAATGAAGGATCTCCGGAGCACGTAGGCCTGTAATGTGCTCTTTACGATCTGGACAAGACTAAAAGAACAGCTTTAAGGAATATATCAATCGTAGAAATAATAAGAGATCCTCAGAAAGTGGCAATCTTGGAGGATCTCACAAATGAAATATGAGATATAGAGAAGGAAAAATTCAGAAAGAAATAGAAATAGAAGAACATATAGCATGTTCAGATAAGCTCGTAAAATGTTATAGAAACTAAATTCTCTTATGGGTTCGCAAGCTGGACGCGCTATAAATATAGGCTTCTAAAAAAGAATTAACATCCTTGAAAGGTGTAAATCTGGATCCGGATGTATAAAATAGCACAAAGTATTGTATTTCTGAAAACTTCCCAGAAAGAGTAATGAAGGTAAAGTTAGATATAAGAACGACTAACAAATATAGCAACCTTCTACTACCAAGCAATGGCGGAATCCGTTATGATTTCGGGAGCTACGGAGTGGGAAGGGTTGACTAGAAAAAGTGGTGGAGCGTGTAGGAAGGTATAGGATTCAATAAAATCACAAGCGTCCTGCCTTTTGGAAGAAAGAGCAGGAGACAGGAAGGCGAGAAGTTGGTTCTTCGTACTTCTCCACGCACAAACTAACAACCACGAGCCTACTCGAACAGAGTCTGGTTGATAGGTGCGAAATTATAATAACAAAAAAATATAAATTAACGTAACTGAAGGCTGGAAATGGAACACCATGGAAGGTTGCCATTAGTTCAGTTGCAAAAACTCGCCAGACTAGGTGTATAAGTAAACAGTTGATAAGTCTAGAAATTAGTTGAAACTTCAATACGTTCGCTTTACTAATGTTTATATCTGAAATATTACAATGTGATGTAAAAATTAATTGTAATATGCGAGTCGTGGCTGGGCTGGGGATGAGGCGAAGATGGGGCGCCGTGTCCCTGGGGATGAGCGTGCGCAACTCTTCCTGCACACAGCCTACTGGGTCGCTGCGTTGGGGAGAAACAGTCGGTTAAAGTTCACTATTCCCAAGAACCGGCGTAGACATCTGGCGTCGTTTGGCCGCAGGGCGGTGATACGTTCCGGAACTGCACTAACGCCTTCTTTGGGATCGCGGTAGCCGAGAAACGTCACATTCGGCCGACCAAATACTAACTTCTCGGTGTTCAGGACGATGCCGTTATGAGCCAGGAACTGAAATATCACGCTCAGATGTTCCATGTGTTCTCTTCCGGCGAAGAGCTATAAACAAGAATATCATCCATATAGGGATAACAGAACTCCATACCTTGCAATACCTAGTCTATGAACCAGTTGAACGTTCACACCCTGAAGGTCATGAACGGGAATTTTAACATCCCAAACAATGTGGTTATAGCTGGAGGATGTGCTAACCAGGTTGAGGACTGAAAATATCGAGCTACCCCGTAAGCTCATGCAAACTCTTGAACGTGGCGCACAGGGTATCTGTCCGGGACCATTCGCGCGTTCAATGCGCGATAATCGCAGCATGGGAGCCATTCCCAGTCTTTCTTCTTCGGGACGAGGGATGCCCATGGGCTTGTGGGCGTTCGGTAGCTGTTAAGGAGGGTTCGAGGTACGCAGTATAGGTCGGAGACTGTGTCGAACAGGAACTTGGTGCCTGATGACGATGCGGTGTCCGCGTAGGCGGCCAGCGGTTGAAATCGCCGGCGTAGCTGCTCGGGGGTTCGCAGGGGTTGGCCCGGTTGCCAAACCGGCGGTGATACCAGGACCTCCCGAAGTTGGCAGGATCGTGCGTCGTACGGCTGGCTCGCCCTTGCTGCTGCGGGCGTTGTCTGGCAGGCCTGCGAGGCCTCCGGAGTGCGGGGCGGCATGGTCGTGGGTTCCTTCGGTGGCGCCGGGTCTGACGGCGCAACCCCAATGATGATGTCGGCTACCCTGCCTATCTCATTTAGCGCCACGTGAGGTTGGCTTTTTACAGCCGTCTGGACGGAGTCCGGTAAGAGTCGTAGCCACAGTGTCCGCAACACCTCCTCCGAAACCGATGTTCCCGCCAAAATCATTAAATGGCGCAGGAATTGCGACGAAGACCGGTCGCCCAACGCAGCGTCGGCCAGCGGCCGCTCCCGAATCCGGGACAACCGCGCTATGAGTTCAGTTTTTAGGAGCTCATACCTGTCCGATGCCGGTGGGCTGAGGACGATGTCCTGGACTTCCTCGGCCCAACGCCCGTCCAGATTTGCCGTCACGTGGGGGAATCTCCTGGCGTCCTGAGTGATGCCGGAGATGTCGAATTGATGCTCCAGCTGGCCGAACCACAGTTCCAAGTTTCTTGGCCGGAAATCTGGTAGTCTAGGCGCCATTCTGCATACGCTCGACGAAGCTTTCTGCTGTTGCTCGGTCTCCATCATTTCGGGGTCACCAATTTGGGAGCGGGGTGCAGAAGGTAGCAGCGGAGACCACGTGATGTTGAAGTAGGATTTATTGTGGAGTCACACCAAGTGTGCCCGTCTGCTGCTTACAGCAAAATCAACGAGAACATGCATGCAGTGTCCGTATCATGCATTGCCTCTGGAGGTGAAGGCGATGCGTGGTCATCTCTCCCCAGCGATTCTACTGCGTCTGGTGGGCAACATCTTTGCCCTCACAACAATTTGCAGCTCATTATTTTTTCACACATTGTTTAAGTGTACTTGAATTTCCACAGTTCCCTCTCCATGAGCATTCATGCATTCTTCACACTTTCCAAGGGAAATCATCTAACTGGTATTGAAAAATTGTACATTCAATGGTACTGATATATTGGTTGATTTTAAAAGATATTTCTCTAAGAAAGGTATTAAAAAATTATGGGATGCTTATAGAAACAAACCGAAATTTAATTGACCAGCCAGAAACATAAATAATAAGTGATTAGATTTCCATGATCTTGTATCAAATACTCTAAACATACATTCCCTATAAAATAAATTAGAGCTGAAGAATATAATAACAAGCATAAGCATATTTCAGCAAAATTTTCGAACCCCTAAACTAATGTTACAGACATGTACATCTTTTATAAAATTACTAGTGATAAGTTGTCATAATTAAGTATAAGATTTTAAAACAATATTTTAATAATGAACTGAAAATGTAAAATGGAATTTTATAACAATGTAGTAAGAAAATCTAATCATATTTGTAGAACAGTACCACATGAGTCTTTTTATATATATTGCTTTTTCTAAATCTACATATGCCATGAACGTAGGCCAGTTTTTTTGTATCCTGTCTTCAAAAATTAGTCGCAAAGTCAATATTGCCTCTCTTATCCCTATATTCTTCCTAAAACCAAACTGATCTTCTTCTAACTCACATTATATATGATGTTCCATTGTCCTATATTCTATTTTCGTTAATATTTTGAATGCATTGTATACTAAACTAATCGCCATGTGCTATCAGTTCCAGCCTTCTTCAGTATGGTTCTTTTATAATTCTGTTTATTAAAAACTTAATTTGAAGCTTGGAGGTGGCATACTGCGTGTTTGCTTATGGTGGCAGATATGCTAGGGCAGTCCTGCTACAGAACAATAGCTCTGACTTCATTATTAATTAAGATCATGGTAAAAGTTTCGTAGAATAAGCTAGTTCCATTTTTAAACATCAGTAAGGTGTTAAAAATAATAATCAGTATGAATTTAAGGAAGGAGTGCCAACTGTAGATGCTATTACAGAGTTTGTGCACCTAGTTTTATGTCAATTTGACACTGAAGGAAAGATATTAGGAACTATTTAGATTTGTCAGCTGTTTAACTTATATATAAAACAGGTGATGAAGAAAGTTGAAAAGGAATATGGAAAAGGAAATGTACTACAAGGAGGAGAAATAAAAAATGTGATAATTTTGTGGTAATAGGGGAGTCAGAAGAAGACTTGAAAGCATGACATGAACATGATTCTGGAGAACATGATTAATAAAGGAAAACCAAGATAATGGAGTGTAGTGTGGGAAATAATGGAATAACAAATGATATTAGATTTGGAAGAGATAATTTGAAGGAAGTTAAGGAGTTCTGCTACTTGTGCAGCATAATAATTAGGGATGGTAGAAGTATAGTAACCAGAATGGCTTTCACAAAAAAGAGGAATTTACTCATGGCTGATATAAGTATGAATATTAGGAAATCATTACGAAATATGTTGTGTGGTGTTATATGGTGTGACCAAGAGATGGGAGAGATTAATAGGTCACATTTTGAGTCGTGATGGTCAAAGTCATTTGAAGTTCTCTTCAAAGAACTAAAAACCTATGGAATCTGTTATGTTACATTAAAAACATTAAACTATATCTTTCTAATTGTCAGACATTATGGAAATTATTTTAGTGACACAATTCAATATTTAGCTGGTTTAGATCGAAAGTAGATAAATTGCATTATAGTGCCCCACTAGGCGTACTCTGCTATATACCTACAATTAGCAAGAGAAGATTGTTGTCATATGCTGATGACACTACTATAGTCAACTGGAAAAAATAAGTTGAGTCATTGATCATTCACATAAAATTAATATCAATACTCTCATGAATTATGTACATAACTAGCACACTCATATAGCACACATGTCTAACTATATACATATAATCACTCAAAGAATTAATAGGGGGCAAAATGTGCTGATTTCGTTAGTAGGCTACTCTTCAATAAACTACCTTCAGAATTTAAAACTGAATCCCTAAGTTTTAGGAGCAAAGTGAAAAATTTACTACAAAAACATTGCTTCTATTGTATACAAGAGTACTTGAATTCCACTTTATGATAACAAATACATTTAAAATAATAATAATAAGAAAAACTAATTGCTGTATGTCTTCTATAGTTTCACATCTAACTGTTATGTAACTAATATTTATGTATTGTGTATTTAGAAACTTGACTCATCCAATTTTTTGTACTATGTACTTTAAGAGCTTTGGATCAAATAAATTGTATTGAATATTATGTTTGTACTTACACCCATTTCCCATGTTAATACTAAGTTGTTCTGATTCACAAAATTCCTTGAATAGCTTGCCGATTAAAATATGTACTTTAAAGTTCAAATATACTGTTGTAAAAGAATAAACTTCAATTCTTATTTTTTATTTCCTACAGATGATTTCTACTAAGCATATGCTATGGTGTAATATATTCACAATTAAATTGCTGCATAAGGATATGCACCTGTGCTGCTGCCAAATATATGAAAAACCTACTGGTCATACAGAGAGAAATACTTTAAGGTTTGCTTTTTGAATGGAGTGAAGTGATTCCTGCAAGCCAATCTTCAAACTATACAATATTCTGATATTTTACTCACTTTATATAAATAATAATAATAATACTGTCATATCCTGTGGAGAAGCTTAGCTTCAACAATGTGGAATGAGTTAGGGTGTATATTTATTCCATCAATACCATGTTAAAACTATTAGCCATCAATTTATCATAACTAATATAATATTCGATAACATTAACTTATGAATAACTCATGCATGTTATTTACAATCATATAGTAATATTAATACATAATGTAATATCATATGAAGAGTATTCCAATTAATAGTTTATGCTGACAAATTACATTATAATTTAATTATACATCTTAGATTCTTCTATAAATTCTTTTACTAAATGGAAGTGTGACTATTCTATTAAATACAATTGAAGATGACTCATCATTTAATGGTCTTTGGTTATTGGTGAACTGTTTAATTAAGATGGAGATACCAGGATAATGTTAACTTTTCTGTGTTATTGACAATGTTTTACATTTTAAAAATAGAGTACTCTTGTTTCTTGTATTGAAGACTCAAACATCATAATTATTCATATATAAGTGCCTATTTTTGGTCACATACAACATTATGAGTAAATGTATTGGCACAACATAGTGAAAATACCCAATTTTTTAAAGAGGCTTCTAAATGAGGTTTGTGATGTGTGACCTGACATTGCTTGGACAACATGTTTCTGAGCAATAAAAATCTTGTCTATATACCTGCTTAATTAATTCTATCTGACAAAATAGACCAAGGAATTAAATAATTATGTTGTCATTGTTTTTTAGTATTACAGATTGTAATTGTAAGATTGTTCAGTTGTATTGTGAGTGTGAAGTTGTATGAAATATGTTTTGTCACCATTAATTGTTAATCCATTCATTCCTCTTCTCTGAATCCTTATCAACTAATATACCTTAACAACAAGACATGATGTTCAACAAGCTGGCAATGTGGCCCAAAAGTTAAAGGCAGCTAGAGTTCTGTGACGATCTGGGTTGGAATCCTGGTGGTGCAGAATATTTTCAGTCATTCCTTCTCCTTTCATTCCTCTATACATATGCCTTTCTCTGAGCATAATTCTATGCTGATCATATCACTTAAAGTGAATTTCACAACTTTCTCCCACATTTTCTATCTTTACTTCATCACATATATACATATAAGGAACAGTAAAGGTGGTAATACTGAACCTGGTGGGGGTCCAGTTTTAAAAATTTCTCAATCTGATGCATGTATTTCACTTCAGCACAAATCTTTTAAGACTCTCTTCTGCATTCTATTTTGCAAATATGATTTAAACCAAGAATATAAAGTTCCTGTAATACCACAATGCTTCATTTCTCTAACTGTATCTATAGGTCTATTTGACTTAAAAGAAATTATAAATACTTCCCTGTCTATAACACTAAAATGTACAAAACAAGAGGAAGTATTAGCTTTTTCAGGGTGAGAACAATTGTTTCAAAAAAGAACTGAAAATGCCACAGGCCACTTAGTTTATGAATGTATGACTATCTGAATTATTATGAGTGCAAGAAATTATTAACATTATTGATTCTATTATGCATGTTGTGCAATGCCCAGTTCATCCTAACAGTGCTAAAGAGTGTAATGAATAATCAACTTTATATACAAACCTTATTGAAAATATGTAATGACAGTCTTTATGAAGTGATTGTGTCAAGAAAGTCTATAAAATTTAAATTGAAGCAATATGCAAATAATAAATAAAAAACAAATTCCTGGTTTGAAGTAACTAGTTCCAGATGTACATAATACTGTAAATAGTAGCTCATATTCATAATGGTAACATATCCAATTTAAGAAATAGAACAAAATTCAATATTTAGGTCAAATAGTGACATCATTGCATGTTGTATAATTATAAGGTTTGATCATGGTAAGTGCCAGTAAAAAAAAAACTAATTGGCAGAAGCTTAATTTTTTACTTCTTCTGTAGTTAATATGTTCATTATTTATTCATCAATTCATTTTCAAATCTATCCTACTTTCAGTATTTTACAGTGAGAATTCAAGCTGGAAAGTATACTCTGTTATACAACAATCGAGAACTGCAGTGTACAAGACTCTTTATTCACATCACTGAAAACTATTGACAATTTTTATAAGAAGCAGTATTACATAGGCATACTGAGTCAACCATTAAATAATTAGATCATTTTTCGAAACATGTACTGTTTGCAGACAGTAAAAGTATTTCAATAAGTAACAAGGGCAAACTAAACGAATCAGCTAATAATGTATTAAATCAAGTGCTTTGATAGTTTTCTGTGAATTGCTACTTAATTTTAGTAAAACTAACTTTATGCAATTCCAAACAACCAATGCATCTTTACAATCAGTAAACCTGGTAAGTAATAATAAGGAAATACATGAAACTAACTAAGAATACTACATTTTTAGGGGAAGAGAGAACAATTTGGAGGACTTTGACCAAGAAAAGGGATAGGTTAATAGGCCTTGTTTTGAGACATGAGGGTCTTGTTAAGTTAGCATTAGAGGAAGTGTGTGGGGTAAGATCAGAAGCGGGATTTAATATGCTAAGTAGATTATGGAGGGTATGGCAACTTTGTATAAATGAAAAGGCTTGCGAATAATAGGTTAGCATTGAAGGTTGCATCTAACCAGTCTTAGGACTGATTAGCACATCAACAACAATAAAGAATTTATTTTGAGATCCATTAAAAATCAATGTTAACTTGGGGTGAACAAAAAGGAAGCAAAGTAAATTTTGGCAATAGGTCTAGCAATGTGAAAGATACCCACAAGCACTGCAACTACATTCATCCGATCTGCTGACTTGGAGGCTGCTGAAGTCGACCCTCGCTGGCTGCATCGGTGTTGACCTCGCGGATGCCTTGGACCTAAATAGTGGAGACTCTTACCAAGAAGTCATTAATCTCCTCAGGTCTCAAGATCAGCTCTCAATTTTATGTTCTCTTGCTGTCGTCTTTCAATTTTCTGTGTATCCGCCTCTAAATCTGCTCACACGTAACCTCTGTAGGAAATCAAAGACCTCCTACTTAATTACAGCAGTCAATCGGCTGCAATTTTCAATAGTACCTATTGGCTTGCATTTTAACAATTGCAGTCAAACATAAAAATTTTACTTGTAGGACATGCCATCGTACATGTTTCCTAAATTCCGAACCCAATAACAATCCAAATTTTATGTATAACTATTATGTTATATTTAGGCCAAACTGTGCCCTATTCATCTATGCACAGAAAAAATATTTAAAAAAATTGTATTGAACAGTTTCAAAACAAAATTCCATACAGTTTTGTCAAACAATGCATATATTGAAAACACAATCAAAATTCGTTAAAAAAATTAGGATCAAAAAGACACTTGAATATATTTTTAAAAACATCAAATTTTTTCTCTTATTTTTTCTAATAAGGATACACATTAGAAAAACTTTATATTGAAGATTTCTAAAATTTTCATTTTGATATTAATCTATAAAATAAAATTTTTGATTGTAATTTAAGTATAAATACCCTGTTTGACAAATAATTATAGAATATTTTTTAAAATGCTCAATATAAAAAATCTTCTTTCACTAATAATGAATAAATATTGTTCGATAAGAAGTAGTAAATTTGGAAACCCAAGAGGATTCTATTAAATTAGTAATTGAAGTTTGTAGTATGATAAAGTGGTATTTCATTATTTTATTTCTGAGATTTTAATTTTATTAATATATTTGAAAGTCTGGTGACTGTAAATTTAATTTGGTTTGAATTTTAAATCAATATGACTTTTTAAAACCAATTATCGTTTTATAAATATTAAGCTAATTAAAATTTATAGAAAGAGAATAAGACAATAATTTCATCCATTAATTATTCTGCGCCCAAAACTGGACATTCTGGAATCGGTTCCCGTTGACCTGCACTATTTTTGCGCGGTTGAAATGTAAGTACAGCAACGATTACATATAATTTTTCTTTAGACACAAAAAATATTTTTAAATGGGGAAACTAATTGTATTGTGAATAAAATAGTCCACCGCACAATATTACTCACAAAGTAATTAGTTTCTCCAGTTAAAAATAATTTTGTGTCCAGTTACTTGAAGTCCACAAAGATGGATGAAACGTCGTATTTATAACAACAAAATATTAATTAAATTTGTTTTCTGACTTGTTTGGCCGTATTTTTATTTATTGATTCTTTTGTCCAATACGCGTGCTGTTGAATCTCACAGCCTTTTTATAATAGTTGCGTTGAAAACATCACCACATGTGTCCTGGAATACCTTGGTTATACGGTAAGAGCTGTCCTCTAATCCAAGTGGATCAGTCAGTCAACTGCCTCCTACAACTGGTAGACACACGGTGAAGGGAATGCTGCGACCCTACAGCATATTATTCTCCCATCATTCGTAAATGCACGAGAATAGTATCCAATAGCAGATTTTCCCGTGGTTTCCCTACATCTCTTTTAGGCGAATCACCGGATAGGATTCTTAAACTATGATCCTATGGCCCTAGGCAAACCTTGGCTACCTTGCTCTACCTTCCACATCCCTATTTTTTAATTTCATTCCTATAGTATTAAAGGGGAGTTGCCTGCTTCAGGATCACCTTCATGTAGTCTGTTAGCCCCCTGTTGTTTATAATTTCTGTAAATTTTGGTGCCTAAATAATGGACAACGCAATGGAAATGTCTCATTATAAATGGTCTTAAAATCAACATTGAAGAAAGCATTGTTTTCTACGTGATTATTCAAATCTGGATCCAATTTAGTTGAAAAATGTATTAATTATCTACATAATGCTTTATATAATGAATCTCCTTTATCATGTCTAGACAAGTCCACTATATTAACATCTTACACGAGATGACTATTGCCATAGTGGCTGAAAGCTTCTTGTAAAGAAACTGACGAGGTATAATAAATAATAATAATTAACGTCTACTAAGAACATAAATTAGATAAGAATTCACGATCCGTAAAACAGAATATTAAAAATTTTGATCAAGAATTTAAAACTACAACACTTGAGGTCCTTGTCAATATTTATAACAGACTGAAGTAATAAGAAGTAGTGCAAATCAAAGAGGTATAATACCAATAAACGCGGACTTTTAGCTGTTTCATTAATTTTAACATCTGCAACTGTCCTACTATTTGAGAATCGTAGTGTTATTTCGTAACCGATTTCCTGTAGTGTAGTGGCTAGCTTGGATGTTCGTGTTATCATGTTCGAGAAGACCGGGAATAAGGCAGTTGGGGGATCTATACGCTGACTACGTGTCACTCCAAATTGGGAATGTGTCATGCAAGATGACAGTCCACAGTCGACTCGGTAGGCCCAGGCACTCAACGGGCTGTAGAGCCACGGAGAAAAAAAGGATTTTTTTTTGTAAACTGAGGGAAAGGTGTTTCATTATATCAAAGGGATGTATAAAATACGAGTATAAAAAGCCGGCCTCCTGTGTTTACAGTAACTAGCGTCCCTGTCTCGCACCTCAGAGGTCCCGGGATTGAATCATGGCATGGTGAATGAAAATAGTATGTGCGTGTGAGTTCCCATATCGAGCAACCCCTACAAATAAACGAGTTCCCCAAAAGGTAGAAAGTCGCTAATAACCATTAGCAGCTAATGCGACTTTAAATAATAATAATTAAGTATAAATAAATATTTACTGACACATTTATTATATTTCATCTACGATATATAGGGACTCTATATCCATAGCGCCCTTGCTTTTTATATATAGTATGTGGAAACCATTAAGAAAAACGCTTATGAATTTTATCAGTTTGATTGAGATTTTTATCAATATATGCTTTCTAAACATAACAGTATGATTATTTATATAAGAAAAAGCATGTATAGTGTTAATGTTAAAATTTAATTTTCTTTTGCAAGCAGAGCTAATGTATAGTAGGCGGAGGAAATGCCGCCACCAGATTTCAATTCATGGTTTTGATGTTCAGTTTTTCTTTTTGTTCGAGATTTGGCAGAGCGTTTATTATCTGAAACTAATAAATTAACGTTACCATTCGTTTCTTTCGTGATATCATTCGTACTTTTAACTTTGTTTTGCTTATTATATGATTCATAGTTTTTCTGCTGTTCTTTATTGAACACGTTTTTACTTATATGTTTTTTCAAAGTGTGCAATAGATTGCTGAGTGGATCAGTAATAGAAGACTCAGGCTGTGTATGTTCAATAGTACGTGACACGTCGGAGATACTGTGTATGGCATTGTTTTTATTTTGTTTGGACGGATCACCAAAGTCAGCAGAATTTATTTTCTCATTTTTTACTACGCCCAATGGCGAATTATTGATACCTGAATTCATATTATAACGACTGAAATGTGTTTCGTAACCATGAGATTCTTCTAAATTTATCAATCTGTAAACATTATTTAACTGTTCAATTAAATACTCGTGAACGTTATGAACTTTCAATTTCTCATCTTCAGATAACTTTTCGTACTGAGAAAGTAAATGTTTAAGCGTTGCGATTTTTTTGGTCATGGCTTCCGCGAAGGAAGTATCCGTGTCTTTACTATCAGCTTTAACAAACTTTTTTAGCTGTATTTCCTCATTATTTTCTGTATTACTTTCTTCCTTTTTAGAAAATTCTAGCAAGCGAGTTAGCGAAGATTTCTGTTGTGGAGACAAGACCAAACATTCTTCCTCGCGGACTTCGTGTTCAACCAGACTTTCTAATTCATGTGACATTTTATCAATAACAGCCTTATCATTGTCTTTTAAAGTTGCTTTGTGTGAATCTTGCTGGTTTTCAATGTCTTCAGGGTTAATCTCTAGCGAGGGTAGAATATGTTGACGTAGCTTCTCGTTTTCTTCAACCTTTTTTAATACTTTTAAGATAACTTCGTGAGCTAGTTTGAGATCGGGGTGATCTTCTTTATCAGGTTGGTTTTCATTTACTGTTGGTATAAGCTGTGCTTCAGTTTCTTGAACATCTGTTGTGGACTCTGTCGGTTCTGAAAACTCAGATAACGGAGACCATTGTGTGAAGTCCGTAAAGTCTGATACATTTATTTCAGAAAAAGTATTTATGTCCATAAATGTGTTATTTTCATCTACATTTAGCATTTGAGTTGTTTGATCTATAAAAACATCTTTACTTTTTGTCTCATTACCAGTGAATGATAAATTGGTATATTCATTGCTTGCATCATTAAATTTTTTATTTTCCATTATGTCTTGAAGCAGTTTTTCGACCCTATTTTCTTCAGGATTATTAATCTTGTTGGGTTCAGTTACTATTTGATTTGTTGCTAAAGTAAAACTAAAGTTTTGGAAGTTATAGTTATCGTTAGAGTTCAGAACTGGATTTGTTGGGTGAAAATGTAATTCAGGATTTAAGTGCACCTTGTTATTTGAAAACTGGGACAGTTTAGCTTTTGACCTGTAACCATTGGTTATTCTGTTGGAACTATTGGGAAGTATGTTGAAATTGGGAAGGTAAAGACTGATGTCATCCTCTGCAGAAAGTTGTTTCTCGCTGATACCTTCATAGTCAGAATTTTCCCCTTGCTGGCCATCAAGTTTTCCAATACCATAGTCAATGAATTCTGAAACGCCACTTCCCTTATATTTTGCATTTTCTTCGTTTATGTTAGTATTCAATAATAAATCTGGATTGTCTGCATCTGCTGCAGGATATTTAACTGCATTTTCATCTTCGGAATGTTCTGTAGAGCTACGTTTCTTGTGGGTCCGAAAATAGTCTCCATTTGATGACATCAAGTTATTTAAACTCTCGTGGAAGTGTTGTTGACTACTTGAAGGGTCATTTATAGGTCTTATATTATTTTCAAACTTATTTAGTGAAAGTTTAGATGGCTTCACATTTTTATGAATTTTATGTATTGCTTTTATTGACTGTCTAGATCTTCCATTTCTTAACGAGTCCTTATTCTGAATACGTTTTCTTAAGACGTTCTTATGAACTTTTCCCTCTCTAGATAACTTTCGGCCTTTTTCTAAAGATTCATACTCTAAGCGATTGCCAACATAATGCGGTTCGTTTTCTGTTTCTGAATATTTAATTCTTTCTAATTTTCCATCTTCATGCATTTGTCGAAAACGTTTCTGTTCAGATTTTCCCAATGATTTGAATTTATTATTACCATATTTACCGTATTTAGAAGCGTCATCTTGTGATGTTATGAATCTATTTTCCAAATAACTGTCATCACGTTTTTCTATTAAATGATTATCATATAACTGATCAAGATAATCTAATAGTAATGCCTGATTTTTCAGATTGTCTTTCACTTCAGTCTTAATATTTTCTTTGTTTTTATTATTGATTTCCTGATTGGCTGATATGTTACCATGCTGGAAGTGGTAACTGGTCGGGGGCCAATCGTTTAAACTTAGGTTGTCCTTTTCCAGAAGAGGTGTATTTTCGTCACGGACTGTATTTCTGGTCAAACGAACCATGTTATTGCTCTCGCTGTTGGTTTTAGTCTGTAAATCACAAAATATGTCACTGTGACAAATTAACATAAAGCGGGAGGGGAGAAAGAAGCTACACGCGGGGATGTCTTTATTTTATTTCTGGTTATAAATTAATATGTCATAAGTTGAGGCAACTTACGTTAATTTTGAGAAATGTATGCTCTGGGGAACGCAGTCGTTGAAAATATAAAGAATTACACATGGTTCCCACTGAAACAGTCGACCAGTAGCCTCCGTGGAGTTGGAAATGCAGCGCCCCTACTGTAAACGCCACCTTCAATTATCGGTAGGGCGTGGGACGACTGATAAAAGCTACATATATCTGCTATTAGTTTCCATAAGGTTTTGCCTTCGTTACAATGATGAGTAGGAGCTTAAAACCGTTGGTTATTTTGTCTTCCCTTTCTTATACTTCTTATGCAGTGTCCAAAATGCCGATTAATAGCAGTTAGTGAGTTTCTCAAAAAACAATAACCAGGAATTATGGTAACAATTAATATAGGGGTTTTAAATGAGGGCGGGTCGATGCTGAAATGGAATAAAACAAGCTGTTTGTGTGGTATTAACTAAATTTTTGTTCTATTTAAAAATGCTAACATGGGTCTTTCAAATAAAAAATAATTTCGTTAATATCTCACACACAGCCTGCTTTATTCCATTTCAACACCCACTCGCCCATTTTGAAAAACCCTATTTTTTACCCCAGTCCAAAAATTTAACAATATTCACAGTCATCTTCGATTTATTTAACATCTATTACTTGGTTGAAAGTCACATATACTAGAAGATTTTGGTTTTTCAACAATATTCAGCAACAGTGTGACTACCTGTGTATTTTCTCATATATCATCAATTATACGGCGAACCGGAGTGGAATGTTGATAAAATTTTAGGTACTGAGGTCACTGCATTAAGGTATGCCTACACTGGTCGCTATCGTCTTCCTCTTTCAATTCAACAACTTTCGCTTTAATCTTTCAACATTCATCCGCTATTGAACGGAGGTTTGACGCATGCAACAAGTGTCCACATTGTTTTCATCAAATTTCGTTCAACTGGTTGTCTAATTTTATTTTTCGGCAGAAAGAAAAAGTTAATTGTATTTTAATTTGGACAATCAATTAGAAAAACAATTTTAGTAAATTGTTTGGTAAAAAAAGTATTGTTTTAAAATGGAACATGAAAAGTTATTACTCGGATTTCATAATTAAAAAAGAACTTAAAGCCCGAAATTTAAAAAGAAACGGCAGTGGATGAAAGATTTCTTGAAAACACGTAACGTTTCTTTAATTAATGAACTAGAATACAAGGATGACGGGTTGCTCTTAAGAAACTTCTTCCGAATATCCAAAACGGATTTTTACAAAGTTCTACTACTATTTTAACATAAAATGGTCTAGCAAAACACAAATTTTAGAGTCGAAATATCAGACAAAATAAAAGTAACTATTGCACCCAGGTATTTGACTACAGGAGATTCACTTTTGTACATATTAAGTTTATTTGTGCCATGCCATAATGGCAGGACTAAAGGATTATGTGAAGGTCAGTTAGACATTTATCTTTTGTATAAAACTGTGATTATATTCACTTAAATTATTCCAAAACTTTGAGCCGAACTAACACACGGTTAAGTACAACAGTTTAATCACTTTCTTCAATTCTCTTCGTAACGTGAACGTGGGAATATTTGGCGATTTTGCTTATTTATATAATTTTTATCACTACAGTCCCACAATTTAACATAACTTCTGCAATATACAATAAAATTCAAAAAAACTTAAATTCTGTTAGGGATTTTGCAATTAAAACATACTCAAAACCCAGATAAAGACAGGATTTGACAAGGGGTTGAAAGCAAAGTTGAACGAAAAATACAAACAATAGGATACAGCGTGCTTGATGGCTTGCACTGTGGAATTTACGTCTTTCAGTTTCACAGATGGCATGCAACATTGCATGATCCACTTTCCCTCGAATTTGCGCCTGACGCATGCCTTATTGCAAGCAAAAGCGCACCGGTGTGGACATACCTTTACTGCCGTCCAAAGTAGAAAGAATTTTGAAAATATTTCTCGGGTAAACGTATTATAATTAATTTATAAAGACAAATTCATATTTCTTGGTTCGGATAAAATAAGTTTCAAAGAAATAAGAGGTTTATGTAAATGTCGAAGCTCAAAAAAATATCTCTCTTGATTTCTCAAAAAAATTTTTTTTAGACTTACTGCTTTCTCCTTTGGACGACAGTAATTAGACGTGTTGCAGGGCAGAAAAGAAAACGAAATGTGGTGCTATAGGAGAATGCTGAAAATTAGATGGGTGTTACTAGAGTTATTAAACGTGGAAGTTCTAAGTAGAATAGGGGAAGAACGAACAGTATGGAGGACGTTGACAAAGAGAAGGGATAGATTAATAGGTCACGTTTTGAGACATTAGGGTCTTGTAAAATTAGCATTAGATGGAAGAGTGTGGGGATAGGTTAGCATGGAGAGTTGCATCAGACCAGTCTTTAGGACTGAATACCACAACAACGGACTTCCAATTTATTGGTACGTGTGGATAAATAGTAATATCCACTTTTCTTTTACAATAACATAAGATTTATTTGACACGTCCGAGTTCAACTTTAAAAGTGACTCGTTTTAATTTCATCTTATATTAATCAAATGTGTGTTTATATGCTATATAAACGTACCTCAATACTCACTGATAAAATCATATTGTGCAGTAGAAAAAATAAAATCTTTCCAGTTACCTGAAAAAAATGCGTTAAATTAATTTAGTTTAAATTTATGACAGTCACATACAGTCTATTAAATATGATTATTCTTGTAAGTATGGAATGTTAATGTTACCATAATGTGGAATTATTTTAGATTTTACACTACAGTGGGATTTAAATTAGACGGGGTTTCCACGCGGAGGCAAATAGCTGATGGACTTCGAATACAGAGCACTAAAAACAATAGACTACACTGCGATTGTTCGACACGCTGAATGTCCCACCATTTAGTATTAAGCGCATTCAAAGGCAAACCCTTTGACGGAAATAACTAAGTGTCAGTTAAGGCTTATCCATTTAAAATGTAATTTTGCTTTATTTATTTTATACTTTAATTGAAACTTATAGTTTTAGTATTTTAACGAAATATTCTATACTCAAAATAATAATTTTGTTAAGGAAGTCCACAAATATGGGCGTAACGTTGTAGATTTCCTAAGTAAATATTAGTATTGTTTATGGCTAAATTTATATTTAAATTTTAAATGTCGCTTGAAGAGTTATAAATTATTACACGAACTAAACAGGACTTGGTTCACTTCGGTGGTGGAGTTCGATTCCCCACGTGTACGTCACTACCTTGATAAGAACAAAAGATGCAACCCGCTAAGCAGGTTTGGAGGCTGTAAGATGTGGTAGTTATGCGGAAAATTAAAAGGCTTGCGCAAGTAGGTTAATATGGAGGGTTGCATCAGACCATTCTTAAGACTGAGGACCACAACAACAACAAAGTAACTGAATATGAAGGATATTTAATGACGAGTAATGCTACGGCATGTTCGGTTAAGACTGATGGAGAATCGATTCGCTGACCACGTACCAACCTATATTTTGAAAGTGTCTTGGAGGATGACGGTTCTCAGTCGGCTCGGTAGGCCGAGGCTGTAGTGGGTTGTAGTGATAGTGAAGAAGAAAGATTTAAGGGCAAGGTCACGAATAATATCCATGAAATTGTGAATACAACCACTCTTTGTCCATAAATAATTAGTTCCGTTTATTATTAAACGACTAGCTGAACCAAGTTCTGTGTAATAATTTATAACCAATCAAACGACATGTATATGGGTAAAGGGGAATACTATTTCCCAAACGTAATACTTCCAAGAATTAGCCCCTCCCGGCCCGAATAAGCCTTGCCTATACTGAAAATATTATTTGCGTCATTTACCGCGAATATTTTATCATGATATTCAATTACTAAAATTTAGTAATTTAAAGATTAATCAAACTGTATGTAATTTAAGAAAAGATTAAATACTTTCTCTGACAAATATTTGTAATATAGTAACAGATTTCCCTTGATTTTATACAGATTTTAAATGGTTTCCAGAACTTATTCACTGAAAAATTTGTAATTTAGTAAAACCTTTTCATTCGTTCTATAGAGTTTTCTAATCAATTTAAAGACTTTATCATTGAAATATTTGTAGTTTAGTAACATTCGGTACTTTTCGAGATAATTTCTAAAACATTTTACAAAAATGTTTATTTATATATATATATCACAGTTTTGTTATGTTGTAATTACAGATGAAATGAATCATATTTCATTGTTCAATATCGTTGTATGTAGTGAATGAGCAAGTGCGATTACGAAGGTTTTCGTGATTTTGTCGACCATGAGGAATATTTTTAGGAGAATTTACGTACAAAATACAAATTTATTAGAACTTGTTGACGTATTTAATTTCGAGATACATATTACTTCCTTTTTTATTCCGTATGGGCCTTTTGGTTACTTTAAAATGTGAAACTTGTGGCAACGATATGATCTTCACATAGGAATAATTTGAATGATTGTTTCCTTTGGGGCTGTACTAAGACAATTACCGAGAACAAGTGTGAGACAAGTAAATCTATTCGGTACGGATCTTGGTTCACCGGATCATATTTAGCTATATCTCAAATTATGAAAATGACTTACGAAATAGTTCGACGAACTTCACGATACGACATTACATATGAATTGAAAATTTACCAAAAGGTTATAATTGAGTGGACACAATTTGTACGAGAACTGACGATTCACTATTTGGACAACAATTCTGAACGCCCGGAGTCGTCGTCGAAAGAGATGAAAGCGTTTTCGGGAGATGACATGGAATATTGGAACTAAATGGAAGACAGACAGGGACTCTGACTGTAACTGTCCGTTACGACCAACTGTTCTGTTTAAATTTTTTATTTCCACGCTTTGAACGTATACAATTCTCCAAAAAATTATGTAAAAATCATTCTTTAATCATTTTTGCGTACGTGTACACCTCAAATTGAATACATGAACGAACGAACGAAGTATGACGTCACTAGCTGTGCACCAATCAGAAATTGTGGGCGGGACTTCAAGGTAGTGACGTACACGTGGGGAATCGAACTGTTTAGTTCGTTAATAATTTATAACACACTTTTCTCTAGTGATAATTTTACAATATCCTCATGTCTCAAAACGTGGTCTATTACTCTATTCCTACTCTTGGTTAACGTCCTTCGTATTTTTCGCTCTTCCCCTATTCTATTTAGAACTTCCTCATTAGTGATTCTATCCACACATTTGAGGCTTCTATTCTTTTCCATTCCGCAACTCCTATCGTCCACGTTTGGCACCCATATAACGCCACACTATAATTCACACTTAAATTACTCGTACGTAGATTCCTCTTTTTAGCGAAAGCCTTCCTTGCCTGTGCTATCCTACTCTTTATGTCTACTATACGTCTACGATCCCTAGATATTATGCTGCCAAAGTAGCAGAATTCCTTAACTTCCTTCAAAATATCCCTTCCCAATCCAAGACTCGTTGTTATTCCACTGTTCCAATACTACACTCCATTAATTTGGTTTTCCCACTATTAATTATCACATTGAACTCTTTCTCCAGGACCAGGTTCATACCATTTATTATGGTTTCCAAGTCTTCTTCTTGACTCCCCTATTACTACAATATCATCGGCAAAGAGTAGTTTTTATTTATTCTCCTTGCAGTATGATTCCTTTCCCATATTCAGTTTTAACTTTCTTCGTCGCTCGTACTATATATAAGTTAAACAGCATGGGCGACAGACTGCATCCTTGTATTACTTCGTTGTTGATTTCTGCTTTCTTTTCTTGATTTTGAATTCTAATTACTTCTGACAGCCTTCTGTAGAGGTTTCTCGATATTTTATTCTTGTCCTCTTGAAAATTCTTAATAGTGTTCCAGTTCGCATTATCAAAATTTTTTATTAATCTGCGAAATCCATGGTCGTAGGGCTCTTTTTATCCTTATCCTGTCGCCTAAAATCGCAAAGTCAATATTACTTCCGCAAACCAAACTCATCTTCTCTTAACTCACATTCGATTTGTCGTTCCATCTTCCTACATACTATTTTAGTTAATAGTTTGCATACATGAGATACTAAACTAATTGTCCTGTGCTGTTCACTTCTATCAGCCCCAGTGTTTTTCTTACTTAAGGAACTGAAATCGAAAACATATTTCTAAAACGTTGTTATATAATAAAATTTTCCATCATTTCTTTTATTGTAATTAGATATTGATAATTATTTGCACAGTTGTTACATATCCCATTATCGCTGATGATAACGTAAATTTTCAATAAATAAAATTTCTTTTGTATATGTATGCTCAGAAGAAAGTGAAATATGATTATTTTGAAAATGATGTATATATTCTTCATTAAAATAATATTATTTACTAACTATTGATTCATAAATATTATTTGGGTTTCGATACGTGATATAGTTCCTCGTTTGGACACTTTCCTAATACAAGAACGATGCTAGTTATTGGTTGCTTAATCGTATAAATTGTACTTAGTTTTGTATACTGTTGGAAATAAATGTTTACAGTGAGAAACTATGTGAAGGTTTCACTTAGGTGCAGTGTCAAATTGTATTTGAAATTATTTGAAACTATATTGAACAATGATTTTCAAGAAGTATGTATAAACCAAAAAAGGTGATTCTTTACCTGCCATTATGACTTACCATTATGAATTCTGTAGTACGTCATACAATAAATCTTCGATCGATAACAGTAATGTCTTTGAGGAAACATAGATATATTTTACCTTTATTTGGAAAACAAAGATAAAACGATTAGATTATTCACCTTTATTCTATTATTTCATTTAAATCGGGTTCATGTGTAAATAATGATACTGTTAAATATATATTGTGCACGTTTTTATCCATAAGTAAACATTTCAGTAGAAATATGTCTGTATTATTCAGAAGGTTATCTTTAGGTCTCTATTGCGTATAAATCGTATTATCAACAAATATTAAATTAAATACGAGCATGGATAACCAAAAAAACTTTCTCCATCTAGTTAATTCTGTAATTTTGACACTCCAATATTAGTAGACAAGTATTGCGGTTTATTACATTAATTATTTTTGTCTAAACGTATCTATAACCCTAGAAATTATTCCTATATAATCAAATACGAACATTAAATTCACACTCTTACGCTTGCAACGATTGGTGTGTAAAACAATCCCTTAAACCCGTTATATAACCATATTGAAATATGCATCCAAACGGATAAATGGTGACAATTTTCTTACGTCCTTCAGTCATAATCTATATTTCATAAGATTGAAGAGACAGAGTGAACAGAGCGCTGAAATGTTCCGCTAAAACAATAAAAACTTAATATCGAACTACAGAAGTGTACAAGGAACAAAGTTTCTTCGTTCGAAGCAAATACAAACCTGTTTGCCATTACTTCAATTTCATTGAGTTCGAACGAGGAACAAGTGAATTATTTTGATTCGAAAATACAATTTATTGAAAACAGACGTGGCAACGCTTTGGTAGGTGACAATGAGACCAATATTACGCGAATCCAGTGTGAATATTTTCTGGAGGCGACAACGTATTTTTCCTCAGAGGTAATATTTAATTAGCTATTTATTGTTGTCATTATTAAACATTTGACATAGGGTCATTTACTTCAAAGTGTTCATCAATATTTTTAAATTAAAGACACAGTAGGATCAAAAATAACACATTTGGATTTCATATCCGGTACCAATCAATCAATATTGAATGCATTTAATTACTTCTATATCGAACTATTTAAATTTATTTTAGATTTACTGCCTTTCCGTCGATGATCGAGAATTAATTTATATTAGCCCACTACAGTATTTAATTATACAGTAATCTCTTTGTCAACATGTGATTAAACCATCAGCAAGAGGCTTACATATTTGAAAATTTCACGCGGCTTAGTTTTTGAGATCTGAATTTAATCATAACCACCGCGATGACTCAGTATCGAGTCAAGAAATCTCCCGGTACATTAATAAGCACTGCTACTATTAATTTCACTAACCGCGAAAAATATTTATTCGCACGTAAATATATGCCACTTATGTTCCTTTTTTCAAATTTCCTTAACCTCTATCCCCGGTCACAATGGTTGTAGTAGTGTGTTAATCCTACAGTTCTTGCTTGCTTCCGATCGCAAGGACCACGTGTACAAAATTTGGTCGAAATTGCACCACGCGGTCAGATTTGTGTGCGGCACATACATTCACAAAAATACACTGTAAAAGGCAATTATTATTTTTATAATGAAAAGATACATGACCGTTGTATTCGGTCTGCTTACCGTGAATGAATGTGTATAGATACGTACGAGTATCTACGAAAAATAAAATTGAGGGTGATCCTGAAACAGACAACTCTCCTTTAATAGCACAGGAAGGGAATTGAAAAGGGGGAATGTGGAAGGTAGAGAAAGGTAGACAAGGGTTGATTAGACGCCGGGACATAGTTTAAGGGACACGGGAACTGAAATTTCGGCCAAAATCTGGTCAAAAAATATTTTCAAATTTTTTCATATTAACATGCCTATAGGCCTTACAGTTCATATAGCAAACTTTTAATTCGATTTCGTCATTTTTAAACGCTCAGGAGCAATTTAAAAGGATTTAATTCCAAATTAATAAACTATTACTTTATTCAAAAAATGTGTTTTTTTAACTTCATGATTTCTGGTACCACAAACCTATGCGTCACAGATATAAAGATATTGTCTTCATCTTTTTGTACATTGTCTTCATACTAATGCCTTTAAATACAGGTATTAGTTTTCTAATTGTTCAAGTAGTTTACTAAAACAAATTTTCAAAGTGATGAAAGGTGCCTGTTTTTAAGTAACCTCATGAAGCTCTCAGTAAAAAATTATTTTCTCCTCACAGTTTTATTCAAGTTAAAAATAATACTGACAGTTCATAACAACAGCCAGTCCTACATATTAATGTAAAAAAGCTAAAATATATTCAAATATGTAACGCAAGGAACATTTTCAAAACTGCCAAATTTTGAAAATAATTTTGAAAATATCTCAACAAAAACAACTTTACAGAAACAAAATTTTGTACATTGCTACACATGTGTGTTGATAACACACAGTTAAAATTTCAGCCCAGTAGTTTTTCATTTACAGCAATTTCAAATTTCATTCCCATTGTCCCTTGAGGATCCTACCCGGTGTTAGACCTAAAGAGATGTGTAGCCTGAATTTTTTAAAAATCAATCTGCACTGCGTCTTATAAAACATTTTTCATTATTATTAACTAATTAAAAAGTTTAATTCTTCTTCTTTGGCTCTACAGCCAATTGAGGGCCTGGGCCTGCGGACTGTCATTTTGCAAGACACATTCCGAATTTGGAGTGATACGTGGTCAGCGTATAGATTCTGCAGCAGTTTTAATCCCGGTCTTTGAGTTTTCTATAAGACGCGTCTATTTTTTCTTTCACTATGAAATCTTCAACCACTTTTGCATTTCTCTTGGAGCCAAGCCTCTTTGACTACTTTGCACTTCTTACCCATCTCATTCTTCAGGCGCCTGTACTGTACTTTACCATTTTCATGTGTTTCGTTTTTATATTTACGCTTTTTATGAATTATTTTTATTAACTCTTGTGTTATCCATGCTTTCCTATTGTTCTGAGATATTCCTCCTATTTTTTTCGGCGGCTGCTCTAGTCATTTCTTCCTTCACAACTGCCCATTTCTATTCTATTTTGTTTCTTTATCCTTTCTCCATTAATCTACTTTTGATTTATTCTTTGAAACTCTGAAACATCTCCTGTTGTTTCAGTTTTTCTAATTCCTTTCTCTTTGTTTTAATTACTTCATTGTCAACCTGCATTTTATAATCAACAGATTATGATTCGAGTTCACATCTGATCCTGGGTAGGCTTATCAGTTCAGCACCTGCTTTCTGTATCTCTGTCTCACCATTATGTAGTCCAATTGGTACCTGCCTGTCCCCCCCGGCTTCTTCCACGTGTAGTGTCTTATTTCCTGGAATTACCACTACTAATTTGTGCTCCATGCAAAATTTACTAGCCTTACAATATCTCATACCTTGAACGATATGTTGAAACATACCAATAACATGTTGAAAAAGAAATGGTACGACATATGGAAAACCTTAAAATCCCGTGATATTCACAAAAACGCCAGAAACTACTATAATATAAGAAAAAATGCAGATTTTGGAAGGAAGGAATCGGGTTGCTATTACTGGAATAAGAACTGGACACTGCAGACTGAGCCATACTTAAGAACTGGGTAGTCCCAACCCACCATCGTATGATATGTGTAAAATTGCTTTAAATATAGACCAGGTGATCAGCCAATGCCCAAAATACCACCAACATACTAAAATACCTACAGGGTAAATAAAAACTACAAATTCATTGTGGATTCCCATGAATATCAAAAATATATTGTTAAATTTGAAAAGACATTAAGATTTTTGATATAACATAAGCGTATTTTATATTGTGTTTTAAATATAAAACACAAATGTATTTGAATATTGTATTTTAATAATTTTTAATGAACATAAAATGGGCATTACCAATATTATACATTGTAAATTAAAATGTAATTAATTAACACTGTGGTCGCCAATGACCAGGTATGACCAATGCGACCTTTATAAAAAGAGAATAGATGCGTAGTACATTACGTTGGAACCTAGAACTAATGAAAACAAAACTTTTTCCATCACATGCCATGTTTATGAAAATTTTTACTGTAAATAAAATTTAGTTGACGAACATAATTAGTTATACAAAACAATTGAATTAGCAAAACATGATTGTCCTGTACCAAACCACATTGAAAAGAACTCGACTCAGGTTTCGATATACATTGCCGGGGTTTTATCAGTTTGATACTTGAGTATCCTCGGAAAGGCTTCACCGCTCGCGATACGTATTCGAGATTATACCAAATTACATATTTTGGAAGGATAAGCATTCATCTGGGCAAGATCTGGAAAATAAGTTAAAAACAACACAGTAAACATCCATACATGCCATTCGCATATAACAATTAGGTTATAAATAATACTTATTTTACAAATGATGTATTTCATTTACTCATCATTAATTTAAATATATTTGCAGACAGGAAAATATATTAAATATTGATCCTCAATCTGGATGGTACCAACGGTCTTTTCGGAAAACGGCTCATTTGTCTATAGGTGTTCATCCAGTAGATGTACTTAGAGACTATACTCAAGAAACTACACTTCACGGAATGAGATATATTTCAAAGCCGGGAGTTGGCGTCTTCGACAGGTTGGTGAACATTGTAGATGATGTGCCAAATAAATTTGGAAGATGTAGTCAATAATTTACTGACCTCACAATGGGGTTTGTTAAATGTTATCTACTATGTATAGTTTCTCTAGGTAAGAAGCCGGACTACAATTACCAAGCACTACTTTTACTATTAAATAATTATATAATACATGTGAAGTAAAAATTTAGAACATGACGTATCGTACTAACAGTTAAAAAGTATTTTTCAAACTAAGTTAGTATATTTGTTTGTTGTGAGTTATGTGTTTAGAACTTCTTCGTTAGAGTTTCTATCCATCCGTCTGATTTTCAGCATTCTCCTATAGCACCATATTTCCTTTCTGCAACTCCTACCGTCCACGTTTCGCACCCATTTAACGTCACATTACATATGAAAATATTTAGCAAATACTTCCTAATAAACACACTTATAATACACGTAAGTAAATTGCTCTTTTTACGAAAGCCTTTCATGCCTGTGCTATCCTACTCTTTATGTCTACTATACTTCTACCATAACTAGTTATGCTACCCAAAATATCCCTTCCGAATCTTATAGCCTTTGTTATTCCATTGTTTCCTATACTACACTCCATTATCTTGGTTTTCCCTTTATTAATCCTCATATTGAACTCTTTCTCCAGGACTACGTTCATGCCATTTATTATGGTTTCCAAGTCTTCTGATTCTCCTAATACTACAATATCGACGGTAAAGCGTAAGGTTTCTATTTCTTCTCCTTGCAGTATGATTCCTTTTTCATATTTCGTTTAAACTTTCTTCATTGCCTGTTCTATATATAAGTTAAACAGGATTTGTGACAGACTCCATCCTTGTCTTACTACTTTCTTGATTTCTGCTTTCTTTTCTTGGTCTTCCTAAGGTATAAGATTTTATTTTTGAGAGTACACAATAACATTCTACAAAGAAATTACTAATTACACAGTATGCTTCTTTGTATATTTAAAATCTGTTCTGTCATTATACCGCAAGACAATTTCTTTTAAATATGATATGGAGCATATAAATGTATAACATAGAAAATCAACTAATATTTTAAGGAAAACGAGCTCATCAATTATTTACACTAAATATTTAATTTATTTTCTCCAAAAGTGACGTTATTAGTAGTAAGTTCACACTTATTCAGTAACGATATTGCACGGAGTGTTAATCAATTATTGATTGAGATTTACTATGCAAGTAAATTGACAGCTTGGGACCAGTGTGACATAAACTGGGCAACTGTCAGTACATTCATCTTACTATCTTACTCTTTATGTCTACTATACTTCTACCATCCCTAGTTATTATGTTGCCCAAGTAACAGAATTCCTTAACTTCCTTCAAAATATCCCTGCCCAATCTAACATCCTTTGTTATTCCACTGTTCCTTATACTACACTTTATCATCTTGGCTCTCCCTCTATTAATCCCCACTCTTTCTCCATGCCATGTATTATGGTTTCCAAGTCTTCTTTTGACTCCCAATATTACAGTATCATCATCATAATTTTCTTCATCGCCTATTCTATACTTAAGTTCAACAGCATGGGCGGCAGACTGCATCCTTGTCTTACTACTTTCTTGATCTTTAATTATAATTGTATGTATGTATTTATAAGTACTACAGGTGGGCATTTGCCCGGTGTCAATATATATATATATATATATATATATATATATACGTATAGTGAGAGATGGATTATTTTCAGGCATAATAAGTTAATGCAATTCTGCAGGGTGATGTGGGCAATGTCTGTGACCCTCTGCATTGGAGCGTCAGTGGTCCTGGTCTACTTAGCCTGGAGGAAATTCGCAGAAAGCCCAATTGTGACGTCCGTTGAGTCCACAGTGTACCCTCTCCGTCAACTTCCGTTCCCCGCTGTTACTGTGTGTCCTGCCAATACGGTCCGGAGATCAGTAGCTCTAAAACTTCTCACTGCGTACGTATGAATTTGTTTGAAAATGTTTGTCCTTGCTCGTGTAATAATAAATTGTATTCATATGAGCATTTTAGAAAGGAACAAACGTGATGCAGGTGTCTCGTTGAGTAACTGAAAATTTTTGAAATAGTAACTTAACATATTTGATAAATTAGAAATACGAACCATATTTATCACACTTAATAACTTGGGTGTTACGCTAAGATTAGGTCCGTTAAAATATTATATGACTATCATTTAGGCCTACCTGAGTCTTGTTATAATTCATCTCTGTGTAGTTAAGTTATTCAACAGCTTTCCTTCAGAGTAAATCAACAACCATAAATTTACCCCATATTGAATATACGTTTTTACAACTTCTTTTATAGAAAATAAAATCAGTCCCATTTCAATTACTTTTTGCTAAATTATTCAAAACGTGAACCCGAGCAACGCTAGGTACTTCAGTTAGAATATGTATTAAATTTAATGAAGGGTCTATTTTATAACATTTCACGGATTCACTTTATTTAAGTCGAATTATTCTTTCACAAAGTTTAGATGAAAGAAATTATAAGATAATTAAAAACGTTTCTTAATTTTAAAATAAAAATCATTTAATAGTTGACTGTTATCTGCAAAAAGCGACTTTTAATGTTCAATTATACTGCGATTGGCAAGAATAGAAATGGAAATTACTTGGGCATTTACTTAACTGCAAGATTTTTTTAAAACGATGCCAAGAAATTGGCATCAATATGAACGTTCATTAAAAATTCCCATTGTTAATCAAAAGCAAAATAAATTGGTATTAGTATTACAAATGTCCCCTTTTAACGATATCTTTTAGTGTCTATGGGAATATGCCACTTCTGGTGGCATTTTGGTCACTGCGTCACTTTAATGGCATGCTTGACCTTATTTGAGAGCCGTCCCCTATTATTGCTAAATATTTTTATTTTACGATGACGCTTCAATGAATTCCCTAAAATGGAAAAGGACGAAAATGAATGTATAATAATTTAAACAGAGATATCGAAAACCCTGCTACTGTCAGAATACTTTAATAATAATAATAATAAGCATATGAACATACGAATAAGTATCACGCACATATTTAAATGTGACAAGACGTATAAATTCTATCGTTAACTTTCTCTTCGTGACAAGTTTCCATACTCGTCGCTAGAATAATAAAAATGTATTAATAATTATATATTATTGCGTGAAATGTAGGAAATATTGCTCAATTTTTATTTTGTTACAGATTTTTAAACCACACGGCTGAAGAATTGAGTGTGGAGGAGCTAAAACATTTCCTCCAGGCAATGGCTTCATACCGCTACCCAACTTATCAATTCATGGTTTCATACTTGAATCGCTCATTAAATTTACTCCCGCTCCTCGAGGAGTTCAATATAACGGATTTCATGCGCAAAGTAAGTCTCGGGAGAAATGGTAGCTGACAATGTATAACGAGCAAAAATAAATATATGTAATAGATGTACGACTATACTTAAAGATATTAGTTTTTAATAAAATAATAAATGAACCAACATGACAGATAAAACTATATAAATAAATAGTACAAGAGCCCATTCATCAGGAGATTTATAATTAGTTAACAGTAGTTAGAACACGATGTTTCGTTACTAAATTTGGAACACCATCTGGAGTGCTTTAAATTTAAAAAGTGTAAAAGAAATTTACAGTATAATATGTAGAGAACAATTATAATATAAAAATTACTTCCGGAATCAAAAAATTAAAAAGGATGAAAATTTATATCGCACAAGAGAAGAGGCCGAAATACGATAATAGATCCATTAGCTCATAAGCGTATTGTTAATGTTCAAATTAACAATGGAAAATATTTTAACAAAGAATGGAACGAAAAGTTTTTTAATATTAATTGTTTTCGACGTATATTCTGCTGTAATTTCCAATGGTTTAAATAAATAAACGTTGTATATATGAGTTTATTTATTTATTCAAATTAGTTTAAAGCTAAGAACATATTCTCAATTTACTACTTCTCATCCACATTTTTGGACTTCTGTATATGCCATTCAAGGAATCAAATTCTAATGAAATTAACTACACACAATCTAAACAGTTAATTTTGTAAATCACATTATGTTTAACGAGAACGTTGTCTTTTATAATTTTTACAAAACTCATTTATATATAGATTAACAAATAACATCAACGCCGTAAATTATCAAATAAATTAATTATACAATAATTATCATATAAAGCAAATTCAGTCATTTAAAAAATCCTTGAAGAAAGAAAGAAAGAAAGAAATTTATATTGCAGTTGACAAACCTATAATCCTCATTTAACTGTTTTAAGTACTTCAGTGTTGATCTATTTTTGACTTGTTTATTATTAAAATTCGTCCAGTAAGAATTAAGTAAACCAATATAAGTAATTATGTTTCCATTTCCATTGTGACAGTTGTGTATTGACAACTTGGTAATCTTATCTATAAAATTGTGAAACATTGTTCTCTTTTGGAGAATTGAATGACTTAGCACATAATTACCATGTTATGTTAATATTTTTATACCAATTGATAATAATTTGGTAGTAAATTGATAATAACTTGTTAAAAATTAATATATTAAATATGTTTTTATTTTGTAAAATTAATTAAAATTTTTGCTCTAATATGTTGATGGTAATTTTTGTGTAAATCAAAAAAGTATAAGTTAGATATTTTAGTCAATTTTTTCAATAATTATCAGGCAAAATTAACAATACAACATTTCGGCAGTAACCATAATTGAATCCTGTCCAGGGAGCAAAATTTTATCATTGTCTTTAATTCTTATGTATTTTTATCCATTTAAAATATGTCTGCATTGTTTATATAAGAAATAATACATCATTCTATTTGTCAGGAAAATAATATAAACTTTTAATAAACAGAAGAACAAGAAGAAAAAAGACCTACGGTTTACCGATGATATTGTAATATTAGGGGAGTCAGAAGAAGACTTGGAAAACATAATAAATGTAGAAAGAGTACAACTAGGGATTAATAGAGGAAAAAAAGGTCATGTATTGTAGTATGGGAAATAGTGAAATAACAAAGGGCGTTAAATGGGGAAGGGATATTTTGAAGAAAGTTAAGGAATTCTCCTACTTGGGATTCATAATAACCAGGGTAATACGGGCAAGGAAAACGTTCGCAAAAAAGATGAATTTACCTGGGCTAAGTATGAATATAAAACAATCATTATTAAAAATGTCTGCATGGAGTGTGGCGTTAAATTGATGAAAAACGTGGATGGTATGAGTTGCAGAAAGAAAAAGAAGTTTTTTAAATGTGGTGATATAGGAGAACTCTAAAAATCAGATGGGTAGATAGAATAACCAATGAGGAAGTTCTAAGCATAATAATAGAAGAGAGAACAATATGGAGGACTTCGACCAAGAGAAGGGATAGATTAATAGGCCATATTTTGAGACATGAGGGTCTTGTGAAATTAGAGGGAAGTGTGTGGGGTAAAAACAGAAGAGGGAGGCTACAGATGTAATACGCTAAGCAGATTTGGGGGACGTGGTAACTCTAGAAATGAAAAGGCTTACGCAGAGGTTAGTATGGAGGGTTGCATCAGATCTTTCTAAGGACTGATTACTACAACATGACGCACAAGCATAGCGGTCGACGAAAAATTCCGAATTCAGAAACTAAACGTTCTGTTTATTAAAGGTTTCTATTAAATTTTTTCTGACGAATGGGCAGTTGTATTAAATATTGTAAGAGTAATATTTTAATAGTTTGATTAAAACTCAGTAATTTATTTTTTAATGTCTATTTAAGTCTATAATTGGTTAAAAAATTGATTTTTTCCTTAGTTAACTTCATTTTGAAATTTCTTACTTGCATGTAAATGAAGAAGTATGAAAATCTGTGCTTATCATAGTCAATATGTTTTGCTGTTCGATTTGTTTATTTTTTAATTTTACGAAAGTCAGGTAATTAAATTTTTAGTTTTTATAAATATTTAACTTAAAGTTTTCTGTAAAAATATTCTTTTTTTAATATAATCTACTAAAAAGTTCCCCGAAATACTTTTCTGGTGTATGTATATAGTTGTTTAGTAGTTTAATCAGTCAACCTATTACTTTTGCATATTCTAGGATGCAATACGCATGTTATAGTAATTAATTGTCTTAATTAAATAAAATAAACATGTTTTCAGGTTTTACCAACATGCACTGATGTTTTTGAAGAATGTATCTGGCAACATATAAGGTTTAATTGTTGCGAAATGTTCAACTTACAACCATTTGAAAGAGGATTCTGTTATTCATTCAATTCACTCACGTCAGAAAAGACTTATCATTGGTAAGAAACTTTGAATGAAAATTTGTGGTCTAATTAACGATCGGAAGTATTCTTATTGTATATTCCATAATGTTGTACACACAACGGATTCCATTAATTGTGCTGTTGTGGTATTCAGTCCTAAGACTGGTCTGATGCAACCCTCCATGCTAACCTATATTGCGCAAACCTTTTCATTTCCTTATAACTAGCACACTCCACATCCTCCCTAATCTGCTTAGCGATTCCATCCTTCGCCTCCCTCTTCTGTTCTTACCTCACACATTTCACTCTAATGATCATTTTACAAGCTCCTCGTGTCTTAAAACGTGGCCTATTAATCTATCCCTTCTCTAAGTCAACGTCCTCCATATTGTTCGCTTTTCCCCTATTCTGTTTAGAACTTCCTCGTTTGTGATTCTATCCACCATTTAATTTTCAGCATTCGCCCATAGCACCACATTTCAAAGGCTTCTATTCTTTTCCTTTCCCCAACTCGTATCGTCCACGTTTCGCACCCATATAACGCCACGCTCCATACGAACATTTTTAGCAACGATTTCCTAATATTTACATGAAATATTATATTACATTAAATATTGACTATTTTAAGTTCCATCATATTCATTTTAATATCATTGATTTATTGACAGCGCCGGATTGGAGAGGAACGGGGACAAACGGTGTCGTCTTCTAAGAAATGGTCATACGGGCTCCGGAACTGGACTACAGATTTTCTTCCGTTCTATAAATACAGAAGAATTCATAGCCATTCACGACCACTTCCTGGCTGGAATACGGGCAAGTTAAATATTTTAATCAGTATTTATTTATCTGCTCAATACCAGCAGACAATAACTGTACTCTAGTTCTTATACGTTGTTTTTAAAGGTGTACACGAGTTAACTCATATTGTTAGGCTAATAAGGTAAAGAAAATTCAAATTTAATTTTTATTGAGAACTGATGCCTTGAACCACTCTAATAATTATTTGAGTAGTTTTCTAACGTATCCACACTCTATAGAAACATTTATTATTCACCAATGACAGACATTAATTTTTTCCGTTTTGTAACATTTGGTTTGAAAAAACCGAGAAATAGTTATTAGAGGACATTTAATTTCCTTTTTCAATGTAAGAGTTTAGGATCCAATATTGAGTTTGAATTTTCAAAATTGAATTAAAAATTATTTTATATTGGATATGAATTGCACTAAAAAATAAATAAAATAATTTTCAGGTGGCATGGTGCGTGTTATTCCATAAAAGCTATTATTTCCCTGAGAAAATGAAATGTAATTTTGACTGTTGAAATAATCCTCCAGCTAATATCAATTATTGTCATCATCATAACTGGCGCAACAGCCCCGGCCTCCTTCAGAATTCTTCTCCAGACATTTCTGTCCTTGGCCAACTTCCACCAATTCTTGATTTTAAAACTCCTGATATCCTGCAGTACTCCATCCACCCATTTATTCTTGGGCCTTCCTATTTTCTTTCTTCAGATTTACTTTCGGTTACTCTTTTTTACTATTTCCGTCTCACTTATTCTTTGAATTTGTCCTATCCACCTCAGTCTAGCTATTTTAATATCTGTTATTGTATCCGGAGTTCCATACAATTGATATAGTACTTTGCTATATCTTATTCGCCATTTTCCTTTCTATTGAATTGACCCAAAAAATTATCTAAGAATTTTCCTTTCAAAAATCCCGATTCGAGACATCAGACTGTCAACACCGATGTCTCGCTTCCATACGTAAGTACTGGCCATATTATTGATTTTATTGATTTATATAATCTAATTTTTGTTTTTGTGTTAATACTTTTGATTCGAAATGTTTTATCATTCTGAAATAACATTCATTAGCACTCTGTATTCTTTTATTTATTTCTGTTTTGTTATCATTATTTCCACTTATCAGAGATCCTAAATATACAAATTCGTTAACTTTTTCAAATTTCTTGGTTCCTTTTATTATGCTGTCTTGATTATAATTTTTTTTACATGGGCAACCATATATTTAGTTTTTTTCCTGTTTATCTTTAATACCATTTTTAGGTTGCTTTCTATAAAGCTAAATAGGTTCTTTTTATATCCTCCTCTTATCTACCTATTATATCTATGTCGTCTGTGTATGCTAATATACGCACTTATTTGTAGAATATTACTTATTATTTTTTCCAGTGCTATATTAAATAGTAAGCATGAGAGTGAGTCTCCTTGTCTCATAACATTTATCGTTTATATAAAGGTTGGTAGGTGTTTCTATTATGATTTGGCATTCACTATTTTCTATTGTTACTTTAACCATTTTTATAAGCTTCTTCGGAATTTTTAAATTTTCCATTGCAATATACAGTTCTGTTCTATTTAAATTGTCATATGCTGAGGTAAAGTCAATGAACAAATGATGGGTTTCTGTTATATTCATTTGTTTTTTCTAGTATCTGTTTCAGTATCAATAGCTGATCAATTGTATTCTTCCCTCTCCGAAAACAGCATTGATAGGTTCCCATCTCTTTTCCCACATATGGCAATAATCTTGAATATAATATTTTCGTGTAAACTTTATAGATAGTGGTTAATAAAGATATTGACCTGTAATTCTTGCATTTCAGTGGATATAATTCCTATCTTTTATTAATCAGGAATTCTCTCTTTTTTCCAAATCATCTCAAACATTCTATTGATCGATGTTATTAAATTATCTCCAGCATACTTCACGAGTTCTGCAGGTAGACCATCAATACCAGTTGTTTTCCATTTTTTAAGTTCTTTATTGCTATCTCTAATTCTTTGATTGTATGTGCACTTTTATTATTAGAAACCTAAATTATTTTAGCATGCTTAAGTCTTAAATGCCTCCGCATCAATTGGATTTTATAATTTAAGTGAGACTCTATCTGAATTTTATTGAGTTTTTAAGTCAGAGAGTTAAACAGTCCTCCTATCTGACTTTTTGAATAATATTTTTAATCGGGCATTACAACTACTAAAATGATGAATTATACTCGAAGTTTTGATCAGGTTGAGAAGTCGACAAATGTACTCTGTTTTAAGGGAAAATGTAACGGGTGCATGTGACTCTCAATGAAGATATTTACCTGAAATAATTAGAACGTTATGGTTACTTGTGCATCCATATTCCTGCAGTAAACATATATCCTCTTTAAGTAGTCTTCAAGATGCTATAAGAGATTGCTTCACTTTACTCATGGCGAGAACTGATTAAATGTCTTTCAGTACTAATGTGGACGTTAGGCATGAAGGAAACTCTCCCCACGTATAGTATTTTTTGTATAAAAATCTGTCTAAGAAAGTAGGGTATATTTACTATCTAAATCAACCCTAAAGGCTATGAAAGTTAAATAGGATAAAAAAATATGGATTGGACCGGGAATCAAACCCAGGATCTTCGCTTCATTGTACGCATTTCCTCAGCTTTTGAATTAATTCAGTGACCTATGTATCTAAAGATCGAAGGTTTCCCGGTGAATGGCATGAAGAAATGCTTCTCGGGTTTCCACCCGGGTAATATCGAAGAGGAGTTACGTTTCGACGGCTTTCACTGCCATCGTCTTCCAGCCTGGAAGCATTTCTTCACCTATGTATCTATTCTTCATCGAAGTTCTAAAATTAGGACGAGTATAACATGGTCCATTGGTTATAGCAACCACGATTCTAGGTTCAATTCCAGGTCTTGTCGTGGTTTTATATCCTAATAACTAATAAATAATAAATCAATTAACTGGTAATCTGCAACTCTCCCCCTTATAACTGTCAGAGTAATATATTTTCCTGAATCCAATTTATAAAAGGATAATTGTTTTCAAAGTTTTACAATCCTTGAAATATTTTTCCCATTGACTTTAAGATTTTAGTCCACGGACCGGCCAGTTTCCCAGAAGCAGGCAACGGACTCTTTCTGCTGGACCGCAGCCTCAAAATGGGCACAGTAAAGGTCTCGCCATCTGTTTCGGAGAGCAGCAGAGAGTTAGGTTGGATGAGGCCGACCCTCAGGAACTGCTACTTCACCGATGAAAGGAGATTACGCATCACTGACGTCTACACGCAGACTAACTGTCTCCTGGAATGTCGCCTTCGCACGATGGTCCGCATGTGCAAGTGCTTGCCTTACTTCTACGGAAACTTGCTTCGTAAGGAAATTAGTTTGTACAAGTTAATTGATCCCGTTATCAAATAAATAATACTGAAATTTAATTAAACTTCTTTGAGTCTAACCATCGTATGGTAATTGCCTTTAACATAGCTTTTCATTATAGTTTCAAAATAAATATATTACGTTTTTGTGGAAAACATTCGAGACCAATTCTTATTAGGTTGCACACACAACAAAAAAATTAATGATTAATATTGTTTTTCTTCTGGTTTCTGTATCTCCATAAATATGAAAATGAATTAATTTACTACTATTAAATTAATTTTATGAAGTAAAGACATAAGTTAACTCATACTTAAACCAATACATCTCGTGAATAGAAGAACAGTCTTCATTCCTTTAACAAAACAGATAAAACAAGATTTTAAAGTACTAGAGTGGAACAACAGGTTCTTAAAAGCAATAGGAAAATGGTATAAAAAATCGTTTTGGGTTAGTTAATTTTTAATTTCGCACATCATTTTATTAGTCTACCTTTTCTCTAAGTTTCTCAAGCTGACTAAGGGGTAAGTTTACGGAAGGTCTTCAAATGGGCATTTGTTTCGGAAATAAGTTTCTTTTTGAGTATGAATTTTGCCATACGAGCGATTTTTTAAGGTTAATAAGTAGATAATAGACGTAACGGGCCAAATATGGTGACTGCGGTGGACATATCAACATTTAAACTGACCAAGACTGCATAATCTTGATAATTACTACGTTCTCATTGGCTCGTTGGAGATAATTTACCATTCCGGTCGATTTAACCGTTTCGCAGCAGCCGGTTGGACTGCTTCTTATTTCACGGACAGTAAAAAACTAAAAATAAAACAAATTTATTGAGTCTACGTTTCCTCTTTTTTTGAGCGGGGTGGGTAACAGGTTTTAAAAATTCTGAAGCAGGCAACTCCCTTTTAAAAGTATAGAAGAGAATTGAAAAAGGGGTTACACCCAATGGATTAGACGTAGCTTAGCGTCAAACAGCCAATGAATTTATCAGACTATTGCGTTAATTTATACTGTGAGTAACCGCGGCACACATTTTGCTGATCTTTTATTGTGACACTATTTTTCATACAACACTGAAACGTTGATGTGCCAGCGAAACATCCTGAATGTAGCAGTTATCCGAAGCAAAGTAAATTTAACTACACCAATACTGTCTTTTAGATATTGTGAGTACTTAGTGACCATCCATAGTAATGATAGTTGAACAATCAATAAGTTTTTATCTGTAATGATAGGATAAATCAGTATACGAAAAATAACATTCTTTTCGTGCAAAACATTACGTATTACAAACGATTTACCGACTTGTCACAATTATCTAAAGAAGAAGAACGTAAGAAGAGCCAGTATGATATCGAAATGAAAAATTAAAGAGACAGAACTCAAAATTAATTGGTTCATTTTTAAATATTTCTATATGAAATATATTTGCATAACAAGGCATGGGTCTTTGTAAAAGCGACTTTCATGTATCACAAAATATGTACATTGTATGGTTTTTCGTGTGATTCTTAAATATGAGTAAGAGTTGAATTGATTTACAATGCAAAATTTGTTAGACAATTAGTTGAACGTGTGTGTGATGAAACCATCTCCCAGAACAATTATATTTAAATTAACAAAATTTTTGTTCCTTTACTTCCATCGAGTTACACTTATTTCTCTCACTAGGAACTGTGGTTTAGACATAAATTGACGCTACACTCTATTCCAAAGCCTATGTATATAACGCTGTGTTCCGGGTCATCGTCTTTTAGGAGTACAATGTAGCGCTTTCGGTTTCGCTGTGAAGCTTACCGCAGTAGTAGTGGCGTCAAATACCTGCATCACACCATCATGACGTCCATAATAAAATAGTTCCTCCATAATATTAGCTATTATTACTAGATTTAACATACCGCAGACAGTTTCGTAACGATAAGTCAGCATCTCAAATTTATTTTTATGCTTGGCTATCTAGAAAATGACTTCAGGTACTTTCTGCCACATTATTTCCCGTCATCCAGCTAGTATTAAATCTATCAATAGAAGCTAGTATATAGAAGGTCAGGCTGGAAAAATGTCGACCGGACTGAGACTCGAATCATGAACCTCTCGCTTACAAGGCGGGTGTTTTACCATCTTGAGCCAATCCCAGTCTACTTCGATCTCCTTCCATCCCTTGAAGTCCTGGGAAGTCGCGGGTTCCAGTCACGGTCTCGTCGAGATTTTTATCCTGGACTTCAATTTCTTGGCCTGATTGGCTGAGGTGGCAAATAAGAACTGAAAACTTTAATAATTTTAGTGAAAAATAATATTTTTTTAATTCTTGAAAATATTAGTCGAAGTTTTCATGTATTAATGTTCTGCGTATATAAATTGTGTGATTATTTCAGCAAACGTGAAAGAGTGCAGTGTTAGCAAACTCCAGTGCTTCGTGAATACAACCGGTAAGCTTTAAAATAATTAATTAGGTTTGCGGTATTTTAATTAACATCAGTACTTTCCTTTAGGTGACCATTAGATATAAGTATAATGTTAATGTTCTTAATGCTGGAACTTAGAGAAGGCAGACACATATAACTCAATTCTTTCTATTAATGCAGTGTCCATTATGATAAACATACACCAGAGATGAAATAAATATTTAAAATATATCTGAAACTGGTATTCTAGATTACTGTGTAGTGCAGTAAATTATGCGCGTTCATGAAAATTTTTTCTTGGTTGTTCGTGTTCCTAGCCAGGGGCTGTCAGATTGTGCTTTAATTATCTCCTGATAATTTGTTCCCTTTAACCATAGTGGTTAACTTAACTGAAAAATATCATATATATCAATTAAACAGATATTTATTTCGTAATTTATAAGCAAATAGTTACTAGTTAGTTAGTTCAAAGATGTAACATTACATTGTTCTACTTTAAAATTTATTTGAAATAACCAAAATATAATTACAATAACTGCAACTTTTCGTTAAAGCCTCGTTTTTCCCTAAATTCTAACAGCAAGGATGCTACTTATTGTATTGTGAAATATTTTTCAATAAATCTGCTAAATAACATTAGAAAATGTTCTCCGACTCTTTCTGAGAATGTTTACTGCGTGAATAAATCAAATACATGGCGCAAATTCTAGTCTGTTGATGAAACAGGCAAGCACGATTTTGAAGAGCAACAACAGACTAATGTTGCAGTCGCAGCAGATTAATGAAATTAAAAACTTAATTCCATCATAATTCACACTCTGGCTTTTTCAAGGTTCTCACATGCCGAGGCATCTTCATCTATTTTATGAGGTGTATGTACTGGGGTCGTATATCTTGCGCATATGGTAAGAGTTGTCCGCTGATCCTATTGGATGAACCGGCCAGCTGCCTCCTAAAACTGGTGGAGACACGGAGATGGGAATGATGAGACCCCACAGCAAACACATCTCCCTGAATTTGGAAGGACTTGAGAATGGTACCCTAAAGTCCGACCAACCCGATGCAGGTTTTAGGTAAAAACCGGGTAGGATCCTTAAACTATAGCCCGAGGGCCCTAGTCAACCCTTGAAAACCTTGTTCTACCTTCCTCATCCCCCCTTTTTTATTCCCTTCCTATGATATTAAAGGGGAGGTACCTTTTCAGGATCATCCTAAGAAAGGGTCTCAAGAATGGGATAGCAAAGATGAAAATGAATGGCTAGAAAGTGATAATGATTTTCAAATGTATACCAATAAATAAAATTAAATTGTTTCTGATGTTTGTCTCAAATAGGCCACGAAACGGCTCAACGGATTTCATTGAAAGTTTTAGCAAATAAAACAGACGTTCTACCTTTAATTTTCGTGTATGTTTCATTACGATCTTTGTAGAAGATATAAATAAAAATATTTGTAAATCCACTGAATTGCCGTGCTAAAGCCTGACCTGCACAAAATCAACTGTGAGTTATAAGGTTTCCCATTAGACGTTTTCTGTAGATCGTTTGCATATTTCAGTTCCCTCCCTTCGCCCTTTCATGCGAAAAAAAGCCACTACTCCAAAATCTTGCAAACGTAGCTTGTCAAACGATGTTAAGCGTGAAACACTGCCTAAGTTAACTAACATTTTATTTAATTAATTATAATTTTTAATAAGTTAATATACCTCGTTTTATAACGTCTTGCGTCTTCTGATTCCCAAACGTCACTCCTCTCTGTCTTTCTATCAATTTTCTTCTATTCCCCTTCCTCGGATATCTTCATCTATGCCACTAATCCAGCTCTTTCTGGGCCTGCCTTGTTTCCTTCTTCCTTCCGGCTTCCATTGTAGAATTTGTTTCGGTAGTCTTGTTTCTGGCATCTTTTGTACGTGCCCAAACCAAATCAGTTTTTTGTCTCTTATGTCATCAATTATGTTTTGTTTCACATCTATAATTTTTCAAATTTTTGTGTTTGGTATCCTGTCCATTTTTGATCTCCCTACAGCCCTTCTCCAGAAATCCATTTCCGTAGTTGTTAACTTTTTGACCATTTGTTCTTTTAGTGGCCAGACTTCCACGTCATAAGTTATTATATTTTTTACAATTGTATGATATTTCTTTGTTTGTTCTGTTTCGTAATATTTTTGGCCCATAAAATGCTATTTAGCATGCCTATCGCTTTTCCACCCTGTACATTTCTTTCTTGAATCGCCTCATCCAGTGTGCCCTTTTGTGATATTTTTATTACAAAATATTTATATTCATTGCGTCGTTTTATTTTTGTTGTCCATTTTCAATTTCTAGATCCTGTTGTTCTCCTCCAATACACATGTATTCATTCTTGTTCATATTTACTTCTAATCCCTATTTTAATACTCTTCTATTAATTTGCGGGTCATATAATTCATATCGTCATAGTCTTGGGCTATCAATATTTGGTCGTCCGCAAAACATAACGTGAATAAGATGTTATCTTTTAAGGGTAGATCCATGTTTCGGCATATTTTCTTCCATTCCTTAAGTGTGTGTTTGAGATAGATTTTGAACAATGTGGGAGATAGGCAGCAGCCTTTTTTAATCCTTTGGTTGTTGTGAATCCTGTTGTGACCATGCCGCCTATCTTAATTTTTGACTTTGGTTTTTTATACAGGGTCTTTACTGTTTTTATTAGTTCGATGTTAATATTAGTTTCTTCAAGGGATTCCTATAGTTTTTTCAAAGAGGCACTGTCATACACCTTCTTTAGGTCAACAAAGAGTAGATGTAATTCTTGTTGAAAGGACGTTTTCTTTTCAATAATTTGAGTAATCGAGAATATATGATCAATTGTCCATCTGCCTGCTCTAAATCCAGCTTGCTTTTCCGCTTCCATTTGTTGGTATTCCTTTTCTATTCTTTGTTTTATTATTTTTCCGTATAATCTGCTGATTGTATTTGTTACGGCTATTCCCGTGTAATTCCCACATATGCTCCTGTCGCCTTTTTTAAATACAGGTGTTAGATATGATTCTTTCCATTCCGCCGGTATCTCTTGTGCGTTTACACATTGTTGAAAGGTCCTTTGCAAATGTTCAAATAACTTTTTGCTTCCATTTTTATTATCTTTTGTTTTAAGGTACCAGTAGATTATTTGACTAGTTTAAGATACTGAGTAATCACCATGGTTATAATGAAATTGAGGGCGTGAAAAGGTAAATTTTCAAAAATGTGACGCTCTCGCTGATGGTTTAATCACGCTTGACAAAGAGATTACTGTGGAATTAAATACTACAGCGGACTCATATAAATGAATTCCCGGACATCGTCGGGCACCCAGAAATTTTACTAATAAAAAAGAAGCATATATGTATATAAACATAATTTAGATTGCTAAAATTTCAGGGTCTTGGAAACGGAACTCAATTATTTCTCAAAACAGAGTTCAAGTCTCCATAACCGGAATAATCCGAATGCATTAAATGTTCCAAACCGATACTAATAAGTTGAACAAAATTTACTATATCCTTCGGTTGAAGTAATTTATGTTTTGCATTCTTTGATCATTCATCTCAGTTTTCAGTGTTACTATTTAACAGTTTACAATACAACCAATTGTTAAATAACGTTTCAGCTGTAACCGTCTCTTGACGCAGCTCAGAAAGCAAAATTATGTTTATTTTAACAGTTCCGGTTTATAATTGTTTAGAAATAAGTAAATAGTAAAAGAGGCTAAAAGTTAGGAATTATTTAATATGAACTTTATTAACATTAGTTATTACTCTCATATAGTGTGAATAAAAGGAAACAAGAAATTATGAATAAAAATTGAGATGCTGCATGTCGTACAAGCGAAGCTGCTGAGTAATATTTCTTCATTATTTTTATACTTGAGTTTAAATTGTCTATTTGATATTTTACCCAAATTTTATATTATTATTTTTTAAATTCATGTCTGTAGTGACCTGAATTGTCCAAGAATCTGCACGAAACACTGTACTAGTATGTATTAAATACGTACATAACTTCCACATTTGCTGTTTTGTATATCTTTAAATTTATGAAACTGTCAGATAATTGATTTATTCATTTAGTAATAGATCCTTCATATTTCAATTTTCTTACGATATATATGTTCATTGTTGATACAAGGAATATGTATTTTATCTTAATTTAATTTAAGTATAATATAATATTCCTTCCGCCTGTAACACTTCTCTTGCTTATTTTCTCTTTAGAAAGCAAGTTGATATATTTTGTTCAAAAAATTTTATTTTGTATTTCCGTTAGTTTGTGAATACTTCGTTGTGTAGTAGAATATTACAATTACTTTAAAATGAAATTCATACAATATTTCTCCTATCTTAAGATGATGAGGGGAATAAAATTTTGATTTTATCAATACATGAAACCAATTTAAGTTTTGTATTATGAAGTATTCAGGAACAGTAATTACATATATTCATTATTAGTTACCTTTTTTCAGGTTACAAATATTAACAAAAACAATTAATTATTACTGTTAGATTAAGTTATAAGTTATATGAAAAACTGTAGATTATTAAATATGTACGCACATAACAATATCAATATCTTAATTGGTTTAAGTTCCTAATTTTTTAATCAATTTAATACTGTGTCCATATAAAGTAGCTTACATTTGACGAATTTATAGGAATATTAAGTTTCCTAGATTTATTTGTTTCAAGAGAACGTAATAATAATTATGAGAATCATAAAAATGTTGTTACTAATGTTTGTTTTTGCTTCGTTGTAGTTGAAATGTCATTACCTAATAACGAAGTAAATGTGTCTAACCTCCAAAAATGTCAGGACTCTTGTCTGCCATCGTGTTTTAATACAGTTTATGATGTGGATGCCAGTTTCGCAGAAGACAGCAAACCAACTAAAAAGGCAGAAACAGGATATTTGGATGTTTTCTACCAGACACGGACAGTAGTAAAATATCTTCGAGGACCTGCAGTAGATCAACTGGAGCTTTTGGGTTAGTTTATAAAAAAAATAAGATAGCTTACTAGTGATCATACATATTACGGCGATTCATTTATATGTATTCATAGATTTTATATATTATTATATTATTTCATATTATCCATCACATTAACACAGAACATATGAGAATATATTTTTGAAAAACGCAAACACACAGCCAATACATTAAGCTATACTATATACTTCTTTTTTATTATCTCTTTAAAACATATTTTATTGGGTCTGATTGTGAGAATAATTCTATATTCGATTTTTGTCGACCGGGGTGAAGGTCTTAAGCAAAGCGTTTACCAATTTAATTGTTGTAAATAATAATTTCTAAAAGTAGAAAAAGTATAAAATCGTCTTCTCATTTATATTTTATTATTTTTTATAAATGTTTTCTTTCATGTTTATTATTTTTAATGTATATATTTTAAATTGGTCTATTCTGTTATTCACAATTTATTTTTATTTGTTAAAACTGTTTTTAACTACCATATGATACACATAACTTTTAGATTTCTGTCATTTACTACAGACACAGAATAGAAACATATACGTAACAATAATATTACTTCTAGGTATTTTTTAAGTAATTATAAAAATAAAATGTGTTAACGTTTAGAAGGTTTATTTCAAATTTTAACTGTTTATTTATTTTTCAGTTTCTTTGGGCGGTATAGTCGGCCTTTTCCTGGGTGTCAGTCTTCTGAGCCTGGTAGAACTTTTTTATTTTCTGTATCGACTAACGTCTGCTACATTTAGACTTTTATTATACAAGATTGCTAATAAACATAACAAGATATCTTACACCAATGTGTGGTGATAAGGAAAGGTATGATCAGATGCATTTTAACTTACTGTTTATATTTGAAAATTTATTATTAAAAACAAAATAATTGCACTGAGCATACTGCAATGGCTTGTATGCTGTTTGAACAATGACTCCTGTCATATGTATGATATCGTATTGTGCTATATTTAGAGAAATTCATGTTGTAATATGACAAAAATAAATGTATATATAAAAAGTTGTAAATTTGTTTCTTTTGTTCTTACAGGAGGAAAATATATAAATTTTGTTCTTTACCGTTTATGATACACAATAATTTCGTACTATAATGCAGGAAGTTGGTTCTCCTTTTAATGCAGGAAGTTGGTTCTCCTTTTATCTAGTCAACAGGAGTTACTTTAAAGGACACATTTTGCAGACAAGTGTACCGGGTACAAATACAGACTGGGGTTTCTCAGGGTTCCATTTTGGGTTTGTTATTATTATTTATCTATGTAAATGACTTAATTAAAGCAATAAATTATTCTTCTAAAACTATACTTTTAGCACATGACACTATCATTTTTGTAACAAGTAAGCAAAATAGTCCAGAAATTTGTGCCAATGATACACTAACACAGGTGCTTCACAGGTTTTCAGTTAATGACTTGTCAGTAAATTGGGTTATGACCCATTTCGTGCAGTTTTATACATGATATGCTAATTGAACTTTGTAACACTAACAAAAAAAAATTGTAAATAAGTCATGTTTTATACACAAAATTTTTAGGTATTTCTGTGGACAATAAATGAAATTGGAAAGATTACGTTAATATTCTCATAAGAAAACTAGACTAGGCAACCTTTTCTGTTAAAATTGTCAAGTTGTAGTGGCCCAAACATAAGAAAATTAATTTATTCCGCATAATTTCACTCTTTAATGACTTATGGAATAACAATCTGGGTTAATGCATCAGGGTTTTTAATCCACAGAGAAACTTTTTCTGAACATTGTCAGGGTCCACTAAAATATCTTGTAGGGTTCTCTTCAAAAAAATTGGAATACTTACTATAATGTTGCAGTATACTGAATCACTGATGTTATTTGTGATTAATAACAGTCGCCTATTCATAAACTACTAAGATGTGTATAGCTTTGATACCAGAAATAGAAATAATTTACACAACGAAGGGAACAACAAAAGGGTGTTCATTGTAATGTTATTACCATATTTAATAAAATGACAGCCACTATTAAACAGTTAAAACCAATACAAACAAGTTCAAACATTAAAGTACGAGGTCTTTCCCGGTGAATGGCATGTATAAATTCCTCTCGAGTTTCCAACCGGGTCAAAGATTTTATCAGTGACGTTTCGATGGCTTGCTCTGCCATCATCTTCAGACTGAAGTGTCAAATTCGGTGAGTGTAGGCATTTATATAGTCTGAGGCAAGTCTGTGCAAGCACAAACCGCCTGTGATTGGCTAGATGTGGACGCAATACATGGAACCAGGAAGAAGAAAAAAGAGGAGTCGACCGGAAAAAGAGCGTATATTCCATATGCCGGAAAATGCACAACCATAGTTAGTCGCATACTGGCCAAGCATGATATAAAAACGGTGTTTCTAACACAACGTAAAATCAAAGACATGCTCAGGAATGTAAAAGACGATGTAGGCCTAAAGACCCCTGGTATTTATAAAATACCTTGCGACTGTGGCAGTAAATACTTAGGACAAACAATCAGAACCGTAGATGAAAGAATAAAAGAGCATAATAGACATCTACGATTAAAACAACCCAATAAGTCAGCTATTGCCGAACATGCCTTGTTCACGGGCCATAAAATAGCTTTCGATAAGACACGTATTCTGGATCGAGCTAACTGCTATTGGGATAGCGTTATTTTGGAGGCAATAAACATCAGGTCCAGTGAGAATTTACTGAATAGAGATTCTGGATTCCAATTGAGCCTGGCTTGGAACCCATTGTTTCCCCGGAGGAACGCGGAGCTGAGTCACGGGACCCCAGATGCAGCGGAGACGGGCCACGTGACCGCAACCACGGGAGACTAGAGCATGACTAAGCAAGTGGACCAATGGGAGACGCCTTCGCATCTGTGATTGGTCACAGGCGGTTTGTGCTTGCACAGACTTGTCTCAGACTATATAAATGCCTACACTCACCGAATTTGACACTTCAGTCTGAAGATGATGGCAGAGCAAGCCATCGAAACGTCACTGATAAAATCTTTGACCCGGTTGGAAACTCGAGAGGAATTTATACAAGTTCAAACATGATATTAGCCACTCGTTCTACTCTGTTGAAGAAGTCAAGGAGTTGAGTGTAACTTATTATAGACCTGACCATAGACATAGTACATTGTTGAGACACTAATTTCTTCGATTGAAGCATTCGATTGAAGTAAAGCTGATGGTATGGGGTAATGTCAGCGTCACCGCCTCACATCACTGGGGTTTCGGGTTAGAATTCTGACTTTGTACTCGCCATGATCACAAAAACTGGGGTTAAGACTTAAGAAAAATCACCACGTTCGATTTCAAAATATTATTGTGTCATTTAAGATGACACTCTGGCAGCTGTCTCGGTAGGTGAAGGTCCTGAATGGAATGTAGCGTCAATGAGGATAAGAGGAATTGATAATTCGTTGCGTAATATTTTTTTCAGTTCTAAGCGTTTCTTTATAAGCTGTACGTCAATAGAAAACTCAGGTCTGATTTTTTTTCTGTAACGTCTCCCCTGATCCACAGATTGTCATTCAGTTTTAATACTTCGCGTGACGATTCCTATCAATATTATAAAACTATATGACCTGATGCATTTCTAAAGATGGTCTTAAAATGATCTTTGAAGTTTGTCTGAAAAAAGGTTTCTGTAGTTTTCATCATTTAAATAATAGTTGTAAAAGTATTTAAGACAAAAAGTGGAACTGCTTCTTTCAAATATGTTTTGAAATTTAACGAGATAGCTCTCAATCAATAGAATTTAACGTGAATATAAAAGTAACTTATATTTTGTGGCAAATATGAATACGAAATATAAATTGGGGATTTCCTTTCAAGATATAAAGGTGGGCTAATTTTAGCACAGGAAGATGTAAACTTTTGAACAGAAAAAATGTTTTCGTTAGTTATATTTGTCAAATGAAAATAAAGACACTGTATATTTATATTCTAGATTAATATTGAATATATAAATATATTAAATATGGTTTTATTTGAATTATACATTAGTTTATCGTAGATGCAACTTTCGTAATGATTTATTTGAAATATGCCATTAGAAAGATCTCAATTATATATCGAAACCTTATATTTTATTTCTATACCCTGACTGTACATCTTCGTCGCTGCTGATCATATGCGGCAGCCAGAAGAGTTCAGGGTCTGGAAGTCCAAAGATGGCTCGAGCTTTACTCTGCCTGTTTAATCGCCATTCTTTTAAGGCTTGGGTCTCCTTCCTGGCTAATTCTCTCTGTCTGGACGTCGATGGCATTTCTTGTCTCTGCAGAAATAATGTTTATTTAGCCAACAAAGAAATGCACGGATTAGGTTTGGCTCCTAATAATATGAACTTGTAACGGACAAATACATCTGCTCGGGCTTTGGCGGAATCAAAACAAAGGAGACAGCGGCTGATACTTGGGATATAAAGCTCAAACATCTCGTCGCCGGTTTCGGGAGTTTCCCAAAATTGTGTGAGAATCGGCACCGCGTGGCATATTTTCCCCCAAGTGTAACCATGGATATTATTGGAGGAGATCCATCCTTGCCACCTTGGTGATAGATGTCGCACAAGTGGGGACGAGGTTTTAAAGAGGCAGACGGAGACATTTTGGCATCAGATTGCTGGAGAGACAGATTTGTAGAGAGTGAATTAGAGAGATTGGAGTTTGAGAGCGGTGAGATGAGAATTGGTCAGATGGTGCGATGGTGACGATCTGAAGAAATGAAGAGGAAGGAGTTGGAACGTGCACTAAGACGATTAGGCAACTACTGCATCTGTAACTCTTTGTAATTTTCTGTTTGCTGCCAGATCGGAGGGGTTTAGTGTAATAAAACATCTGTTCTGTGAGAAGGCCCATAAGTGCGACCCTGAGATGTTTTAAAATTGTTAGTGTTTAAGTAATTAATATAAATCATTTTGTAAATATATGTGTAGTTATTATTGAAAATAAGCTCCGGTGTAATTATTGAAACTATTAAAAAGTTGAAATTATTATTGTAAATCTTTTGTTTTTGTTAAATTAAATTATTTTATTGACATTATCATAAAATATTAACATTTTTAATTATTAAAATTAGTATCACCCCATATGTTCATTATAAACTGAATGTAAACAATCGAAAAACAGAATATGTGGCGCTTCTCACATTGACCAAAGAAATGAGAACTTTTGATAAGATTATGGATAGGTGAAGAAATAAGTCAATAAATGGGTCATTTATTAAGTTATATTTATCAGTGTGGTAAAATTCAAGAAAATATCGTACCGGAATACTTTTGAACAATGGAATAATTTTTCAAAATGTTTGAATTTAAGAATACGCAAGTTTTAATTTTACTAAATATTTATCACGGCATCAGTATAAACTGTTTTAATCATTGTCGTTTGAGTGTAGCTGTAAATATTTGTTTAGTTAATTTGTGAGGTTTGTGACATATATTCAGAAACTTTTAGAAGCGGGGAATTAAACTTGCACTTCCGCCCATAGTTTTAGGGGAATGGACCCGAGCGGTTGAGCAATACACGTTTTCCTTACTGTTATATTCGCTCTGTTCGTAATAAATACGTTACGGTATTTGTTGACCATAGAACTTCTGAATGGAAGTTACATTTCATTACAGTTTATGAATTTAGAATTAATTAAAAGTATACTATGGGACCTAGCGCATAAATTGATGGCAAACCTTGCATTTCAACATGATAAAAGAGGATCACGGAAGCGAACGGTTTAACAAGAAATATCTAGTAAAAAATTGGATTGTTTCGATTCGTTTTCAAGACTGTAGAATGCTAGTTTTTCGGTTTTTAAAAGGAAAATAGGGAAATAATTCCCTACAAATAGTTTTCATAATAATTTATAGTAACTAGCGGGAAAAAAACGCCGCAAGATGCTTCCCTAACAGTCGCCACATACACAAACATACTGCTGCAACCAATATTTTATTATTGAACAGATAGATTGATATAATAAAATTAGCTTTTGAACTACCTGTGGTATATAGCGGTGTGATGTATTATTGGAAGGCTGCCCAAGAGGAAGTTTGTGAGCTCGTTTGCGCATTATTATATTCGCGCAGTTTCGCCAGAAGCCACTGGCTTTATGGAGCCCATCGGTATGCGCCGTGACATATGTTCCAATCTGTCTTTTTCTCAGCTGTAATGATAGTTGTTCAGATAGTTTCAGTTTATCGTCAGAAAATCGTGGTGATCTATAGATGAATTTACGCTTTCGAGTAAACTGAAACAGTTTGGTATTTTATAATGCTACACAAAGAGTTAAGATTCAATAATTTCTAAATGAAAACTTAAAAAGAATACATCTTAACATTTAGGTTTAGTGTTCTTACTTAGATCTCTAATAATTTGACTTGTTTCTTCAATTACTTCCAATATACTTTTTTTGTGAAGCTTATAGTTCGATCTGAAATTTTTAATTTAGTTCATAATACCTAAGTGGTGGCAAGCCTGAGTCGCTTATTATCTACCGGTTTCAATCACGTTTGCACCTCTTTTTATGTCAATTGAAACTAGCTAGAATTATACCTATCTATTTGAAATAGTTTTATTTAATTTAAAATTAATAATTTATTGGGTATTTAATACAAACGTGGGAGTTCTTATACATCAGGATTAAAAAGGGGGCAATTATGAAATGAGAGTGACAAAGTCAAGAAAGGTTAACGATAAATTATCGTTTAATTTTCTGGCCTCCAAATTTAACTAGTGACGCATGATATGAAGCAGATATATATTGTAGGCTCGGTAACACATATATTGACTTTATATATTGAATTTATTGAAATTGGTATTGACTTTCGATACTAGCACTTTTATTACTCCATACTTTTTGTATGTTCGGGTTGTGGCGGCAAGGAGGCAAAAGAAAGGAGACACCAGTTAAGCTCAAAGAGCAGTGAAGCTCAGACAGCGCGTCGTGGTTTCGGAATTTCCCAATCTTTGTGAGAATTTGGTGACGACGGGTGATGTATTTCCCCAATTAGAACCAGAAATGTTATTGGTGGATATCCATCCCTGCCACTTTGGTGATAAAAACTAGAGAAATGGGGAGGAAGTTTTAAAAAGGCAGGCGGAGACATATTTGAGGGAGATTTTATACTTGTAGTGGAGATTCTACAAATTGGAGATTGTTCGACAGATCGATAGTAGAATGAAATGTAGGAAGATTTTTGGAGATTTCCAGAAATTGTTCGAGATTCGGAGAGGGAGATATTTGCTGGCACGAGATATTTATTGAGAAATTCCGTTTGGAGCTAGCCTACACTAAAACTTCTCACTCATGGTTGTGGTTGGAATTGCGGCTAGGGATGATTTTGAAATTCTTCCTGAAACGAGAAGAATAATTGGTCGGCAGCTTTGATCTGGAGGGAGGAAGAACCAGGAAGAAGCTGAAACCTGGATTAAGCCGACATGGTAATTACCTCCTGTGACTCTTTGCTTATTTTCTGCCATGATCCGAATAGATTTTTGTGTTTTACGTTCTGCTCTATGAGAGGCCCGGAAATGCGACCCTGAGATTAGAGTTAAAATTGTCAGATTTGTTTAATGTAAATTATTTTTGTAAATACATATGTAGTTTTTATTGACGTAAGAAGTGCTGGCATATATATCTAAACATTAGAAATTGTAATTCTTAATGAAAATATGCTGTTTTGTTAAATTAAATTGTTGTCTTGTTTTCATAACAAAATATTAACATTTATTTAATTGTTAATTAATATCTTCTTTATATACGTTACAATACTTCTTTTCCAATTCTTATAAGTATCGTAAAAATGTATGGTAAGTTTTGGGACAATTGTTTCGTTGTTACAGGTTTTGAATTATTCCTTATTTTTCCTGATTTCGGTCTCTTTTTCCTTAACTGAGTGCCTATTGCTTTGTTTTATCGTCCGTCACTCAGTCGTAATTATTGTGTACAACGAGGCCGAGCTCCAAGCTAAACGAAACGCAAATACCAATACATCAGTAATACATAAGTTCACGTTATTATTCATTACATGTGATACTTTATCAAGAGTCTAAGTACAATAAATATGGGCAGCTATTTTCTGTCATAATTTTTCAAATGTGATTACTTTCTACACTACGATGGCATCTCCATAAAGGAAATTGCGGTCATTTTGTTAGGACGGTGGAATGTGATCATATGACGTGACATATCTATTTCAAATGTATAGAAGCACGTGGAAACACATACAATTTCAAGAAGGATCTCCAACGCTGTCTTAATGTAGCATTTATTTTGTATTTATCCAATTAAGCAATTAGACCACTGGAATGTAAAGGAAAAACTAATCATAGATTAAGTACAGAAAAAATGCAGATACTAGATTAATAATGACAATGAAGTTATCAGAATCGAAATATTCCCAGGTTTGTTAAAGGTCCATAATCTTGAAATAAATGTACTTCTATTTGTTAAAAAGAACCAATAATAATTAAAATATGTGCATGAAAATATCTTATAGTTGATAAAGTAAGTAATAATGATCGGTATACTTTAAATGTACTTTTTCTTTTAAGAATGACCAATTTTAGTTTTTTCAATAGTAGTAGTTTGTAATAAATATTATTTTATAATTGATGGTTAGTTACCTGCGCTCCTATTGAAAAGTAAGCAACAGATAAATTATAAATAGCGGCACTTCTACGATAGATTTTTTTTTCAGGTTCAATACTGAGTAAAGTATGGATACTTTCCATCAGATCCTGTATATGTCTCGTTCATTGAAATTTAAGGTTACCGAAGGCGAAGTGCGAACTTTCTGTCTTGATTAATTTCTATCTGTTCTCTGAAGGCCGTTGTTCTGCGGTGATTTTATGCGATTAGTTCTCGTAAGATTCCTCCTTCTAGTAGTTGATTAAATATGTAAATGAACTCCTTGTTGTCTTTTAAATAACTCCTTAGAGAATATATGAATTTTCTAAGAACTACATTTGAAATAAATTGTACTCATCGAAATGATTTCATTCCAGATCGAAACAGTTGATATGACTTTCCTTCTGATCTTCCTGCGTCTCTGCTTAACTAGAAGTAACTCTTTTTGTACTAACAAGTAGATTTACTACACTATGAACTTTTTTCCCTGTTGTGTCTCTTTAACTGCTCATTATGCTTCTTCTTTGATATCGGTTCTTAAATCTCAGCTTTTGTCCAACTTCTTGGAGCGTTTTCGTTTTATCATTTTTGTTATAAGTACAACACTATTAGTGGAAATAATTTCAGCATTAATATTCCTATCGGTGTCGTTGAACTTTAAGGCGACTGGTATTTGACGAGCAGGCTGTTATTTCCTGTTTATCTTGCAATAAATTCTTATTAGTATTTGTATTATTTATATAGGTAGACTATCTTAGATTTATTTATTTAATTGAGCCATATTCTTAAGATATTTGCTGCTAAAACGGGCATATTTGCGTTATATTCTTATATTGTGTCACTCATTTCATAATTAGTGAAAGAATTTCCAGCAGAATGAAAATTTAAAAAAACTGACGGCTATATTCCACCGAAGATTAAAGAAAATATTTTGCATCTGTAAAATTCTTACAGACACATCAGTATTCAATTTCAAAGATTCCATACAGCAAGTGATATTGACAGAATAGAGTTTTTAGCTCTCGGTTGTGTAAACAAGGATGATTTGAAAAGAGAAATTACTCTTAAGTTTGAAGAAAGGCAGACTGGTTGACAAACAAGACAGGTTCTTTCAAAACATTCCTTAGAAAGACCTGTAACTGTTTAAATATTTACTCAGGAAGCGTATAAAGATAAGTATAATGAAAAACAGAGAAACAGTTTCATTGCTAAAAGTGGACAGTCCTGGGCCAGAAGATAATTACAATTGTCGTAATAAAAACCTTTTGCACTCCTGTTAAGCGTTTGACATAACCATAATCATTCTACAAACTTAAATTACAAATGAAACATTTATTACATAGTACGATACAATAGATATGTTGGTAAAGTTATTAACTAGGTAGTGTTTGTAATACCCTTAATGGCTCTAATTTATCACTTCAGATTCTTCATTTTCATCCAGATAGGCTTCAAAAATTATGATTTCTTTAGGGACAGCTTTCCACCTATACCAAAATTATTTATAATTATTGTTAAAATAAAACACTATAACGCGAGATAATGCCAATAGCTCGTTTTTATAATTGTATCCAACTGTTTTTAAACCTTGATAATAAAAAAAGCAATATTTATGCCTGACTGAAATCGATTTCGTAAAAACAAGTGGATATTGCAAACAATTGAATTTAACCAGATAACAACTCGCCTTAAGTCGTGTTGAAAGGTTTTAGTGCTGGTTTTAGTGCGTGCAAAAATCGTTATAATTAGTACTTCTAATCAAGATATGTGCTGCGAAATGTTAGTTTTAATTTAAAAATTTTCAGTGATTAAAAATATGATTTTATATAGTTTTATGAAATTTACAATTTCTTGTAAATTATGAATAATTAAACAGATATTAAGAATAATTGCTAAAATGTGATTGTATATAATAAATATGTTAATAATTATGTTTGTTTGTACCATAAGCATTCCTATACAATTTATCCAATGGTGATGAAACTTTGGTGGTGAGTACTCTCAAAACACTCCTACGCGCGGAGGTGCAAACTTTAAAATATTCATAACCGGCCATATATATATATATATATATATATGGTTTTGGGATCAATGAGATTTAACACAGATATTACTTGTGTGTAATGGCAATCCCACTGGGGGGTTAAAGGTATGTTACATAAAACTGATGGCACAACAGCAGTGAGTGATGACGAATTCGGGGTTATGGAAATCGCTGAATTATTCCGTAAACTTAGGACGCATGAATGTGACTGCCTTGACTTTAATGACGTGTTGACCAAGAAATTATTATACATTGTACCGGGATATTACAAATAAATTTCTGGGAAACACCAGGGGACCCAGCTAATGCGTATAATAGTAAAGTAATGCCCTCTTGTTTACTATATGATTTTATGCTCAAATAGGTTGAAATGACCTAGTAGGTCGAAAGCATCCGACTAAATTAATTATTATTTTCGTAGACTGAATTATAAAATGGACGCGTGAATACTTCGAATCTGTAAAACTGACGCATTAGAAGTATGATGCCCAGAAAATCGTTTCAGTATAAACATAAAAATAATAAATGTTAAGCAAATTAATTCTTGACAATTAGAATTTTTTATGAAGCTCTGAATTTTATGTTGATAAAATTAGTAAAGTAAAGATTTGTGCTTCTATAACTTGCAATTTTCAAATTGATCACCATCGACTTCTTTAGTCATTTACTGGTGTACAATTGGCATCTCACACCACTACTTTCTTAAATTGACATTTCATTTCGAAACATTTCGGTAACATTAACAGGGGACCAGTAATTTTACTATTCCATTGAAAGAAAATTTAATAACTACTCTACACCTAGTAAACGGGAATAACATTGTATCGGATTCTGTAATTTATATCCTGTTGATTTAGAAAGTTTTATAATTTTACTCCTAACTAGGTTAAAGACAGATATTTTTTGGAACATGAAGTTCAGTATAGAGTAGGTTTGTGTTAATTAGAGTCATGTAATTTTGGTTGGTAAATTGTCCCACATGATTAAGATTAATTATAACGTCTACGTTATTATTTTTCCTTTCATTCTCAAATCATATTAACTACAAAGACCCAATATTTACTCAAGTTGACGGTTGTAATACTGAGTACTAGTTATGAAATTGATTTAATTTATAGCCTATTTCCGATGGATTGGGATATTACGAACATAGGTAAATATTTAATTCTTTCTAATATCGGTTGTTCAATGTGAAGAGATGAACTTAAGACTTCACATAAATGCCACTGCAATTTCCTATATGCAAAACGTCATACTTTGGGGGGGGGGGGTAACAGGCTACATGAGAGTGATCCTGAAACAGGCAACTCCCCTTTCATAGTATAGGAAGGGAAGTGAAAAAGGGGAAAAGTGGAAGGTAGAGCGAGGCAGCCAAGTGTTGGCTATGGCCCCCGGGCTATAGTTTAAGGATCCTACTCAGTGTTTAACCTAAAGAGATGTAGGAAAAACCCTAAAAAACCTGCGTCTGGTAGGTCGGGCTTTTGGGTAAGTTATTCTCACACCCTTCCGAATGGCGGGAGATGCGTATGCTGTTAGGTCGCTGCATTCCCTTCTCCGTGTGTTCATCGGTTCTAGGAGGCAGTTAGCCGACTGATTAAATGGGATCAGCGGACAACACTTACCGAAGGTCTTAAACCCCCGTACATACACCTCCCAAAATAGGTGAAGGTGCCTCGGCAATTGAGAACCATGAAAACAACACACACACAGAGAATGAGAGAGAGAGAGTACGATGAATCACAAAAGGTAAGCCCCGCAATGCGAAAGAAAGCTCTGCATAATCAAATTCAGAATAAATGCCAATTCTTGTAAACGAAATCGCTACAAATGGTAAGCCTCTATTATTTTTCTTGCGCACGCCATATAAAAACACTAAACGTCCGTTTCTCATATCTTTTTTAGGGTGTGTGAAGGACAAATATTAGCAGCAGTATTTTCAACTTATCGCAAAAATGATGAAATATGTACAAACCTTAGTATCCATCATAAAGCTTACTCTTCGATACCAAACTGGCAAACTTAATCTCCGCTTTTCATACTGTCCGGAAGAATAGTTATACGTTGTTTGGCGCCAAGAACTTGAACTATCGCTTTGTAGATCTTGTGCTGGCTTCCACTTGCGGAGTATTTCGGCAAGGCCGTGTAACGTTACTGGTTTCTTTATTTCTTCCGGATTCATTACGAGTACTAAATGGCTGTTGATTAATGATATGCATAAAGTTATTAAACTTTACATGAAGTTATTAGATTAATGGAAATGACTGTAACAACGAATAAATAACTATTATTTAAAATATCGTGAGAGATACTTTAAACAGAAAATTATAAATTTGCAAGTATTCTTAAGTCATACTTTTAACTGATTCGCGTTATATATTGAGAAATAATCCTTTTTCTTAGTGTTGAACTTAGTGTTATTTGGTCGACAAAGGAACAAGTTATCAAAAATAAGAATTAAATTCCTACATATGAGTTAGATGTGAACTTTGTAAGCAAAGTGATTACACATGACAGTTTCTAGAAATAAATCATAATTACGAATTTATATCAAATTAATTGATACATATGAAAGCCATAATATTTGATTTTAAAATTAAGGATACTACCAAAACCGAATATCTAAATACTAAATAATTTCCACTTTCTTGTGGCACAGTTTATTACATTACGCGTACATCCGAAAACAGTAATAATCGATAATATAAAAAAATATTGGACAACGTTCTGTAATCAATATTTTACGTCATAAGGTGTACGCTGAAGGTTTGAGTACTAATAATGCTTTTTATGCATCACTAAGATATTCAATTAACATTTTTGAAAACTTCAAATTAAATAAATATTTGAGTTTCATTCATTGTGAAGTTAATATGTCTGACATTTATTCTTATTACAATTTATGTTATTTGAATACTTTATTTTAAATCAAATCTCGGTATACAGTTCTTGTATCAAATATTTTAATTATATCTCCCACGAAATGCGTTTTACGAATCGAGATGATTGATGTATGTACAAATTTTAACGCAATGTTATTAATACGTTTGAATTATCCACAAGAAACCTGTTTCTTATTATTAATAATAAAAACGTAGGCAGGTTCGTTCATTATATTTCGGATTCATTTTATATAACCCTATAAAAGGTTAAAATATATCATGGTTTCGAAATAAATTGACAATCATAGACCTACCGTGATAAAGGAGCACAAAATATTTCGCAATGAAATCCGCTGTTTATCTTAACCATTAAAAAGTGAAACATTAACAGTTCACAAACATTCTGCCGTTATGTATTTAAATTATAGTAGTTGTGCAGTAACGAATGTAGGTCAGACATATATACTTTTACAAATTATATTTAAAATATCATACTTACTATTATTTCTTTATATTCCCTTCCCTAAATCTTCATAGAAGTTTATTTAGGTATTTTGGATAAACTTCAGTATCCCGAGCTTTACAAAATAATTAAAATTGATATCAAAAGGAAATATATTTCTTAGGAGACTCATTTCACCAGTTTTAATGCGCGTTTAACTCAGTTATAATTTAATTAATGAAAACTGGAAACAAAAACTTAGAATTTAAAACAAAGACTTGTAAAGTCAATATTGTTAATATCTCTGGAAATTTTGCATTCAAACATTAAATAAAATTAATAAATTAATATTCTTCCGTTGTTCAACCCCACTCCATTTACTGAGCACATATATCTCTGCATAAATTGGATTATTTAACCTCTAAAGGTACATCACAGATTGTGAATATCAATATTACTTCATAATGATTAAAATATCTGTTGGCTTATCGTGAAAGCATTCTGATTTTCATCCAACAACGTGGAAAAGATATAATTTATACTAAATTCGCTTCTTTGTAATACTGAATAAATAAATTTTACTGAAACAATGAGGCAGTGTAAATTGTAGTCTATGATGAATCCTGTTATTTTTAATGTGCGAGTAACAGTTGCTTATACAAATAATTAATTTATCTTTAGTAGCGGTTCCAGCTCGCAGAACTTCGAAAAGTCTCCGCTAGATGCACTCAGTTTCTTTACTCACCTGCGTCCAATTTACAAACCTGTCATAAGAACAACGTTAAAGATTGTCTACATTCTGTGATCCCTCTTCGAACGAATCTTTGTTCAGATCTGAATATTGAACTAAAAATGAGTGATTTGAATGTTGAGCCCGTAATTCACGGTGTGTGGGATTTTTATCCTTACTGGCCCATAGATACCAACAATTAGTTTTTATATTTTTAATTCTAGTATGTAATTACTGAGTCCAATGGTGACATTAAGTTTTAATTGCTTTTGCATGACGTCATTTGGCGTTATGAATTGATGGAAACGAAACATTTTGTTCAAGCCTTATTTTGCCAGTATTGTCTATTTTGACGTACATGTCTTTTAGCATATTTCTATTTTTAATGCATTTTCCGTTAAATTTATAATATATAATTTTATAATCTTTTTAAAAAATAAACGTTTATATCATTTAGGATCACCCTCATGCAGCCTGTTGCCACCACTCCACCCCCTCCCCCCAAATTACTAATCATATAATAATAACTGTTTACAGGTAAATAATTTCCAGTGTCTTGTCTGGACTGAAGACATTATTTGGGTTTGCTTCTTTCAACTCTGGAGCACAAATACTTATTTCATATTTCACATTTCTAATCTTCTCATAAATAAATAAAATTCTCATTCTTGTTAAACATGGTTGGAAAAATGGTTAAAACGTATTTTCTGACCTATAGGTAATAAGAATTAACAATTATTAAAGCCATTTTAACAAAACGACGATATGTTAATTATAACTAGGTGTTGCTTATATTATATATTGATGAACAGTGGCGACTCGTATTTAAAGCTATGTGTTACATCATTCAAAGGAACAATTCTTACCATGATAATTACGTAAGATATTAACATAACCACAACAGTTATAGTGTTGATAATACTCCAGGGCGAATTTTTAAAAACATAGCAATATTAATTTAATTGGCACAAATTACTAACACCAAAGTATTTTTATTTGGTACATATTTTAAGTAAGGAAAGTTAATTTTAGGAGGAAACCTCATAAAAACAACATTAAAAGCAGTTCACAAAATCTTAAGCACATAATAATGAATAACCAGCAAATTGATTGGAACCATGTCGAAATACTGGTTGAAGATAAAATTATTTCCCTATAACAATGAGCGAAATGCTCCACATTAGGAAAAAACATTCTTTGTATCAACTTAAAAAGTAATACCAATAACTTAAATTGTATTCATGAATCTTTACTGCTATAGTGCAGTGTCTGAATTTGTAACGGAACGTCACTCCTACGATGGATTTGGGCACTTGCTTGCATTTCGGCCGGAGTCTGGATGAGGTTCCATGGACAGCTAAATTTGGTGTAAAACCATGTATTTTATTTTTAAAAATTTTCAAAACATTATACCCAATGTAGTCAAGTAGTAATTTTTTAATACCTGAAGAAGTCTCATTTGAGAGACAAACGTAATATTTAAATTATAAAAATACTGACAAAAAGGCTGATTAAATCATTATATATAAAATTGTCAGAAAAATTATTTAAATATTATTATTTATTTCAGGAGCTTCCGGCCAAAATAATCATCTATGTAAAGAAAGGTTTCTTTATAAAACATATTTAGCAGTAAATCAATATTATTTGGTCGATATTAATGCATTATAATTTAATAAAAAAGTTTTAATTCAACCAATTTTATTATTTATCAATTGAAGTTTTGAAAATTTAGAAATAGATTTAAAACAATTGGATCTAATTACTTACATATTTTATTTTAATTATATAATATAAAACTAAAATACGGAACTATTACTTGAAACATTTTTATCCATTCACGGGAAATTGTACTGAAACTAACGAAATTAATTTTGTTTTACAATAAATTTTCGGTATAATTTTATATTCATTTGCTCTTAAAACTTTGATAAAAACGAAAATAGGATTAACAGCATTAATTAAAAATTGAATGATATGTCGTTAAAATATAATGGTTTTGAAATATGTTTTTATTACTCTTGAACGATATGAGCAAGCCGGGAAAACTCGTGCATAAAAATTACCGTGGATAACTGAATTCTTATTTCGGTATCGTATTGAGGAACACTAATCGTGAAAATAATGTTGTACATATTTTTTTACTTCCACACGTACTGAGCAGGTAATGTAAGTTGAACCCAGCATGGTGAAACTGACTGCAATTTTGTTTGAAACAAATCTCTGAAGTAAAAATATTTCCGTTAGTTTGCGTAGTAGACGTGATAAGTCTTTCCAATAAGCTGAAGTGACGCAGAGTCATAAAAGATATCGGGGAAAATGTAAACAACAACACGGTTATTTAATCTCTAAGTATCGAATTTTATCAAATGCAACTATGTTTCTAAGCGATCTCTTTTATTGACATCGAAAATGCGTTTGATAAAATCCACCACCCTTCCCTACTATCCAAAATTAAAGACGTCCTTAACGACACCCACTACAAGATACTCCTAAACTACCTTTCAAACAGAACCTTCTCTGTTAAAATAAATAACCACCTCTCCCGACCTCACTCAATCGCGGCGGGCGTCCCCCAAGGAAGTGTCATTGTCCCCTTCCTATACAACGTCTTCTCCCACGATATCCCACAACATCCTAACACTAACACAATCTTTTTCGCAGACGACATAGCCATCTCCTATGAAACCTCTCTCACCTCCGATTTCCAACCACTCCAATCAGCGCTCAACAACCTAGAAGAATGGTCCAAACAATGGCGAATCAGTATCAACCCCACCAAATCAATAACATCTCATTTACACTAACAAAAAACCCTCCTCCCAAAATTCACCTCTATGTAAACAATTCATTAATCCCTAATCATTAATACTACGCGCCATTACAAACTCTTCCTGGTACCTAAGAAATTCCATCATCCACCATAACATCAAAATTCCCAATGTAAACTCAGTAATCTCCAAATCCATAACAAACCTAATCAAAAGCGCACTCAACCACCCCAACCCCACGATCCAGCAATTTCATAACAATCCTCCTCTACCTCCACGCTTCCGTCGTCTCAAAAGAAAACTTCCAATTGACCTCATCCTTCCCCCTATCATTCAGGCACATCCTAATCCACTCTACCATCATGCCCGCAGACCACATCCTCATTAATCCTCCAAAAATTAGTCCACTGCTTGTCAATCCTCACACCCACGTCGTATGCCCCTCAGATACTCACAATTAAACCCAACCTGTTCGGCTGAAGTAGGCTAATCAAACGGATTAACCTACCCTCATGTAACCATGTATATTATATACAATATTTTATTTTCATGATTTTTTTAAATATTGTATATACTATATCGATATTGGCACAACTGAGAATCTGTAAGATATAGTTTTGATATATAAATAATAATAAAAAAAGCGATCTGTTTTGTATAGTCAATGTTAACATTTTGATGCCACGTACGGACATAATATTTTGTTTTACAGTTAGTAAAATAACTCGATAGCAAGTATTTAATTACCTCATACCGTAGTGGGTAATCGGTACCAGATGAAGACGGGAGAAACAGAGCAGCCAATGGAAGCATCAATTAAGTGAAGGGCTTCTATCGGAGCGTCGCCAAAGGACCACTTCAGCATTCCCACTACTCTGGGGCTGCCTGTAACACAGCAGGAAACTTATAATGACATTTGAATTTCATATTCGTATTTGACTCAGATTTGTTTGTGACGAATGCACACGTGTATTTATTATTTCTTTTTAAAAATAGAGTTCCAAAATGTGATATTTACTAACCCTGCAAGCCGGACGAATTATTGAAAGCATTTAATGATACTGTCACATAATTTACTATCCTCACTTAACAAACGCGTAGAAAATGTAAAATAAAATGTCTAAATAAATAAATTGGAAAAAACTTAATATTAACATTAATTAAGGTCTTTTCATTTGACGCGTTTGATAAAAATTGACTGAAGTATGGAAGTTAGTTTATATTTATGATCGTAATAACTTTACGTTTGTATTGTCATATTATGTAGGGTTTTTATGCCAATGTCAATACTTAAATGGTTATTGTTATTACGAAACTAAGATTTAGCTACCGATGCTAAGTACAATAAATTTCACGCTTTGAGGCTGAGAAGTTAGGGTGGTTCACAGCGGGGAACAAAGAACTTAACACACGGTCCAATTAATGTTTAATTGTTACTTCATCATACAGCCGCATATAATAGAATATGGTTATTTTCCATAGATATGATGAGAAGTTTCAAGGATGTGGAAAGAATGAGAGATAAGTCTTACATTAATTTGTTGTTGTTGTTATTGTGGTATTCAGTCCTAAGACTAATTTGATGCAACCTCCCCATGTTAACCAATCATACGCAAGCCTTTTCATTACCGAATAACTAGAAAATACCACATCATCCCTAATCTGCTTAGCGATTCCATTCTTCACCTCCCTCTTCTGTTCTTTCCCCACACACTTCCCCCTAATACTAATTTTACAAGACCCTCATGTCTTAAAACGTGGCCTATTAATCTATCCCATCCCTTGGCCAACGTCCTCCATATTGTTGGCTCTTCCTCTTCTTCGTCAGTAACTTTTCCTATCAATCTGATTTTAGCATTCACTAATAACACCAAATTTCAAAGGCTCCTATTCTTTTCCTTTCTGCAACACCTACCGTTCACGGTTCGCACCCATATTACGCCAGGCTCCATACGAATAAATGTTTTCCCAATATTCAAACTTATATTACCAGTAAATAAATTCTTCTTTTTCGCGAAAGCCATCCTTTCCTGTGCTATACTACTCTTTATGTCTACTATACTTCTACCATCCCTAGTAGCATAATTCCTTAATTTCCGTCAAAATACCCCTTCCCAATCTAACGCCCTTTGTTATTCCACTGTTTCCCAAACTACGCTCCACTAGCTTGATTTTCCCTCTATTAATCCTCATATTGAACTCGTTCTCCAGGACCCTCGTTCGTACCATTTATTATGGTTTTCAAGTCTTCTTCTGACTCCCCTAATACTACAATATCGTCGGCCAAGCGTAAGGTTTTTATTTCTTTTCCTTGCAGTATCATTCCTTTTCCATATTCCGTCTTAACTTTCTTCATCGCCTGCTCAATATAAGTTAAACAGAATGACAGACTGCATCCTTGCCTTACTCCTTTCTTGATTACGGCTTTCTTTTCTTGATCTTCTATTCTAATTACTGCTGCCTGTCATATGTAGAGTTTATGTATAAGTGTCCTTTCTCGATATTTTTAATCCAGTGCTCTTCAAAATCATTAATATTGTGTTATAGTCTCATTAAATCTTTGAAGTACAAAATGTTGTCCATAGTTTCGCACATGTATTCCAAGGTCTACAGTATGTTCAATAATTGCTCACGATTGCACCCGACAAAATTTAATTAAGCCATTGTGCTCATAGCGTAGATGCAAGAGTACGAGGCTGCTGATTCTTTGTTACCGTCCAATGGTTTCCCGTGTTTCCTTCGCTCTCTTATTTGGCTTTAACTAACCAAACGAAGCACATGTTTGGCAACACTGACTCTGGCGGGCCACTTGAATTTGTACTCTCAACGATCTGATTGGCTAACTTTAAGGCTATTCGGAAATAGCGCAACGTACGGAATTTGATCTCAACAATTATTTTTCATCACAACCAACGCTACAACAATATTTATGTGACCTTTCGTATATATAACTAAAATGACTGACATATCAACTTAGAACCGAAACTGCAATTTTCAAACAGTTAATTTCGAATGTAGTGTAACGCAGTAGGACCTCTCCCCAATTTGATTCGAATTTTTGGATTTTTAAAGGTTATAAAATTCAGTAAGAACATTCTAACCGACGATATCCAGGTAAGAATGGTTTTTCCGGCGCCAGGCTGGTGGTCGGGAGGCATGCTTGATTTTGGACTAACCTTTAGAATTTGATGCATTGAAAGAGATACTCTTAAAATTTGTTCTTTCAAGTGTCAATCTTTCCTTAATTCCATCTAATAATTCAATTGAAGATATTCTGCTTTGTTTACTGTACTTTTAGAATTAAACATATACTAATTTGGAGAAAAAATAGTTTATAGAATTGCAAGCGGATCGGATTTTTTTTCTATTCTCCTTGGAAGTAACCTCACAGCCTACTCCGTCACTGTGCCGTAAACACTCATAATAGTGTTCAAAAATTGGTAAACCAAACGTGCCTTTAAAGCTAGGTACTCATGAAATTCCTGTCGTATACCGAATATTATGATAATGTTTACGGCCTTATTTCGTGATACCTTATCACTATGTTTCGTTTAACAACTTCCTGATCGTTCTTTTACAGTCAACCCATGGCCATGGGTTGGTTTTCATTTTATTTACTCGACTGTATAAGTAAAATTTTTTGAGTTAGTTTTGTCTTATTTTTAAGAAATACTAAATCCTTAAAAGATAAATACATGTATTCATAATAGCTCCATTGTTACAACACATGATTCAGCGCATCAATTACTTGTTGTAAGGAAATGCGGTAGAAACCTTCAACTGAACTAAACACACAAAGGAATATGAGTTTACCGTATTAATTCCGGAGTGCATCGCCAAAGTAAACACTTATCGTTGTCCCGTGCCACAAATATCAGCAGAGGCATACTCTAAAGACAAACGTGAATTTACTATTAACGTATGCAGATCAAATGCGAGGCTAATTACTGGCGGCAGTCGTGTTTGGAATCCATTAAACAGAACGGCGCGTTGTGAATAAACGCCAGCCAGCCACGGAACTTGGTTTCTGGGAGGCCGTGTTCTGGAAAATATCTACCAACTAAATTGCCATAGGCGACTAATGTGATTAAACGTACGCCCTCTTCTTTTCCGAGAAGCTTTAACTCACACAACTTTCTTATTAAAACTTGAGGCTGCAGGATAGAGAAAGTAAAACCGATTACATAGTTTGTCGTCAACTCAAAGAAGATATCGAAATATGAAGTTACTCACCCAATGTATATGTGATATAAATAAAAATATTAGATATGTGGTTAATGTATGATGTTAAATTGATGATATTTTTGTAATTTGCAGGAAAATGTTACAAATTAAGGAAGAATTATTATCTTTAATCTCAAGGATTACCATTCCTACTCCTCCAAAACCCATCGATAATGGGAATTTTTATTCAGTGAATAGAGACCATTGTAAAAACTGAAATGAGAGATATTTATATGATGACGGCAATTGCAAGTTTGATACCATTTTCAAGCCTTAAATGATTATTGAGCGTCGATTTAAGTGGCCAAATAATACTGCCCAACAAACACGGTCAACGATTACGCCGATCATGTAGCAAGTAATTTAACACTAAAATCATTAAGAGAAACTCAGGAGACTCAGAAGTGTCGTGGAGTTCTGAGAATATTAAAAACAAGTAATTGTATCACAAATTAATAAAACTGAGTGATAAGCTATACATACATCTATAAGATAAAAGGAGACATTAATTAGCAGACACAAGGGATTCCCACTCCACATCTATAGTTTATAAATAATTTTATCATAAGTAAATTTCTAAAAATCCTCATTTTAAAAATCTAGTTTTAGTTGCAGTGGCCCTGTTTTAATCGCAAAATTAACCTATTGTGACTGTAGTTACAAGATTGTAAATAGTTTATAGTGAGGGATATGTGAAGTGAAGCGTATTTATTATATATTATCGTTTCATGTTTTTATTGAACGTCACTATGCGATCGCTAGTCCTTGGTGATCGTTAACTACGCACATACTATGTTTTCCATAGAATATTCTGGTAAAAATTGGAATAATGTTCAATAGCTGCGATTTATTTGCGTCTTCGTATAATATTTCCAGAAAATATTCAGTCCTTGTTAAGGTGCTAATTTGTGAATGTCATAATCTAGAATATATACATACATACACACATATATATAGGGGTTTTCAATTTTGGCGGGTCTATGTTAGCAGCCTATGGCGGACATTTTGTTTTGGAGGCATATTTATATGGTCAAAATGGTCTACTAGTTTAGATTTGAATGCAGAACATATTTACAGACAGACACATTGACACACCCACACACATACAGGCAATTTTATTATAGATATTATCCCTTCTAACTATTGCCCAGCAGGTTAAGTACGATTGGATATTCTCTATGCATTTAAGAGTGTTTGCGGATCACATGAATAAACATATTTTATATTTCTTAGAGTGGCAGGATTAGTAATATTTGTTATCCACTATTACTTCTCTAGCAACATGATCTCCTAACATATAACTATTGGAACAATAATATGTTCAACATTATAATTGGCTCATATACCTGTGGACTGTAAAACTATTGAATTTTGATAACGTGACAAATGCAACGAGGACGGGAAGAAGCTTATTCTAACACAAATTGTTCTCTACTAATCTTCTTCTGCTGCCCAGGCAGATCAAAATTCACGGAGGATCATAGCATACATTCAGAAGCAGCTGCGATATGTAAACAGTAACTCCATTAGCGCAATATCAGCGGAGAGCATCCGCTACAATTGAACATCACAGCAATCGACGATCCTGTCATTGCTGTTTCCAGCATCACGAGGACGACACGACGCAGCGATTCCTGCAGCTTTTCACGGGTTGTGTATATAGGGATCTCAGTCAAGTAGGTTGTGCTGTGGGTTTTAATATTAGGTAGGTGGGGGAGATGAATTTAAATTATCAATTGATCAATGTAAGGGATAAAAAATTTATAACATTTAATTTTAACAACTATGTATTTTATGGAACCCTCGATTACTAAATCGGGAATATGTGTTACTATTATTAATAAAATATGGGAGGAGGGCAAACTACATAGAGAAGCGACCTGAGGCAAGAAACAATAACATGGGTACATCACCACGGCGTTGTTGACGATCCCCGACGTCCTTGCTGGCTGGTTAATCGGCTGGTGACTGCTGATTGTAGTCTCCCAAGCGTCGGAGGTAGGCTGAGCGTCGTTTTCGTTACTCCAAGGCTGCTCGTCGACTCGCACTTGAATTTTTGATAGCCTCTGCTGATTTATCTTCACAGAAGCTTTAGTCGGACGGATGGTTCTATAAGATTGCATCCAATAAACTTAAATTTTGAACGACGTAACTGTTTGAATTTAGTGAGGTTGTATTCTAAAGGTGTTGGAAATTTTTTCTAAAAACTGCTCTCTCTCTCTTTTTGGGGTTAACAGGCTACATGAGGGTGATCCTGAAACAGGCAACTTCCCTTTAATAGCATAGGAAGGGAATTGAAAAGGGGGGATGCCGAAGGTAAAGCAAGGTAGCCAAGGATTGACTAGGGTCCCCGGGCTATAGTTTAAGGATCCTACCCAGTGTTTCACCTAAAGATATGCAGGGAAAACCCTTAGTGCACCCTGGTTTGTAATCTCCACGCCCCGCCCAAATCTCTCCTGGTGGGCGTGCACTTTCTACTCCCTCCTTCTGAAGGGTTAAGCTTGTGATATCGTTATTTCGGCATGTGTCCTTCAGATCCTTGGGCACTGCATAACAAATTGTTGTTTTGAAGTAGCTTGTCTCTTTATCTGTATTGTTACGACTTTCGGAGGCTCGGGGTAAATACTTGATCTGTTTAGCCGGTAACAGGTCCAGGCGTCAGGTCAATTTTCTTGTTCCCACGGGCTGACCAGATGGACCCTGGTAAATACCATCTGTCACCCCATGTTTTCAGCAGCCTAGCCCTGAAGCTACCTTGTCCAATGAGATCGTATCGAACCTCAAAGTTTCCGTTTTCTGGTCGATAAGATGACTGTAATATACATTACAATAAGAATATAGAAATATAAATAAATTCATCTAATGTGGTACATGACAATCGCGTACCACAAGGTAATAGCTATATGAGGGTACCTATTAGTTTCTGTCATTTAATATTACAGTATGGGATAAAAATGGACTTCAGTTAGTTAGGTGTTTCTGTTACACACCATTACGATTACTAAATTTGGAAATACTGTGGGTGCAGCATTTTCAACCAGGGTTTGAGGCAGCTGACCGATTGTTCTAATGGGGAAGTAAGGGTGATATCCAGTAAATCCATTTTATAATGACGTTACTTGTCAATAAATAGTATACAAAACAAAATAAATTTATATGCGTAAAGGGTAATATTAACGGCCATTGTTATGCACCCGGAGTTCGACAGACACACTGTGAGTTATAAGGTGGTATTAGGTTTTCGCTAAGGGAATCATCAGATTGCCGAAAATTTTTTTGTGCCTAGTGCTAATCATCCCAAAGTAGATTTGAGTTCTTCGGTTGCTACCTTCCCCTTTAAGGTTAAAAATGTCTACTACCATCTTTGAGGCGTACGGGAATTTAAAACGTGTAGACATTTGAATGAGAATAAATATATTTCGGCTAGTGACATTAATAGCGTCCTTACCAGAATTGTACATTTTTTCATACTAATTTTAAGCTACTGTGTTTATTTGGTGTATGATAGTGTTCAGTTTCTTTCCACGCCCCCTTTCAGGCCAAGAACGGCCCTACCCTAAACACATTATACATATTGCAAATTGATAGATTATGCACTCAAGTAGCCTGTCAATTTAGATAATTTAACTGCTGTTTAGCTTGAAATAATGCAAATTTTTAACTAACATTTGATTTAAGAAATAATACTTTTTAATTAGTTAAAAATAATGCAAAATGTTATATAACTCAAAATGCAAATGATTCTGAATTACGATTCTGGCGCCCAAGAAGGAATTTTTGGTAACTAACTCGCTTATCCACCATGACACTCGGAAACAATTAAAAAGTATCATTACTTAATTAAAATGTTATTTTAGCATTGTATAATCAATTGTAAAAGTCAGTTTTAAAACTTGTCATTTAATAACACAATTCATATTCCATTAATAATCGTTCTTTAATCGCCAAATACTTTGTACAATTATGTCTTTCCATTATTTAAATTTACCTAAACAGACTATTATACATATTCGAAAGCTCGTGATGAGATATATTGAATTAAAGGAGAAGAATATAGAGAGCTTATTTTGGTGTTTCAAGAATTACAATATGTTATTTTATCCTTAATAGCTATTTAATAAAAGTAAGTAATGGTACTTTTAATTCGAAGTGCAGAATTATACATAGACATGGGCCGCACAAAATATATTTTATTCTTCGTAGATTTAAGTTCTTAGTTCCGTCCTACCATAATAACATGTAGAAACTCAACAAGATATATTAGTCATCACGTATTCTTTCATCTGGATGCTTAGCCGCTGCGTATTTGCGTGCCGCGACGACGACAACGACGTTCCCGAAAAACAGAAAGTATTATTACTTAAATAAAATATTATTTATATTTTAGAATTATTTTCCAGGGCATCACCAGACACCCAGCTGGTATAATATAAAATTTCTTAACATCAGCTGTTACCCGATTTTTCGTTCCAAATTTGGAACGTCGCCTGGTTAATTTGACTAAAAAATTTTAATATTTACAATATAATATCTTATAAAGTGAAGAATTGCTATATACAAACCCAAAGTAATTAAACAAAAAATGACAGTAAAATATTTGTGAATTTTCAAAATTTAGCAAGTTCCATTATCTAACTGTTTGATATGAATTAATAGTGAATCAGTACTACACATAGTATATTGCAACTATTTGTTTTGGATTTTTATAGTTGAAATTCACCGACGAAGTTCCTGTTTAAGAACAAAACGTTGCGCAATATATTAAATTTTAATAAAATTTATAATAAACGCGTTCTTTATCACTTAAATATGCGCCGCTTTATATATTTTGGCCAGTCTCCTAAACTTAGCATTGCGTTGTAAATTTGGGTTAACATTACTATTCCCTGTTTAGGTATCATTTTAGTTCGATATAAGCTCAATTTCGGGCCCCTTCTTTTGGTATATGAGTTTAATTTCTTCCTCGTTTTCTTTTTGTGTCAGTGCTTTGATAGGCTCATGTATTACAAATGGGATAGAGACATTATGTACGATTTCCTGATCGGTTACATCGTCTATCGGTTGAAATACGGAATTCAAATATTCTGGAAATAAATTAGATTTCTCGGCATCACTTTTTTGTCGCGGTTCGTTAAATATATATATATATATATATATATATATATATATATATATATATAATAGTAAGAAAGAGATAAGCTGAGATGAAGACAAGAGGACTACAATGATTGGTAGGAAAAAAGTCACAGTTTTCTATGGACATTATTATTCTCATATATAAAACTGTAATCAAATCAATATTGATCTATGTGATTGGGCCATGGGGATATGCAACAACATCAAACATAACGATTATTCAAAGATGCCAATCTGAGACCCTCCGGCAAATTGTTAACGCCGCATGGTACATAACGAACCGCACTCTGTATATAGGTTTAAAAGTTCCAACGGTACGAAGAAATCATCCATGAAAAAAAAATCAAGCATCACGCATTCCGAGAAAATCATCCAAACACGCTATTTAGCAAATCGTCTAGGACAAGTTACCAATAAGAGACTCAAAAAGATGCGGAGTAGTAAACTCTCGTAAGTTAAATTAAACTGTCCTTATTTAAATTTTACAGGCCATATCATTGGACATCTCCTTTCATTATGTAACTTGATACTATTACAATTGGTATTCGTCAGTATTTTAAATCATAGAATTGTAAATTATTCTAATTGATAAATAAATTATAATAAAAAAATTCATCCGCAATAATGCTTACGGTAATAGTTCGAGACCTGGGTCGCGTGTTATGTAAATGAATATAGCCGTCAACTGTTAAAGGAAACCATTTACAGAATTTTTTCTATGTTTAGAAATTAAATAACACATTTTATATCAATTGTATTACATATTTAAAAACGTCTTTCACTCTTGGAACCACTATCACATCACCCGTGATAACATAAATTGCTTCATTATCATACAATGATTACTTGATGTTCTTCTTCTTTCAATAGTTCAACAGCCCTTATGAGGGCCTAGGCCTACCGAGGCGGCTGCGGACTGTCATCTGTCGTGACACATTCCGAATTTGGGGTGATACGTGGTCAGAGTATCAATTCCCCATCAGCCTTAATCCCGGTCCTCGCGACCATGACGACACAAACATCCAAGCCCTTACCAGGATTCGAACCCGGGACCTCTGAGTTGTGAGGCAGCAACGCTAGCCACTACACAACAGGAGGTCGGCACTTGATGTTATATAGATAATTTTTTAGAAAGTTTACTAACAATTCATATTCATTTACCAATGTAAGCAAACAGTAGAGTTTTAGTAATGTAATTTTATGTAAGAATTTTATTAATACTTAAGTCCATCATATTAAGCGATTCTCGTGTGTGGGTAGGAAAGAATACGTTGCAAAATTTAGGTAGGGCTCGGGCCTCATGATGAATCTGCTCACGAGGCGAGGTAAAGAAAACCGTGGACAGGGGCAGACGTCCAAATCCAATAGAATTCCCTCGTTGATGACAGACTATTGTTATACGCTCCCCTCAAGATCTCATCAATTTGTGAGATTGTAGCGAGAGGGGAACATGGAGACTTTGATTGATTGTGTGGCAACAAGCTGCTGCTTGGAAAATAACATTTTTTTTGCATTCCTTTGTGTATATATATTTCGACTGAAAAATGATATCACAATGGTGCTGTCACTTCGGCGTTGATGCGGCCTTAAATGAATATTTCCGTGCTTCCAAGCATGGAAGGTACCGATATTCATACTTGTGTAATGTACAGAACTAAATGTAGGTTGAAAAATAGTTTTATCTGAACGTATACAGATTTTAAATAAGAGACAACTGACATTTTACTATCAGATAGTTCAGGAAGCTATAAATTTATAATTTAAAAGTTACTAAAGGTTCCGTAAGTTTTATTCTATTTATTATTAAATTCAATCCATTACAATAAATTACGTGATTTATATCGACTGTACATAACTCAAAATTTGGAGCCTCATAGGTGTAAATTAAAGAACGAAACAATTTAAATATAAGGGTCGACTTTGGTTAATGTCACATCACACGTGACGTTAACGCCTAGAGCTTTCGGCAGTAATTCATGTGGTGATTGTGGGGGAGGGGGGTGAGGTTTTTAAACTTAATTCATCCAAATTCCAACACAGGTAAGGCTCCAAATATTCATCGCTTTACGGTCCATATCGATTTCCTGTACAATATCACATTATTAATTTGGCTGCACATGGTATTTCTGTTATAATAAACTTATTTGGCTATTTTAATTACGGATAAATTTCTGATGTGTAGTAAAATTATTGTCTTGAGAAAATGTAACTCTCTAGAGTAATATAGACAAAATATGCGACTCGTGGAGATTTGTGAATTTGTACATTCCGGTGTATATTCAGGTTGGATGTCGAGTAAATGCAGGTTAGTACGGACGAGATATATTTAGATTTATTTGTAGCATATATAAGTCCTCTACTGAGAAAATTTGACAAGACAATATATAAATATATTTATGGGAACAATATAAAAATACTGTAATATACTCGTATAAGAAAATATAAAAAATACAGAAATGAGGAATTAATATAAGTAAACTAATGATGCTGACCTGAAACGTTCAGAGTAAATGAGAATGTATTTAAAATAATTTTGAATTGACAGTTAACGATGCATGCATTTCTCAAATAGCAAATAGCACTATAATTTTCTAGGATCCGGACTCATTTGAAAGCCCTCAGTTATAAAACAAATGAAAATGTATTGTCTCCTAAATGGTTATTTTGTCTTTGACGTCGAAACATGCGTTGGTTTTTTGTAGAATAACAATGCATTTTACAGTAAAATATCAGTTAATTTGTAACGTTATGACAAATTATTGAACGGATATTCACTTTTATGTATGTTCGTTTACTATTACTAAACCCACGCGCTAAGATTTAGTGAGTTCTTTCAGAGACTTTATTCCGTCATTGATGTTGACTTTCATGCAATTTCTAATTTGAGTGTGAACAAACATCACAATGTCGCCAGCAGTATTCCTTGGAACGGTATTGGATAATTAATTACGCCCTCGACGTCGGTGCATTTTAGTTTTTAAGTAATATTAATAATATATATAAATATATTATAATTGTTATAGTGGTTTACTTTGGATTTAAAAATGTCGAATCAATTCCCATATTTTCCTTAGTATAGTAAATGTATATTTGCTGGACTTCGTGTATATTTTCTTTGTAATCAAAGTCTTAAATATCAACATAATCTGGACTGAATCATTACAATTTGAATGTGTTCCTTTGGGTAAGAAGATATTTAGAACTCACACTCCACTGGTAGCGTTACAATTAAGTGTATCAAGTTTAATTTCAGAAACTGGAGCAGGTAATGCTCCACGAGGAACAATTACTCGCAAGAGGCACATTACTGTTGAGAAAAAGAGAGCTTGGTTGTCTCATTACACGTAGGACGGGCCCACAACCGAGAGGCCAATTTCCAACTGCGTTAATCCACTCCTTTGCTATTCACAAAAGGAGTGAGTGTTTTAGCTACGGAACTGCTGCGCATGGAATTGAATTCTGCGTTGAAAACTTCAATGAGTTGCACAAGTAAAGTAATACAGAGGCTGGTAAAACTCATAAGTGTCTTAATAAGTCTATTTACTGGCGCTTTGCAGCGGAATCGCGAGCCAGCATTTTGTTCAAACAAGTGCAAATTGTTTTATACTTTGGCGCGGCAGAATCGCCTTTGGTATAAATGGTGTTCTGCCGTCGTCTATATTTCGCAGTTTACGGCAGGAATGCCGTTCACGCACCATATTGTAACCCGTATTCCCTGAAAATGAAAATGTTTTAAATGAAATTCACAGCGGGATAACGTATCATACTTCTCCGTAAAGCTCTTTCAAATTCGTATTTAACTTGCTTTATACTTTGATCTTTGTAAAATTTGATTAAGCTCTTAATATTAGCTGGGCTTTGCATTGACGTTTAATTTTCTATATACGGTTACCGTGAGGGTATAAACTTCATTAAATAACACGATTTCTGATCATTTACATTGGATAATTTAACATTATAGCGAATGGAAGGGGATAGTGTTGTATACTGATCATTAGAGCGTATTGGTTTGCGAAAAATTACATAACAAGGAAAAATGAGACTAAATACATAAGAAAAATTAAATAATATCTTTTTACGAAAAAGGATTTTATTTATTTCTTATTAATTATTTAGTACATAATTGCCCTGCTTTCTTCTACATCTATAACAGGCCGTAACTTTACAAACAAAATTGTTTTATAAACTATCTTCTATTATTATATTTTTTACAGTAATAATAACTAACTAAAATCTAAAGATAGAATTAGAGGGGCATGAGGTTAAGGGGGAAGGAATATGAAAAAAAAATTGCAGTTAGGTCACAGTTGGAGAAGATTATTACGGGTACTTTAATGTTAAAGGAGAGGAAAAATATAGTAACTAGTAGTTCCTTCCTTCCACTTTATACATTAATTTGGTATTTACAAACTAAGATTTTACTATTATCTTTTATTTATTTTTCTTTTTGCTATTTTTATTGATTTATTTATTTTTACATCTCTTGGGCTTCCTTTTGAAGGCAGGTGACAGCCTTTCAATGATCAACATCCCCCTCCCTTCCTACGGCTCCGCTTCTCTAGCACAGTTTATACTTCTAGCTCCGGAATTACGGTTATCCGGCGCGTATTTTTTTCTACTTATACCAGTAGTTTGATGTGTAAGGGTCGGGTTTTTTATTCTTGTGTGTTGCATGATCAATGTTTATGTTTCTCTCCGGTTCCTGGGATTACCGGTCCCGGAGAGAGGTGTGACAGTTTATCTATTCGTCATTATATCTTTGGGAGACCCAAAGAAATGTCGAATTGTTTGAAGCAGTCACAACTGTCTTTCTCAATACTCCTTGTTAAGACAATATCAATTCTACTTCTTGTTTTAAATCCAATGCAGTTTTCTTCTATAGCGGTCTGAAATTATACATTTGACTCGTACAGAGATGATTTGCTATTATATATTCCTGGCTCATTCTTGGATATCTGGTTAGCTATACTTTCTAAAATTGTTATTAAATGTGGGTCCCTGATTATAGATTTTAGATCTATGTCCCTTAAGGCATTCCGTTCTTTTTGATTTATATCATATCATGTTCAGGAGAGGCTAGCTAGCTCTTCGCACTTGCACAGGGTGCCATTGTTTCTTTTTATCCGTCTAAGGTACAGTCCATATGGTCCATGGCCTGAGAGGAAGCGTTTCAACCCTTTTTTTGTTTGGAGTTGGCACATGGCTAATTTTTCTCCAACATCTGGAAGAAGGTTATGGACTTTTCAGCCGGTGTTAATACAGGTATGGCAGTTAACAATAATAATTTCAAAGATTTCTCTCTTGCACGTAGCTTTTCTACCTAACATATATTTTTTATTATTCCTCTTTAGCCAAAATTGAGCACCTTTAGGTCCAGACGGACTGTACCCAACAGAACTGTTAGTTCGTCTGTCGATGTAGAACTATATACCCCAGATATCCTGATCCGAGTTCTTCTCTGAATTTTTGTGGATTTTCTTCCTAGGGTTTGCCAGTTTCAATCTGTGTGCCCACGAGCTCGCTGCATATCCCGTTATCGCGACTAGAAAATAAACATAGGAATTTGAAATTTGGCTGATGCTATGTTAGTGATTTTGTTTATTATTTTAGAACTTTTCATCTTAATTTCTTCTATGTCTTGGCGAAAGGTGCTGCCTCCATCCAACCACACTCCGATATACCTTAGGGACTTGGATCTTCTAATTGAATCATTGTTAATTTTTAAACAGCATAATAAATTTTAATCGGCATAAGCCACTTCCTCCGTTATCTCGGTTATTCGGGAAAGATATATTAGTAAGTTCTCCGTGCATAAGTCCCAAAATATGACGGCACACGGAACCCTGCAGGCAACCTTTGGTGGTAGTTTTTTCAGTTGAGTTAATCGAGCAGCTCAGAGTGACTCGCTTACCATCGCAATAACTTTTTACGAGTTTGATTAGTATGTTGGAGCAGCTCAGGTATTTTAATTTAGCTATTTGGGCGGGCCACCACAAATTCTCAAAAGCACCTGCAATGTCAATTGAGATGGCAATTATTGGAGCGATCGGTTGATCTCCGTTGACCTACCCTTTCGAAAGCCGTACTGACTGTCGCAAATTCCTTTTAGAATTACATTCTGTAATTCTTTTGCATAGTAGTATTTCGGCAATTTTTCCTAGAGTATTTATGAGACAAATGGGTCTGTAAGATTTAGGGTCAGTATTATCTTTATCCTCGTCCTTCACCAACACTGAATATTGACTCCTCCTACCTTGCAGCAGGAAATATACCTTGTGCTAAACCAGCATTTGCTTAACTACTTAGATATGGAACCAGCTTGTGCAAGATGGCTTGTAGCATCTCATTGTAGATGCCATCTGGGCCAGGTGATTTTCCATTTTTCACATTTTAAATTATAACTTTTACTTCAGAATCGGTACTGGAATGTTATTTGCACCTTCTTTTTCGCTATCTTCCCTGATTCTTTTCTGATCTTCATTTTCTATTTCAGCAGTATCAGCCGAATCAAGAGGAATTCCAGTCTATTGTAATTTGGCTCACTCATAGTTGAAAAGTTTTTCTGGTTTCCTATTTTCTTTTAAACAATCCTGAACGGTCTATCGTAAGGATGTCACCCACGTACCGTTTCCAATTTTTTTGTTTTGTTGTTCTATTCTCGCTTTGTATGTTGCTTTCTTTGATCTATACTTTTCTAGTAGCCACTGTCTGTCCCCAATCGGGCGTGATATTCATCTCTGGCTTTCCTTAGCTCTGTCTTTCTGACTTGTAGTTCATCGGACTAAAAGCTTAAACTACACCTTCTGCTTTTGATCATTATTGATAACGATATTGACAGGAATTTCCGTGCCACGTGTGTTACTATATACGACTACATTGGGTTGGAACGCGTTAGACGAATTCAGTGATTATATTTTTGGATACATGGATGAATTTAAAGAATAGAAATAAGAAAGTGAGATCAGAGATTCAGAGAAAGTGATGTAGGCGAGAAATATAATAAATTGCACGAGTGTTACAGCTAATACATACAGACGTTTATAAAATTATTATTTTTATTGTTTTCATCACATTTTTAAGAAAATTTGCTACCGATGAGTAAGTGAAAATATATAAAAATATATATCAAACATGGTATAAAAAATTTATAATATAATAATACAAATATATAAATCACTAAAAGTACAATTTATTTCCTGTAATATTATGACAAGTAGCGGATCCAAAGAAGTATGTTGTGCCAGGAGGTGGGGGAAACAGTTTTGTAAAATTAATATTTGATTAGTATAATAATTAATTAATCCAACTCTAAATTATTTCTGATTATTATAATTTATATATGTTACTTTGTATTACGTTTTTAATAGATAACAGTTTTTAATTGTGTTATTTAAAACTAATTATTACGTGATTAGAATGAACATCGAGTAAGTACACAATATAACAATCATTGTAACAATCATTGTTATCAGAAAATACACATTTAAATTCTTTGGCTGCGTGAAAAATAAACAGATCTGTATTATTTATAAATTTGATCGATTAGGTACCAAAATTTAGTTAATGAACTATAATGTAGAGTTTATAACAGAGGTGGCCAAACCGTGGCTCATGCGCCAAACGTGGCGATTTGGACGTTTACAGTGGTGCATTACATCCTTAAGCCTGTTTGTATTTCAGACGATAAGTCCCGTTAAATTCATAGAAAGCATTGTACAGTAATAAATACAATAAATGTCGAAAATTCAGAAACATAAGAATTTAATAACAGTTCTGGCAAACAGAGAAAACAGACCCAAGCCGATCTCGCTCTCAGTGCCAACAACTGTAGTTTAGAGTTATCTCACCAAACGAACAACATAAAGCTACCTCCCTCTCGTACAGGAACATCATAAAGCTATCTCCCTCTCGTACAGGAACATCATTCCTGACTTTTGTAAATTGGTGCTTCATTAAACTGACGTATATTAATTAATTGAACGGCGTTAAAGTTATTCCTTTTTGTCTAAAAAACAATAAACGTAAGATGTGCTTGAGTCTTGTGGCGTCTGTCCAAAAATTGGGGTTTGGCATACAGAAGGTATAAAACAATGACCGACATATTATGGTATTGTTCAGTACATATTTAATCAATTTTTGTATTTTCAACGTAGAAACGCTATGCTATACATAAATTGATTACAATAAATTAAATCTCAATTTTCAGTTATTACTAATAATTATAAAAATTAATTATTCACGAAAGTTATGTTTTGTAATAATATTAATTGTCGCACAAAATGCATTAATTTTTAAAAAATTACGCTTCTATTATTGAATCATTCTATGAGTATGACCATATCATCATTTAAAAAAGTGTATGTAAGAGGAAATATTAGAGTATCATAATATTACAAGCAACATCTTTAACACCTGATGCGGTTCGTATAGTCGCATTGTTGTATTTTAAATTTCTATGACGTATTGGCGTTTTTATTTATTTATAATTTATAATTAATATCAGATAAATATATTTGTAAACCTAATTAGTTGGGTTTAGGTTTCTGCTTCTGAATGACAAGCAGAACCATTGGGTATTCTGTTTCTCCGATTCTTTTAATATTATATTCTCCAACGAACAGAAAATCTCTATCGTTCCCTATTCTATTAAAGGGGACAGGCCAAAAGCGTGAATAACCCATAAGTAGCTCTGTTTTTGAAAATATTATGGGATCTTTTATGTTCTCCAAAATAGTATTCGTTAGAGAAAAAATAGAAAATTGACTATACAAACAATATTTATCAAAACACATGTCACTGATATTTGTAAAACAATCTTTTAACTCCTTTTAAATATGAAATATATTAATTGTACTTTCTGATCACATTACGATTGCGGTAGTACTTCGTTCGACGCCGGCGTTTATTGCTGATGTGAATTTCTGGACAGATTTATCGGCGGCAGAAGCTTGAATCACGCAAAAATAAACTGGAAGTGTTTAGAATAAGCAGACAAATTGCCCGAGACCTTGAAAATATCGGCCTTGCTCAACAAACGCGCTACTTCGACACCTTTCTACAAACAAAAATATAAACACTGGATATCTTTCATCGTTCGCTTTAATAACTGCTGAGGTAACAATTGGCAGATCAAAAGCGCGTGCACGTCCCCGTTTCAGGCTTCCAACAGAAAAAAAAGAATTGTGGAAGCCTGGCGGATGTCGACAGCCGCTTTGATGGATTTCAGCATCTGTGTGACAGTCTAGTACAACACCGACGTTTTCGCGGTCGAAGGGAAACAACGCAGTAACTCTCGAAACGGCCCATAAATCTTTCTTATTAGCAAGGTCTTTATGGCAGTTGTAAAACAACGAGGTTCGTCCACTCTCAACAGCTATTAATCGCCGTTTCGCCGTAAACATTCACAGGAATCAGATATATATATATATATATATATATATATATATATATTTCACTGCAATATGCAAGATTTTTCACAAGAAAGTTGTAAGGTTCATAATTATATAATGAGAATTTAGGGTTTATATTTATTACACCTTACACAATAGCATGCGTAACCATAATGTGAAGAACTTCACAAACAAAATGATATTATATAAATGAGACTAGTATAAAAATCAAATTATTTCATTATATTTCCTTGATTTTCTTTTAACTATATCAATTTTCTCGATTTCTTTAAACAGTATGACATATCTATTACTTTACATAGAACCACCGTTTATCCAGATTTTTAAAATATCATAAATATCGTATCAACCCGTTTGATCAACACAGTGTAGCTAATAGCATTAGTTGCAGAAATTGTACCTTATGTACAAACTAAAAGGCTTTCGACTGCTTTCAAATAACAACCAAACGTTAGTAAAAAGAAAATACAGCCAATTTGTCACGAAACAATTTCGTTAATATTCAGATAAACCTACGTTTCCTGCAAATTCATGATCTTCATCATGTAGTGATTTTTAACTCATTCTGGGAGAGATTTATTTTATTTTTGATAACATTTCTTAGTGATATAATCGGCTATCTGGGGATTACCAAGCGAACCTTCGTAACGGTAACGCGCCAGGTGACTGGAACGATTGTGGACCTGGAATTGCTCACGTAGACCCCGGAATGGAAGGTGAGTAGAAAGAAACTAGGAAATTTAAATTTTCGAAGAAGCGGTAGACACTTAACTTTGAGAGAGAGGTGAATACAAGTTTCGAGATCAGTCATGAAACAAACGCAGTTGGATGAACAGTCATGAAACAGCCACAGATGACTGTTTCTCGTGAAGTGGCTGGAGACAAACCTTAATTATCGTCGCCAGCATGCCAAAAGTTTAGTTTGACCAGGGAGCAGAGAGGATCCAGGGTAAAGTAGGCGCCGACGGGAAATTACAGCGTTACCAGCCAGCAGAAATATACAAGCAGGTCGGACTAAATTCACGTAATTAACACCTGGATCGTGTGCCACAGTATCAGACACATAAGCCAACCCCCCTCCCCACGCATACCCTATTTTTAAAGAGTTCTCGCTTATTTTATTCTCCATTAACTCTTTTTGTTTGTTATTTTAATTTTGTTTAAAATAAAACCACTTTATATTATAAATTGAATCTAAATCATTTAAAGATCCCCAACATTAAAATTAAATAGACTAATAAATTAATAATAAAACCAAAATGAACCATAACAATCAGAAAACCAGTTAATTTTTTTTACAAAAACAATTTTAATTGTGAATACATATTATTTCGTTAAATTATAAAGAATATTTTTCAATTAAATAAGTAACAAACTTACATTTTTAAATGGATAAAAACTATTACACAAAATTGTCTTCAAAAATTAATAAATCAATATTGTTCTTTAAAAAATTATTAATTTGAAATTGAAATTATCGTCACATTCGTCACCTTTACTAATACGTTTGAATAAAATAATCTATTCCACTTTTGTTAAAATCACTTGTTACAATCACACACTGTGAGTATAATAATTTGCACTTATTGTACTTATCAAGGAACACCAGCTGATGGAACAGCTAACTCTAGATACCGGGCGATGGAGCCAGTGAAGTAGGTGTCTCCCGTTGATGCAACGGCAACCAAGCCACTGGAGGTTCGCAGAAAAGCGGGACTAAGCTCAGATCTGCTCTGCTCGTCGTATCAGCAATCGCGTCGAGGGACGCCAACGGATATGGTTGGTTGGTCGGCGACTGCGTTACCAACAGCGGTGCAAGAACTGGTGGTCCAGCCTCCTCGTCTAGTGGTGGAGTTTCTTCCAAGTGGAATCTGCTCCGCGATGACATGGAAAATATAGCTATAACATACTAATACTGTGTCATTAAACATTCATACATAGCATATAGAAAATGCCATGAAGGCTACCAAACAATTTCTCTCTCATTCATACTTTCATTCATTTACATTTGAACCGCAGCCGCTGCTTCTTCTTCGCCTACTGTTTCTTCTACCTGCTGGCTGTCTACATTCTTCTAGATCAAAGGGCTGTTAAACTGTATGATATATATATATTGTAATATCATTTTTAGGGGATAAGACATTAAATTGAACAAATTTTAATCAATTTGAAAATTTTATATTTAGCAATTTACAATGATTACATGAAACAATATCGCAGGGGATTTTGGGTCTCTCGAGAAGTGGAGTATGCAGTTACTGAAAATAGAAAAGAAATCATTTAAATTTATTCACTCAGCACAATGAGCAAGTTTCACAGCTTTTAAGAACTTACCCACAATTACTGGGCCTATAAACATTCAACTTCACGAATGTTTCCGCGTCTCTCTGGCATCTTTCAGGTTTGTTACACCGATGAAGGTAGTATGAACCAGGTCCAACCCGTCATTTGCTCTCTCCGTCCTCTCCGTAACTCATCTGCTCTCTAGACTCATCTGAACTTATCTGAAACTCATCTGCCTTTCAGACTCATCTGACAGATCCGTCGTCCGTCCTCTTCCCAACTCATCTGCTTTCCGAGCCACCCAATGACTCCGCTTTTAAGTTCTCACCCGGGAGTTCCCCGCCATCGGTTCTCTCACACAATTCCGGGGTCCCCCGCCATCGGTTCTGCACAAAATTCCGGGGTCCCCCGCCAGCGGTTTATTTCACAAAACTCCGGGGTTCCCCGCCATCGGTCTTTTTCACACACCACCATTTTTTTACACACGCCCCGAGGGAGTTTCCCGCGGGGGATCCCCATCGGGGGTTCACCTGCTTTCAGCCAATTCAACATTGTTGTTGGCCTCGCTTGTCGCACACAAAACTTAAAACGTAATAACCTCTTGTTGTAGGCCGAACTGCGCCTCACAATGCCACGATATAACCAAAATCTGCGTTTTTTCATTACAATATATATTGTCACCTTCCAGTATCTTCCGCTCGCATATACACCAATTGTGAAACAGCGGAGGTGACTATCCCTACTCTCCGCCACCAGCCTTTATTGTGTAGCGAAATAAATAAGGATATTGCTCATTGCTGATTCGCCGGTTTGAGCATGTAGTTAATTGGAAGAGTCAAAGTGAATAAAGAAAAACATCTACAACCAATAAAAAACCTTGCTCTGGCAATTTCTAATGTTTTTGATAACTGATGTTTCCGATTGGGCGCCACCACTTCTTTGAGTGGAATTAAATCACACTAATAAGAAATGAAATAAAATAATAAAAATGAACGAGGGGAATATAAAGAAAGAAATTACACAAAAGAGAAACACTAATATAATTTAATCTTTGGATGAAATTTTTGGCCGCAAACAATGTATCGGCAGACAGAAAGTTTCCACCTATAAATATTTCATTCCTCAATCACAAATGAAGATGAAATTTCTTTTTCTATTCTTTCTTACAATAGTTGTCTGCTGGCAAGTCCGCTGGACGATCCCGGAACCATGAAACGAAGACCCTCCTCTCTCCTCCGTACAGGACGCTTCCGACGTAAGCCAGGAGTGACGCAACGCCAATCTCGTGCAGGACACATGCAAAGAAAAGCCCTCAAGTAGGAATTAATATTTGACCATCAAATTATATGGTCGTCCTGTGTCACACCGCACTCCAACAGTTCTCCCCTCCAGGGTCTATCTCTCTCCAAATATCAATGATCTCCCTCTACACTTCACCTGTTCTTCAATTTTTTCCAAAGTAAAAACGAAAAATTCTGCCATTAAAATTCTTTGATATTAATAAGAAAATAATATTCTTTAAACTAAATTAGATATTCTCAAATAATATTTTTGTGAAAAGAAACGAATTTTAATGAAATAATAATTGTTATTTAATTTATTTTAACTCGAATTTTTCGGGAATAATAAATTGATAACACAAAATATGACAAATATTTATACAAATGAATTAACTGTCCGAATAGATCTTCTTAATGTTTTGTAATTCATCGAGTATCTACACAAATTAATTAATGTTCTAGCTGTTTTGTAATTCGTAATAAAGAAGCAATTAAGACACCTTACATTTGGTTCGTTATCTCTTCTGATTACCAGCGGGATGGCGCGCACCAAGTTGTAACGAGCATTGCTTTGGTTCGGCTCCCACGGACAGTAGCGGCCGCAATCAGGTCGAAAGGTGGAGCAGGATATCAGCAGTATAAAACCTTGAGAACACTCTTCACCATAAAAACATTTCCGAAATGCTTTATATCTGTAGACAACTCTAAACGAACAAAGTTTCGTTCGTCCGCCACGCCAATGTTCGGCGCACCTTCCTTATCAACAATGCTTTATCCGTTATTTTCTTATCTTTTTTCCTAAGAATAACTAATTATCGACATAGAAACTCTTTGAGTAAAGCCTCGGAAATATTGCACGCCAATATTTAAGATTACGCCGTTAATGCGGCACAGAAAAAAATGAATTAAACAATAATCATTTTGATTAGTTATGCCAAATAAAAAGAATAATATAACAACTCCAAATACATGTATCATGACGTCACAAAGATGATATTAGAACATGCATTGCAAATTAATTCGTAATGGTAGGAACCATTACTATACATAATATATATGTATATATAGTGATGTAAAACTTATTATTAAGGCTGCTGAATTTAGGTATTAAGTTTGTTTTTATCAAATTTTGTTCATTTGATATGATTTAGATTTAAGGTTTGTGGTTTTTATAGTATGTCGCTTGTTTTTGTGAAGAAAAACACTTTGTTATCACTTTTTGTAAGAAAGGGCTATAACATTTGTGCAGGAAATGTACCACGGTTCAGACAACAAACTCGCCTGAGCTGTGTTGAGTCAAGATCCTTGCTACGACACGGTTTGATCACGTGTTCTGAGTATGGTAGAATCAGTGTTAAGGAAGGTTCGAGAAACGGAGTTGTCCAATTTAGGCCGGAGAGGGCAACACCAGCTCTCAATTGTGATTGGTGACTGAGGTCACAAGATCTAGTTTTAGCAATATTGCGATAAACGGTTCGGAAGGCAGAAGGCTGGTGGACGGTATGGAGTGAAGTGTTTTCTTGAAGCTAGGAGAGTGTCGTGGGACGACACACCGAAAACTTGTATATTTCAACTGCGTGATCGTGGATGGTGAAGGGAGACCTGGTAGAGATCAGATTCTTATGTGGAAGAAGCAGGTTGCTATTGGAAAACTAGTGGAGTAACGGTGTGATGTGGAGATGCATCATGGTGGAAGTTGCCTGAACACGTGGTCGAGGGGAATAACAGTTGCTGTTCAAATGATTCAGATTGTATAGCCCTGGTGAGTTTTTTAAAATTGTACATATTGAAATCTTATGGTACTAAGTTGTGAATTGAAAAACGTCATTACGTATCTACAGTTACCTGATGAATAGAGAGTAGATCACCATATAAACGTTGTGCTGTGAATCTAAAAGTCTTGTAAATATTTTAGTAGCAGAAATCTGTTGGAGTTGGAGTACATTTGATGAATGGCGTGAATGGAAGATTGTGAGCAGGATAAGGATCATACGAGGTGAAAGTGTGCGCAGCCCAATTGCCTGGAGTAAGTAGCAAATTATACAAATGAAAAACTTACTCATTTTTATTTTCTTACTTTTAATTACCAGTCTAATTGAATATTTTTCCTTCTTTCCAATATCTGCTTACTTCATTCACGAGAGTCCCTTATAACCCTGATTAATAGTCGCTTGTTTAATTCATTGTAATTTTCTTATAATATAGTTGAATTTTAATTTGATCATTGTTGAATTTAATTACCCTACCCTAATCATATAGAACATAGCGTGGTCATTTTACATTCTACAGTTCCAGTCACTCGTCGGGCACTCAATTAAAAAACAAATTCGTCGACAAAATATAACTTCATTAACGCGTTTATTCGGTCTAACACCACGTATTTTTTTGTCGCTTGTTCGTTAGCCGTTGATAAAGCGCGCGGTCGCGACCCCCTCAAAACACGAATTCCTCTCAGCGCATTTCGCCGAAGACTGACAAAACCCAAAATTTTAGTTATTTGCCATATGGCAAATACAAGGCCACATGACCTCGACAGACAATCACGTGTACACCTTTTCCACCGCGGCTGGCGATGTCACCTCTTACCAATACTTCGTTCTACAGCGAAATTATGTCAGGTCTCACCAAAAACTTCTTGTAGGGGACTTTTCAAGAAAACTGGAATACTGACACTCACTTGCCAGTATATTCAATCACTCATGTTATTTGTTATTAATAACAGTAACCTCTTCACACTAAACTCAGATATACATGACTTTGATACCAGAAGTAAAAACAATTTACACAAGGAAGGGAAGTCTCTAACCGTAATACAAAAGGGTGTACATTACAATGCTATTAGCATATTTAATAAACTTCCCACTTCCATTAAACAATTAAAAATAAATCCAAACAAGTTCAAATATGAACTAACTGAGTTCTTACTAAGCCACTCCTACTCTGTTGAAGAATTTATGGAGCTGAATGTATCATAGGGTAGATATTTATAATTATGAAAGAACATTATTAGAACACTAATTTTTTAGTATAGGATGTAAAAATATTTATCAATTTTATATATAAGGTACAAATTGCATGTCTTCTGTATAGAACTTAAGAAAATCTTATTATGAGTTAAAAATTAATGAATAGTTACAGTATATTTTAATATTAATAAAGCAACCTATGTAAAATCTCTGACTCGTTCCACATCCTTGAAGCTTGTGCTTCTCTATAGAATTTATGGAATATGATTTTATACTTATACTTATATCACGTGAACACTAGGTGATTACCCGTTTACGCGAGCAATTGCTGCTTCGCTCGCTGGCCCGCCACTGGCGGCGTAACTCTAAAGACTTTCAACAATGAAGCCTGGCCGTTTTCTGGAACGGAGATGTAATTAGCATGTTACAGTACATATAGAACTCGCATAAGTTGTAAAATGGTTGTTAGATTCACATAGGATAATTAATATAATAAAAGTAGAACTTGAGACATTACAGGAAGATCGGCTTCTGTTCACCCTCCTTTGAGGGTCGTATCGACCTATCGATGTGACCAACTCATTGAAGGTAGAATCTCCGCTCACACACATGGTTGATTATTGCCAGCGCCCGTAGTATGACGTTAGCAGTCTGTGGCGGGAGATTCAGCGCTCGTCGGAGGCACCGTCTTTCCACGGGAAGATCTTCTCCATGACTAAATTTCGCGAATACACTGCACTGCACAAGTAACACTGCATTTTGAGCAATACAAGATGATATTCAAATCAACTGTTGCCTGCGGAAGGAATACCCTGGCAGTTCTTTTCAGCGACTTGAAATCTCGTGCGATTCACATGAAATAAACAATTGTGAAGCATCATTTGGACATATAAACAAAATAGACATTCAAGTATTATTAGTTGATAGATTCTATGAATTATGCATGGCCCGGGTTTGAAATAAAAAGTTTCTGTTGTACATATTACTAAGAAAAAAAATACGATTTTTATTTTTGGTAAAACATTGTTTTAATTTTCTCGCGTTAATAAGTCAGTATTCTTTAAAATTATTTTTCGCCATCCATAGAGACCCACAAATTACCCTTAGGATTGAATCTCATGTTATAGACTTGTATTTCATTAATAAATGTGTAAAGTTTGTATTTAAAATTTCTTTGATCCTAACATTTATCAATTTACTGCCGTAAGTCATAGCCATTCCTGATAAGTTTCTTCTCTCCTGCCGGATTCAGAGACTCGCGGCTGAGTGAGATCTTAGCGGTTCACGCCACAATTCCGTGTATTATTTTAATTGTAAATTTTCAAATAAGGCTGCTAGGATTCCTTTAATTATTTGTAAATATTATTAGTTGGTAGGAAATAGTCGTAATAAGTGGAGCGGGGCGACAATGAGACATTTGTGTGGATTGCCAGGCTACGGTCTGAATTTCCAGACTACATTATTACGTGGTTGTGTGACGGAAGCATTAGAACCGTGTGCAAAAGACTCTGGAAGGTTCAAGAAGGTATTTAGAGATTTTGACAGGCGAATGCACTAGCGTGCTTAGCCGTAATTGGCTAAACAGGTCATCTGACCTAGTTCTGGCAAGATGGCCGGAGCCAGGTTGGAGTGTGAATGCGACAGACGGTGTTGTGAAAGCAAAGCGTGAAGACGTACTTTTCGAGAGGGCGTCTGGTCGTGAAACGTGGTGGATGTGACCCCGTGCATTACGTAACTTTTGAGTCAGGTGTGACTCCGTGTATAGAGACGGGCGGTGAACGCTGTGCTAGAAGGACGTTCAGTTATGCAGTGGAGAGTGTTCGGACATTGATTTCTGAAGACAGCCGGAAAAATGTAATAATTTGCCGGACGGCAAGCAGTTATTTTGCAGGAACCGTGATCGAGGAGTATGCAGCCACGCACTTTGCAGCAGTGAGAGGCTGAGACAGAACTAAACTTCGTGTTCAGTCAATTTGAAGTAGTAGCGGGGAAGCGAGTGAGCAGACAGTCTGACGCTTCCAGGAATTTCCCATAAATTCCCTATAGATGAAGCAGATATGATTGTAGGGTAGAGCCAGGAATACCATATTAGCAGCCATAAACAAATGTTGGGTGAGTGAAGAATTAAATGTGAAACTTGCTCATTTTTTTATATTCAACTGAACATCTAAATGATATTTTATTTTTACAGCATCTGCTTGCTTCACACTCGAGAGGCCAAATATTCCCTGAGATCTTAAAAAAAATTCTTGTTGACTAAAGGTTGTTTTTTTGTGTTCATGAATATAGTGGTATAAGATTTTAAAAAGGTTGTTAATCATTTAATTTAACCCTTCCCCTCCCGTATATATATATATATATATATATATGTGTGTGTGTGTGTTTGTGAGAGTGAAGTAAAGTTTGTAAGGCCCAATTGAGACAACTGTTTTTAGAAAAAGGCTACAACGCGCCGTCGTTGTTTCTATGCACTGTGTTTGCTGTTTACTCGTGCCACGCCTTTCATCTCAGCCAGCTGGGATGAGTAATTATTGTAGCCCCAAAGTTTCAGAAGTTCTAGAAGGCACAATATCAACTGTGAAGTCGTAACAGATACTATTGTTTGACTACTAATAAAACTAAGATCTCAAAGTGCACAATATACAATGAGTATGTTTTTCCGTAATCAATTAAGTTGTTAGCCGACTAAGTTACCCATCCAGTATGTTAGGTGTCATTAAAATTCCCGGACCAAAAGAAGAAGTAGTTACAAAATAAGTGGAATGACGAAATTGTAATACAAAGTATCTGAAGTATAATACGTTTTGTGAAATAAAAAATAGTGAAATATAGCGGAAATACAGGCCCTATCACTTTGCAGCTGATGTCAGGAGATGAACCCAGGAACTGATTTAGTGTTGTGTCCGTGATTAGATATAATGATGTGACAAGCAAATTGTGTTACAGCGATTTTGTTTAGTATACATTCCTTATTGTCGTCGCGGTAATTAATTTTGTTAAATATTTTAGTTTTACAATGTAGGTAATAAGTATAAGTTCAATTGCAGTTCATACTGTATTTTAATGTATTGTTACTTTTCTATTATTTATTAATTTATTAATAATCTGTAGAAAATCCTATATCTCTCAAAAGAGGGCCAACGGATAATGGTAATAAATCTAATTGCTACGTAAAATACGTGATTTACAAAATGGCAATAAAATAATTATTTACTATAATAAACACCACGAAGGGAAAAGAATGAAAAATAGAAGTAAAACAAATCGCTATGTATTACCCGATATGTTGCTAAATAAATTTTTTGCTTTGTAAAATTCTGCATATTCAACAAGATAAAGTCAGCCTAGAAATGATTATTATGGACTTTTAAATGAAAGAAAAACTCGTTCCACCACGGCTGTTCAGCTCTAGGACGATAATATTTAGTTTCCTCGAAGTAGGAAAATGATATGGCGCCAGGTATTTTCACAAAGAAATACCAAACTTTAACAGTGGTATTTAGAACAATTACTTTGAATTTACATTTAATATCACATTGGAAAAAATAAAATGCTCGAACATAAATATAACGTGAACTTTTTTCAAGGTCTTAAGTTGCCCCTGTATTTATTTATATTATTTAATTCTTGGTCAACGCATGATTAAACGGGCATCGAAAGCTTCACAATATGACCTCAAATATATTCCGAGTATCCTGGTACATTCTTCATAAAAGAACTAAAAATAGTTTCAGTAAACTAAGTCAATAAAAACTCTCTTAAAACTTTATAAGAGCAAGAAAATACTTATAGTACCTTTAAGAATTAAAAATTGTCACCAGTAAGTGTAAAAAGTATTTGCGGTAATATAGAGTAAGAAACACTGTTTCTAAAGAAAGGCAAAATTGTGTCCGCTATTTTAAGATGGTAATAATTAGTTTCGGTTCCATAAAACAGTAAGAGATGCATCCGAGAGACACCCCTGTAGGGACTAGGGGTTATTTTATCCATCTCGTGTTCATAATGGACCCAAGTGGCATATAAACTAAGTTCCATTGAAATAGCACCAATTGTAACAGAACTTAATATACCCTCCTGATAATCACTAAAATTAACTTAAGGAGAAATGTGTAACCCCGTCCCTCCCCTGGTTAGGGAATGAACTGAAATTTAAATCACATACTAAATGTCATAATCAAACTCAAAGGCTCGTATAGCACCGATTTAGATACTAAACTTGGCTGTTTTTTTTAAAAAAAGTCACCCATATGAATACTCCAATCCGACGCTGAATGGTTTTTTCATTATATGAAAAAAATTAAGATAAACGCAATAAAATTAATAGTCCGAGAAAAATATACATTTGAAGGAAATAACGGCTTTTGTAGATATTTATAAATTCCCACCCCCTCCATCTCCGCTCAGATGGTGGTAGCCCTGTCTTACACCAACAGTGATGATTTCCGGTCGCCCAGAATTGTATTCAATATTTAATCAAAATAATTTCATTTGTCAAAAATGGTATACGGAAGTCTGTTTTACCGCATTTCAACCGCTCTTAGGGGATAAACTATAACTTGAATTGCATTTTTATGTCAGAATTAAACTTAGTGGTTCACATCACACCGGTTTAGAACCCAATCTCGATTATTTTCTGGTTATTTTTATGTGATGCCCCTACACCCCCACCCGTAAGTTAATTCGCCTTCGATTATGGATGGGGTTGAAATAATATAATATAATACAATATTAACCGACCAATAAATATACTTTTGGATATTTAAAAATTTCCACCCCTCCGCCCTCTTTGAAGTGGTGGTGGCTGTGCCTTACCCAAACAGTGTTGATTTCCAAGACGCCAAAAACACGTCTGCAAAATTTATTCGAAATAAATAATATCCATTATAAATAGCATTGGGAAGCTTGTTTTACCCCCTTCCAACTGCTCTTAAAGGATGAACTATAACTTTAATTGCATTTGTAAGTCAGTGGCTCACATTACACCGGTTAAGCTCAATATCGATTATTTTATGGTTATTTTTATGTTTTTTCCTTTCACCCACACCCCTAAGAATACACTCATCATTTATGGATGGGATTGAAATTATACGCCTCAGTATCCGAGGACACACTATAAAATTAATTGATCAAAGAATGTATTTATATGATAAAAGTATTGGTCGATTTTGCTTATTTAAAATTTTCCACCGCCTTCACTCCCGTTCTTAGGTGCGGTAGGAGAGTTTTACCCCAAAAGTTCTTATTTCCGGGTTGCAAAGAAATTTGGTTGAAATTGGTCCACTCGTTTAGGTATGTATGCGGATATACATACAGACAGACACTCACTTACACAGATACAAAGCATTTTATTATAGAGATTAAAACCTTACCTGTGTTTTTTTTGTCAGTCTTAGATAATTTTTAAAGATTGTATTTCAATATATTGGAGAAAAGTCAAACGTTTGGGGTATAATAAGTGATCAAAAGGATGCAATACGCAAAGCAGATCAGGGATGATGTGAGTTGTGTTAGTTATAATGAAATGTAAAGGATTGCGCTAGATAGGTTAGCGTGTAGGGTTGCATCAGACCGGTCTAATGACTGAATACCACAACAAACAACCAGTAAACAAAGCTGCTATACTACGAGAAAGAATTATTTCCCGGCGTCTCCAGTTTCAATGGCCGGTGGTCATAAGCTTTTACTTGTTGACACAGGATTATATTTTAAACAAATAATTCTTCCAGGTTTATTTCACCGTCAGTGTGTTTCCGCGGGTTTTTAAGAATATGTGTACTAAGTTTTGTTCCAATTTATGTAAAGAATTACGAAGAAATATACAATTATTATATAGATATATTTATTTAAATAGGAACGCGAATGTAAACTATCGGATTTTCTGTTAAACTTTTTTATCATTTTCTTAAAAATATCAACAAATCTATATCTAAAAATTAGTAATTCTGTTATATTAAGCGACAAAAATGATGGCCAACGAAGCAGTTGAAAGTATTATTGAAACTCACGAAGTTTCCTTCGCCAATTGGTTATGTGGCTCGTTTTATTCACTTGATAACGTCCATCAATTGGTGAAGGAAACGTCGCGTGAGGTTCAATAATACTTTTTTATGCTTTTCTCGGCCATATAATTTTTTTGATGTCTATTTAAGAATCTTCTATGTTGTTCTTCTGTAGTTAATTGCTGATTTAAATTATAAAAGCACTTTTCTAGCTGTTATTGTGTTCATTAAACGTATAAAACTTTGTTAACGTTTCAGCCACGGAGAGAGGGTTACTGTTGCCTAAGGGTTTCCGCTGTCTGTCTTTTCCACCTGACACTTGGGGCTGGATGTTACATTCAGGGCGACGGGTAGTATAGCGTTTACACATCATCCCCAGGTATTTATTATTGATTAGACTGAAGATAATAGGTTATGAAAAATAAGTATTAAAAATAACTTTAGGATATTAAAGGCGTAGCCCGAATTTACTACACCACTTCTTACGATTCGTGAACATGTTCGAATAGAATTTCTTGCTGAACGAAAGTTTCATCCTACGAATAAAGTTTATTGTGCTAGTATACTTTGCTAAATTTTGTAAGCTCTGAGAAGTTTAACAAAAAATTCAGAAATAAGGAAATATTGCCACTACATTTGTGTGAAAATAAAGCAATTTATTAATAATTTCTTAGTTTTCCTTGCATCACAATCCTGTAACTCAAAACTTGAAGCCTTTCATTATTCAACTACATTTTAAACCTTTTGTCCTATTTTCTGAAATTGTCATGAATGTCTTCATGTTTCTGTTTTATCACTCCTGCAACAAAACATTCCTTTACCTGAACCAAATATATAGTTTTTGGAGTCAGTTTCCACCTTTCTATACTGTTAAATCATAATCTTATATAAGATAGGTGCTACATATTAGCAGAGAAAATGCTCCACGTATATTATATATTATTTATATATATTTCCCCTCAGAAAATAAATTCACAAGTTGTACTCGTATATAATAGAGAATTTGCACAGTATTAAAACCAAAATATCATACATGTGGTATTTTAAATTGTGTGTGTAACCGGCATTCTCTTTTTAATTATTTATTCTCCATGGAAATATTTCTCTAAATAAATTTCAAGCATACAGTTTAAATCATTACTGATAGGTAAAAGTCTAGGAGAAATTCGATCCTTCACTTCAAGTATTTTATAAATGAAGAATCATTCTCGATCATTCTTCTGCTGTACGGCAATGTCTTAAAACCCTGTACACTTTGGAAACAACCAAGAAACCAGCCAACCGCGCTTACATTAAAGCTTAATCGAAATTCTGAAAGAGCTCCTTTGCTAACGAGTTTTTTCTTACAGATTTGTTCCGCATAAAAAGGGAAAGCTTTTCATTAAGTTTTCTAAGTCATAATTAATGATGTTCGCGAGAATCTTCTTTCGAATCCGTCTCGTGAAACCTGAAATGTAATTGCCTGTAATTAATGTACCGACAAGGAAAAAGTATTACTAAAATATATTCAAGAATTAGCATGATTTAATACGGAGATTGTCCCATCCAATTATTTTCTTAATTTTGAAGACTCTTTGAAATTACAAGTTTCAAGACAAACATGCATCAATACGTATTATTAATAACTATTATAAACAGTTGACATTATTTTACTAGTGATTATTGGTCCCTTATTATTTCTAGTTTACGTAAATGACTTAGTTTCTGATATTAATTCTCAGGTACGCCTTTTTGCTGACGACTTAGTAATATATCGGAAAATAAAATCTGCTCCATACCAAACAGAAAAAATACCTAATTACCTCTGGCATCCAATTACCTGAAATCGACTACAATACAACCGCTAAGTCACCATCTTGGAAATTTCAAGAATTACCCCTGGACACTGTATTAAACCTGCCGAAAGTCTTACGAAAAGAACAAGCGTCTGCTAACCTGTAATCACTACAATCTAGATACAATAACCCTTCTGCAAATTTTCACTGACGCACGGAAAAACCTGCGCCTTCTACATATCGGACTACAGTAAATCTACGTCTATCAACAGTATGGCCTCAGCCACCACAGCGAAGTTCTTTGCAATACTTATGGCAACGGAATACTTCTTCATTCCACACATGGCAATTTCATTATTCTTACAGATGCTATTGCATCGATAAACATATTACGTAATCCACAACTCAGAAATAGCAACACCAATTTCTTCAACCTGGATGCTCGCACTTCTATACTCCGCTAACCATTGAATACATCATCTTCGAGTGCAACATCTTCAACAACTTCAGAACTAAATATATTGCCCCTTTCTCTAGATTAGACCTATGCAACAATATACAACCTATTAACATTTATAACTTAAGCTCAACTGTACAAAAATATTTAGAATAAACTGACTATGTAAACCTAATCAATTTAAGTTGGTGTCGCTAATAACATTTCCACTTGTTAAAGTGACCAAAAAGAATCAAATAAAAAAAAACTATATAAACGATGCACATAATTTTTTTTATATATTTCTTTACCAAAATGAAGTTGCAAATATTTTTTATTAGTATGTGGAATATATATAAAAAGCATATTTAGAATTGAACGTATATATGCAAATTATGTGCCGTCATTCGACAGAAAATAAAAGTAAATAAGGATCCAGAATATTACACGAGATATATAAAATAGTTGAAAAGGTGCGTTAGGGATGCATATGCTCGTAGAAATTGAAATACTGGAAATTTCCAAAACTTCAGAGGCTTAATAAAATTATTTTAAATAGAAAATAAAAGGGCGCAAGAGAAGCTTTTATGTAGAATACCAAACGGCAGTCATAAGAACAACTGGGGAAAACTTTCACTTCGTTCACAAGCGAAAACAAAACAATGATTCAGTGCCGGCCTCTGTGGTCTAGAGTCACTACTTCCTACCACAGAGGTCCGGGGTTCGATTCCTGGCAAGGGCTTGATTGTTTGTGCGCGTCATTGTATTGACTAATTGAGTAACCCATATCATGAAATTAAGATCCCTAAAACGATTGAGGAGGCGCTAATGACCTTAGCTGTTGGTGCGACTTAAAATAAAAAAGATTCAGTGGCGGAAGCAGAAAATAACGGCTATGAGGTAACATCGGAAAAGGCAGATCTGCTAAGTTCATACTTCATTTCAGTATTTAACGTTAGTATTATTGAATTACAATTATAGTACAATGATAAAGTACGTAAATATTTGAGATTAATGCGAAAAAAATCAAAGATTATGTCAAAAAAAAACAGTAAGTCCAGATGATGTATCCGCAGAGTAATTAAATATAATGTATCAAATATATCTTTGCTTTTTTAAAATCTGTCCTTTGGTTCTTTATTTACTGTATTCTTTGTCTCTTCTGTATTATCATTTGAATGTAGTAATTTTTGTGCATTGTTATTTAGTTTAACACGAAGAGGGGGGAAGATCAGGATCGAAACATGTAGTTGATTTTTAATTATTTTTCTTTTATGATGCACTAAATTTTTTTCTCTGTTTTTGACCTTATTTAAACTTACAGACATTAATAATTATTAATCATATAAATACTCCGCTTAAAAGACATACAGAATTAGTAAATATAATATAGAAGTTTATTTGTTTTCTTAAAATTTATTTTACTTATGGAGTAGTTATACAGTCAATTGAAGACTCTTTTCATGTTCAACAGTTTTTTTAATAGTCTTCTGGAAAATTAGAAACATAACCCGGGGTCGGCATACGTAGGATAAACTGGTGGGTTCATACTTTCAGCACTTTTGTGATTAGAAAGGCAATGGCGCGCCATGTCCAATGTTATTAGTTTGCAGCCGCTACACATAATTACGTTGTTTACATACGCAAAGTATGTCCGGAGAATCAATATTTTGTAACGGTTGGTAATAATTAAAGGTTAACATTTAGGTGGCTCTACTGATGATTTCGATAAAGTGAAATTTAATTTGGCGGCGTTTGCGGTCATAGATCTGTAGAAACATTTGCTTCATTTGAATTTCACATATTATGAAAATGTAAACGGTCAAATATTTGAAAATATTGTCTCGGAGGTTCTGAAAAATATTGTGTCACTCAATAAATGGAGATGACGAATTATCAAATATTTTTTACATGATGATATTTAAATAAATATTTTATTAATTATTAAATGCTATTTGTGTCATCGTTTCATTATTAATCAATTTCAAGAACGAATGAACTAATTTATTTGTGCAATTAAGATTATATTTGGAGGCAGTTATAATTAAAATAATTGTATAAGTATAAATTAAAATCTACAAAATTCAAAATATATTTAATACAGTTCATTTTCTTGTATTCTTATAAGAAAATTAATAAGAGGGAACACGCACTACTACCTCTATGCAATTTTCTTTTTAACAAACTGATTTCACCTCACCAAACTTCACTACCACATTATATATACATAACATTATAGTGAATCTAAATCATTTGTTCTGGTTGACTATATATATGTATATATTATAATATTCACTATTGGGGAGGGGTAAAATATTAATTTCCAACACAATTGGAAAAAATGAAGGATAGGTAATATAGAAATAAAAACTTTCTACATTATATTTGCATAAAACATGGGACTTTCTCGAGAATAAAGTGCAGCAGAAAGAAGTCTTTTTATTGTAGTTTGAACAACTCTGCACAAATTTTTTGAACTCTTCGTTGTTGTTTAACTTTTTTTAATTAATACCTAATTGACTGGAGAAATCAAATAAAAAGTGGAGGGAGGCAAATCTGCTGTGTCAACTTTTTGGGTCAGGTTTTGTAAACCCATCTTGCACTTATTTCTGTTCTTGAGCTTGTTACTCATAACATTAAAAAACTCATTACGAATTATTTTTCTGTATCTTCAGTAGTATTACTTCGGTCTTCAGGAATAATATCGTCATTGCGGGTTTCAAGCGAAAGGGTTGTCTCTTCAACTAACCGCCAGGCCGTTGCGCGTCGGTTACTTAGGTTCCACCATTTTTTAACTTGTATGAAGCTAAAAAACTTCCGCGGCTCATACAACTTTTACTACTGCTGTAAAAAACATTCATAACGATTTTAGCTACTTCCGGAAGTGAAAACAGTATCACTGAATGCTATTCAACTGATGTACAATCTTAATAGAACAAGTCACCGTAAAATGCAATTTTGAGGTAAGAAAACTCGTTTTATCCTTCGGGTTTCCTCAGCTCATCCCAGAGATACTAAAATCTAAAATCTTGAAAAGACCAAACCTCCTAAAAATTTCTTTTCTTCTACATCAGTTCGTCGTTTTAGTTATTGAAAATCCCACATATTTGAATCACTCCCATCGAACCCTATTCAAGATTTTGTACCGGTTCCAAATGGTGCAGTAATTTTTAATCAGCCGTCATAATTGTTTCAAGAAAGTCATCTCTACCATTCTCATAATGTTCAAAAGTTGCCTACACTATTTCTCCGTCTTTATTGTGGTACTTGGAACCCACTCCATACACTTATTTTTCTACCATAATTCTTTCAGAATTCTGAAAAAAATTGTTTCTTCTACTCCAACTTTGAACGACATTCACTGTGATGTCTTTGCCAGCCGAAACTATGTCGTTAACTTTCTGCATATTGTCAGCAGTTAGGACAGCGTGGGGTCTGTGCTGCGAGAAGTATCCCAAATATCGCCCTCTTTCAACATTATAACTGCTTGCACAGCCATTAACATGACTGCCATCGATAGTGACATCACATACACCTTTTCAACCTCTTGTGGATGTTTCCCACTCTCTCGTTCTCACAGTACAGGAATTCTATTCGAGCGTGTTGCTTTAGACCAATGTCAAGCGCCGGAACCATAATGATACTTGCTATGACAGCGTTACCCAAGGGAACGGGTTGAAATAAATTTGAACACAAGCTGGAAGGGTGTATCTACGAGTTCCATAAATTGGAAAGTATTTTTGTCCATTCTTCACGAGTCCTAGGCTGTGAATAATGTGATAAGAAATTATTATGTGAACCTGAGCTTCTAGTATACATGGGATGGACAAACCTCGTACCGGTTCTGGAATTATCTGGGATTTTCTCGAGTAGAGATTTTTCCGTTCTGATTTACTAAATTCAGTTGCATGGCCTATAGATGAGCTTCAAGTCAAAGCATTTCTTTCATCCTTTAATTAAAATAAAATAGTGTGTACTCCTTTTTGAGTGACCTTACACTATCTGAAGGCCTTATTGTAATAGTGGTATAACACCATTATTTTTAAAATGGAGTTATCCTCATTTTTATGTCACTAAAAGTCAGTTCTACGTTATCATAACAGTGTTAAACAATCAGTTTCCAACACAGTGCCCCAAAGTGCGGTCTAGTCAAGGAAACAACGCAGGATTTTTTTAGCAGACAAAACTCTATGTGCTTATCGCAGCCTTTTGATGTTGGTGCGACTGTAAACATTGAATAAAAAACAATGACTGATTCTCAAATGATATGAAGTGACTTATGAAATTTATGATCCAGATTTTGAAAATATTTTGTAACATGATAGAGATTGCTCTCTAAAACGTTTTTACAGATTTATGTGTATTTGTTTCTCAATTTATTTCACACAGTTACATACATAAATAGAGCTTTACAAATGATAATTACCAGTTATTTTAAATGTTAGATACGTTCCTGATGTAGATAATTCTTCGAATGACAGTGAAAGAAACGGCAGAACGGAAAAAAACTGTTTACTGGAGCATAAGAAATGCACTCGAAGAAAAAAGGTGAAATAATAATATACATGTACAAACAAAATCTATGGGAAGAAAATAAGAAATAACGGAGAGTTATACATCTCCAAAACTAGTAAAACAATCTTTTCAACATTTTTGGAAATTTGGCCTATAAATGTGTGACTAAATGTGCACAGATAATATTAGATAATGATGAAGTGAAATTATTACACAATTTGAGGGGTCTGCAAGATAGATACAATTACAGTAGAAGCAGGATATGCTTTCTTTAATCTCTTTCATTACTGTTGTCAATCATAGTCATTTCGGCGGCATACAAACATTGGAAAATGATGAGATGAAATAACAGTGATGAATGATGATAGTCTATTTTGGAATGTGTCTGCGCATTCTGTACTATTTACTGTAATACAATCCACTTTCATAGCTATAATTTTATGGTTTATCTCCAACGTTGGATATATTTCATTTTAATAACAGTATATCTTCTTTTCCCCCTTTTTCGTTGACATACTTAACTGAATTTTCCTAACCAATCATGCAATAAGCTATGTATTTCGATATTTCTCAAACATAGAATTTTCATCAGTCACTTATGTTTAAAACTCTGTATCTTTTCCGCATGTGAACCACGATTCTTTATGGGATGTGTCTGAGGCTGAGTCGTAGCTTACCCATTTCTTACATTGCTGAAATTCACAGTTAAGTGAGTTTTGAATCTCGCTGGTCAATTATTATTTACCTTCTCGTAATGCTTTTACCATAAACCACGTCACGCTTAGCTATGATCGTTATTGGCACTTGTGTTCTGGTTGCCATCTTTAATCAACTTTCACATATGTATTTAATACAGAAATCACAATTTGAATCGTATAATTACCATTATTTGATAAAACGACTTTTCAATACAATATCACCCCTGTTAGTTGGGAATATTGGATCACATCCAGAGTTCACGGAAGATTACTTAGTGACTCAGAAAATTAGTTTATTAACAAAAATAATTGCGACAGAGGGTGGCCAATTGCCTCGCGATAAGGTGGGTGCAAATATATCGCTCAATTACCTAGATCTGGTGTGACAAGTGAGGGCGCACCAGGTCAAGCCTGTCGTACGCTCTGCATTCGTAATTCCTGCAATCAACTACATAATACGGCCACCTAATCAAAGCCAGCAGCATCACATACAAGGAATGCGTTTGCATTTCCGTATTAATCTGTCATATGTATGCATGTCAGTTCACTACATCAACTACGCAACCCAAGGGGATGGTGCCTTTTAGCGTAGGACAATCAGGCCCTGCTGTCATTAGTGTCATTCTTCCATTCGGGCGTGGCATCGGCTGCTTTTGGAGGTTAATATTCAGCAGTGGGCTCAACTGAACACAAAACATAACGAAAGTAATCAACGTCGAAATTTCTTTACTCATATTGATATAAATGACTGTAGGGTTCTTTCTGGAATCCCAGGGCTTTAGTGACAGATTAATAGATTTAACTGGAAAGAAAGAAAAAAGAAAGGAAGATCACGTCAATATTTTGTTAAATATTTAAATTGTTTTAGAATAAAATTTATCATTATTTTGAAAAATGAGATCTTGAGAAGGACTTCCATCAGATAGAAAATTCATAAACAATTCTCATTGAGATTGCAAAGAATTCCAGCTCTTCTTAAGAATTTTTAATTCATTCAAAATCAACTGCAAATTAAAATACCTCTGTTTAAACAAATTGACTCAATTCATACACTATTTTTCACTTCTGTTTTATGGGAAAATGTAATTCAGTTTTAAATGATTATAATAGGGTTGTATTGTCTTGAAATAATGAATATTATATGTGAATGGGTGCGTATATATTAAATTAACATTATTCAAGTATGTATTTATTTTATCTACAAATGGTTAGATGCCCGGTGGCAGATACATAGGACTTAAACATTAATTAATAACCTGGTCGTAAGGACCATATTTAACCTATAATTAATAATAGAATAATATTCAATATAAATCATATATACACCCAATAAATAATGATATATGGAATCATATTATTAGATGATAAATTTTGAAGACTAAATAATATTGTTTTTACCTAAAAACACTGGAAATATATTTCATTTTCGTATATCGTTAGATATTTCGAAGCGCTACACTAAACTTAGACTTATTTATTATTATTAAAGATAATAATTTACTGTCCAAATTATTTTTATGAATTCGGCATTTTTGAGGATTAAAAATATACTCATTAAATAATATTTACAAAAATTAAGTTACTTATGAACAAACATTTAGAAAGAAATGAGGTTCTCGGGTCGTATTTAAGGGATGTCTCATAGAAAAATTTAAAAAGATATACCACTTGGAATTGGCAGTACTAGGAAATAGGAAGAAAAGTTATAAACAGAGAAATTAGTTTTCTGCTTTTCCTGGATCTCGCCGTGCGTCGTCAATGTCTCCCGGTCCCAACCGATCTCTTTAAACTTCCTAGTTGGAAAATGAACACCTTGCTCTTTAATATTCTTATATGCCGCCACGATCAGGAGTCAACAATACACCCTCGATCAGCCAATTTAAGATCACTTCACAGATTGAAAAAGTTTCTCCGTTCTGAATTTGGTTACCACTCTAAGTCTTATTATCATTATCATTTCTTAATGTCTATTTCTTAATTTGCTTCCGTTTTCAAAACTTTTCCTTACCTACTATTTACGTTGGTAGCGGGGACGAAGTCCTTTCTAATCAAAAGTATTAACCTTTGTAATTTGGGTAGAGCCATCCAACTCACCTACCGCCTATGTTTTGGGAAAATACCGTGTCGTCACAGCCACGTTTCCCGGAGTCTCAACGGTTTTACAAAACCCAGACCAGCGCCAAAGTGTCTAGGTTTTATTACCCTGTCTGTACCCTTCTTCAATTTCTCACAAGCCAACTGCCTTTGATTTTGTACCGCCAAATTCCATATTTCGTTGTGCTTGATCATTACAAGTTGTGATTTATTTCAGACGTTGCACATATTTGTACCTGCTTCAGGTTTCTTTTTCTGAGGAAAAATTACAATAGAAAATGTGTTAATATAAAAATATAATTTTAAATGAATGTAGTTGGAAACAAAATACTGTTTAAATAATATTATACAACAGAGACACTAATATCCCCACATGCTAAAACTATCAGACACATTACTATTTAATCATTTCTCAAAGTTTACAAGATTTTATGTTCCCCGGTGCTCCTCTAAGCCGTGATAAAATTGAATAATCTAGATACCTGATTAACTATGTTCAACAATTAAAATAGCTAACAATTTATCAACAAACACATTAATAATAATAAATAAAATATAAAAAAGTACAATAAATTTAAGAAATTAATTTCTTATAATGTTGTTTGACTTAATAATTGTATCATTTTGAATTGTGGCAAATCTCTAATAGTTAGGTTTACAATACTCTGTATTGAATTATCACCTATAGTATGTACAATATATCGAAAGCAATTTTAATTCTAGAAGCTGTGGAGTGTCATTTTGAGACAACATAGATTTGTGTTTAAAATGACATATTTGTTCGCGCTTTACTTTGCAAGTCTCTGTAAAAAATTAAAACTGTTTCATAATTTATTTGGATGCGAATAATTAGTACAAATTTTGGACGATTAAAATCCAATATGAAATAATGCTATATTTAAAGAGCAATAGTAATTTTATATAGTTGCAAATGGATTCTATCACGATTATGAGAATTAATTGCCTATCTCCTGCGGTGTAGTGGCTAGCGTTGGTGACTCACAACCCAGAGGACCCTGGTTCGAATCCTAGCAAACATATTTGGATGCTTGTGTTGTCATGGTCGAGAAGACGCTGACCACGTGCCACTCCATGTGTCATGCAAGGTGACAGTCTGCAGTCGACTCGGTAGGCCCAGGCCCTCAATGGGCTGTAGAGCCACGGAGAAAAAAAAGAGAATTAATTGAAATAAGTTCTACTATTTCGAAATGGAACTAAATAAGTGGGTTTTATAACTTCCGTGAGAAAATGAATACGTAATATTACTGTTAGTGCCTGTATTGTCATGCGTTAGTTAAAATCCAGCGGTAATTGATGGTGAACCTGGGAAACGCTTGCGTAGATAAGGACGGGAAATGTATTAATATGTTAACCATACTCAACCGAAGGCACAAAATAGAGTTAGTTAAGAGCACGAATGATATTATTAATTGTAGTTTTTTTATCTATCTATATGAAAACATGAAACATGAAAAGTTACCCGCAACAATGCGGGCCAGCTTGCGAGTTGCAATTGTCGCAACTCGGGCCAACAATGGAGTCTGGCGAGACTCGAGCAGTGGGGTAGAGAAAGGAGAAGGATGTGTCGGCAGTTGCAGACGGAGAAAGACCACGCCCTGTAGTGACAATTTTTCTCATGTTCTGAAATGGATTAAAGTTATTAAAACCCACTTTTTTGGTATTTTTATTAAAAAATACCTGGCGCCCATAAAGCATTTAAATCCTCGAATACGGAGGTACGCCGGATCTTCTACAATATATATATATATATTTAAAACTATTCATTTGGAAGTTTAAGAGAGTTGTTCATTTAAATGGACTAATGATTAAATGGCGTATTTTTGTTCAAAACTAATAAGATTGGATCTGTGTATAGATATTGCAGTAATTTTACTAATGCACGTGAGGGTGGAATGAAACCCGGATCGTGTCCTCATATTAGCGTGAGCACTGCATAACGTCACCCAGCACCATACTGCACTGCCTCTTCCAATATAGTGTTTAGCAGTTAAAATAATTTATTATTTACAATTATTGCCAAAAGAATTGGTGGCAAAATAATTTTATATTATTTCTAATCGTCTTTAGTTTACGAAACATGATATAAAGTTCTATTTGATCACGGAATTAGAGCTGTTAGAGTCAGCCGAAAACGATTATTTCTTCAGCGTTCGACTATTATCTCAGAAGTTCTTCTTCAATAAGTTAAAAATATCGGAAATTGATAGAAAAGTTTTAGCTGGATTAATGTTTTTCTTAAGGATCAGAAATTGAGAAATCGGGTAACTGAAATATTTACCCTTGTAGAATTTGCTACGGGGGTAATAAAGAGAAGTGCCATCGAACCAAGTGCACATAAAAGTTACCTCTGAGGGAATAAAATCTCACATAAAGCTTTTTGTGGACGATTATTTGTCTACCGAAAGATAAATGGAGCGGGGTATATCGACTTCCTTCGTGTTAATTTTAGGAATCGTCTGTAACTAATGTATTAATGAATCAGACATTGTTAGACGATTGTTATTACAAAATATTGTACTTCCTGTAGGGTATAAATAAAATTAGAGACAAGAAAGATCGGGAAAGAAATACGGATTTGAATTGGTGTAAGAAAATTAGTTAATTTACGGGCAATCAATGAAACTTTATCCTGTAAACTCGCCTAAGAAAAAGAAAAGTACAAAACTGTACATTCAGCTAGAAAAGTTTTGGCAACGACGTTTCTCATTTCGCAAGAGTCTTTCTTGTGGACGTCGGGAAGATGCACGCCAGTGCAAGCCACATGTATGAAAGAAAACTGAGGACGAGATCATAAGTAATGGAATTATATGCATACTAAAAGGTGTGTCAATGTGCAGAATATTATGATAAAATCATAAATACAAGTTGCATGATACCACCTACTTGTAATAGCACTGCACTATTATTCGTACACAGTACACGACTCATAATTAACATTCGTTATTTATTAGGGCTATGGAATTTATCGTAATAATAACTGAAACTATTTATATCTTGCTCCTGAAAAGTTAACGTGCATCCAATTTCATCTCAAAGCGTAACGATATATAATATTCTCTATTAGCCGAAAACAATTATTGGGTTTGACTAAATAAAACTATATTTATATTAACTATTTTCCAAACTACATAGGTTGAAATAGAATTTATAATTTAAATATAAGGATCGAGAAATCGGTTTCCGGACAGTGAAAATTTTTCCGTCTCTATGCGTACTTTAAATTTTATAGCCCCTATGGAAGAGCTTTGTTGAAAGTAATTATTCTTAGATAGAATATATTGCAATATAACACTTTTGATACCCCTTAATCTAGTTGAAGTAGGCTACCTGCTACGTAGTAATTGATTGCGTTACAATATTATGTGCTTATATGAGAAAAATGGAAAAAATAGACATTTTTATTAATTTTCATGTAAATTTAAGCGAAAGGTTCAGACAGACTAGTGTTTGGGGCGGATCATTGGTCCCGACAAAGAACAAAGAGCAACAATTCAGTTTGTGCCGCCTTGCCTTTGTTAACGCGATGCCGCGCTGAAAATCACGTACACAAGTAATGCGACAAATTCCAGAACCACGGCAATTAGGGGTAGTGATCAAGAGATGGTACCTGTACCATGCACTATAGATAATGGCGTGTGGTGAGTGCATCAAAAAATGGAATGGAATGAATTTCGTAAAACCGAAACCAGATAGTGCAACATACAATTCGGTAAAATATGACCTTGTTATATGAATATTTTTGACTATTTCATTGAATTTTAATTGACCAACGATTTAAAAATTCCTAGTGAAACTTCATAGTAATTGCGAAGTTAGACCTGACAGTTAAAACTATTAAACTATGCTCTAATGAAAATTTATGTGTCAAAGAATTAAAGATGCCAATATATAATGTATAGATAGCGATTACGGCTGGTAGACCTTATCAAGAGCATGATGCAAAAGAAATTGACTCCAATTTCTTTCGTAAAAAGCACTGGAAAAGGTCTACCGAGGAAATGTTGCGAGTTTTCAGGTAAGTATTATATGTTGTGTGTTGAAATTCAGACATTTCATTTCAAACTTCAATAAATTATAGAACAGTCGTAAATTATTGTATCATTTTTATTTTGGTGAACTGAGTTTTTTAAATTGATAATAATTAAAAATAAATGTTGATTGTAAATTTTCGTTTAACTAATTGAACCCAAGTTATATCCCGTAATTTTATCCTTTTTCTTACAATTTCATAGGCCACGTTTCTAGAGATGAGGGTATTGCAAAATTAACATCTGCGGGAAGTGTGTGGGGTGAGAATAGAAGAGGCAGGCCAAGTATGGAATAGGCTAAGAATATTAGGGATGTGGTAGGTATGTAGAAATGAAAAGTCTTTCGCAGGATAGGTTAGCACGGAGGGTTGTATTAGACAAGTCTTACGACTGAATGCCACAAGAACATTACAATATGTTGCTTATTAAAATCCAGAATACATGCATGGCTGTGTATTTAAGAGTTTACATAGGCATTTTATAATGAGTATTATACAGGCTAATTATATTTAATAAAAATCAATGGATTTCAAGATTAATGTAAAGCCATTAATATTAATCGAATAGCTTTAACTGATATATGTCTAAATATCTTTGTGGATGAGCCGTAGTTTCCAATTACCTTTGAGTCTGTTTCGACCCCAATGAGTTATTAATTAAGTTAATGTACGAGGCGGTATATGACAAATTGTTGGTATTAACGAAAGCTGTAGTTATGTGAACAAAGATGATACCGTAGATAATCTAGTGATGACTTACTAATGATGAGTTCAGTTAATTTGGATACTGTGTGAATGGTGGCTAGATAGATATTTGGGAGTAATCATACTTCCTAAATTTATTGAGGAATTTATTAAAACTAATGCAATTGAAATACCTTCTCCTAATTTCTTTTTGGGGTAGCAGGCAACATAATGGTGATACTGAAACAAGTAAATCCCCTTTAGTAGTAGAGGAAGGGAATTGAAAAGGGGGGATGCGGAAGGTACAGCAAGGTAGCCAAGGGTTGACTAGGGCCCCCGGGCTATAGTTTAAGGATCCTACCCGGTGTTTCACCAAAAGAGATGCAGGGAAAACCATAGAAAACCTGCATTAGTTGTAAGCCAAATTTACCGACAGTGAGAAAAAGGTAAACTACCTTTTTCAACCAATCGATAGAACTTCCAAAGTACTTAACATCCCACAAAATTCCGTTGACGTTTTACTAAAAAAATGTATTTCTGAGTTCAAGAAATGTATAAATAATTTACACACTATTTTTGTGAAATATACAAATCTCTCATGCTTAATGATTCTCGTGTTTCAAAGTCAATTTCTTAGTTGTTTTCATTTCTTTATACAAAACCAAAAGTATATATATATAACTACAAATTCTACAGTTTACCCACAAACAAATTTTAAAAATACTCTCAACCAAACTGGAGCGAATGCATAGACTTCAGACAACTTGATTTTATTACCAAAGTAATATAGTAAAATATTGAAATAATTTACTTCACGAAAAATAAGTGATAGTCAAAAATTTGGTAATAAAAACTGCACAGATATATGTTTGATGTTCAAAATTTTTAAAATGTTTAAAACAGCTTCTCAAGTTCGTAATTTACTGAATAATTAAAACAATTTCCAAGTTTTACAAATATTCCAACAAGTTAAAAGATCAAAGACATGTATAAGAATAAGCTAAAATACTGGAGGTTTAATATGTTCAAACATGTTTTGGATTTCCTTAATACGTATGTATTAAATGTTGTGTTTCAGCCAATATAACATATGAACAATTTAATCAATCTCAATGTCAGTAATGTCTATTTACCCAGTTGAAGAATTATATATATATATATATTATTACATACGGTATCATCCTTGTCCTTATCCGGCTACAATCAGCATTTATACCAATTTACCCTTCAACAAATTGTATTCATGCTAAAAACGGCATAAAAAACAACTTGAGTAAATTTATTTTCAATTGAAGTCGGGAATGTTCTGTGAGATGCACAAGGTTCACAATTGTTATCATCATTGAGAAGGTATCAGTTGACTGATGTACTGTATTGCCTCGTGTGGATTATTTACTTATTTTATGAAATACCTGAACAAGGTTTTGCGTTTCAAATGTCAATATTCTCTGTCAATTAGAAATTAAGCTACGATGTTATTTATAGTTCTTGACGACTAGCCCCGTGTTCGTTAGACTTCGTACTGAATGTTATGTGAAGCGAAATCAAATGGAGATCATTTGTCAAGAATAATTAAACGTTGGCAGCTCTAGGAAGTCCGTAAATATTGATCACTTGTCATTTGTCAAACTAATTTTAGGGTGACATTAAAATGGCAGCGAGTGAAGCTTTAAAACTTTGACATTCACTTTTGAATGAAAAATGAGCCAAAGTAGATGGGTTATTATTGAACGAGTCTTCCTTCATTTGAAACGACCTGAACTTTGTGGATTTGGAACTCTGTAGCCTACATTTAATTATGTGGAATATATGTGGATCAGTAATTAACGAATTTACTACATGCGTCATAAAGAGTACATGTTGACAATAAAGTCAAAAAAAATTATTATTAAGCAAAAACACAAAAAATTAAGTCAGTGAAAATTATTGCGAAGAAAACAGTTGAAAGTGTCTTAATGTTCAGGTCAGAAAGATTTTAAGGAAAATATAAATGACAGAATTTTTATATACCCAAAGTTACAAAAATTTTCGTCCGTAACATCACATGATGACTTTTAAATATACCCAGTAAAATAAAATTGATTGCTTTTATAACGTCTCTCAGCGTGTGTTGGCAATTAGGACCGGTTAATGGAATATCGAACATACCAACATGATACTAATTATCCACACCTGATTGTGTACAATTAACCGTGAAAGCTAAGAGTGTTTCAATGCATACAAATTGAATGTGACATAACTTTGCTTATTTTACATTACAAACTCATAAACCACTTAATTAACTCGACTAATTATAAGGAATTAGAGTAATTATGAAACAAAAATTGTCTTCAACTTTTAACGATTTGGTTTCTGATAATTTTAGTCTCTTAGTACGTTATTTTAACTACCTGAATCCTGCATTCACTTATTTTCGCACACAGAAGTGTTCATGTTTAACGTAGTAAGCCATATGATCGCTTTGTTTACTTTGGAATAATACATGGAGTTGTGACGATTAGCAATATAAATATAATTATTGAGTGCTTGTAATGATTTATCAGATGTGAACGCAACTAGTAAAATCCCGAAATATATAGATTTGTAAAAAAAATTAGTTTTTGTTTCTATTTAAGGTTATAATTTATATATAATTTTACAGACGACTGAGGCTAGCTCCGAACGCTGGAAAATAAATTCATTGAAAACTTTCAATATTGACAAATTGTAATTATATTTTTATTTATTTTTTAAAATTTGTTGTGGAGAAAGTACTTTAATGTGAAATTGAATAACAACAAAAGAAAGTAATTAAAAATAAATATTAAGATATATTTAAAAACAGATGGTTTAGAACTCGGGTCATAATATGGGGAGGAATCCGGACAATTTCTGGTTTGGTTAGACCTTGGCTGTGCGAGGTATTAATTTCATCACTTAAGGATCTTCGTCAATCTAACTACGTTTTTGCAGCAGGTTGACTTAGGAAGGACCCAGCTGGTGGACTTAGGGTGACATTCCGCAGATCCCTTGTACTAAATGGGAATATTTACTCTCTTAATGTCACTGATACTCAAAACTGATCTACTATACGCAACTGCTCGTCCGTTTTCTCAATCACCCCTTCTCATTTCTCCCCAAGCACTTATAAGCTTCCTGGCTACTGATTTCTCACAGCTGAGTGGGGTTCAGAGTTTTCCAAGACACACACACAAACAAGCTTTTTGTGGATTCTAGCGGCTGAGGAATGTTTCCTCGCAGGCCCTTGCACCCCAGAGTGTCTGCGTGGCTCACCTGATTATGTCGGGAATGCCTCGCACTCTCTTTCGTTTTTTTAATCACAGTTCTCACATGCCGAGACACCTTCACCTATTTTAGGAGGTATATATAATGGGATCGAAGACCTTGGGCACATGGCAAGAGTTGTCCGCTGATCCCTTTGGATCAATCGGCCATTTACCTCCTGAAACTGGTGGAGACATGGAGAAGGGAATGCTGCGACCCCACAGTAAACTCGTCTCCCGTCATTCGGAAGGGCGTGAGAATAGTACCCAATGCCCGACCTACCTGATGCAGGTTTTCTAGGGTTTTCCCTGCATCTCATTAGGTGAAACACCGGGTAGGATCCTTAAACCATAGCCCGAGGGTCCTAGTTAACCCTTGGCTACCTTGCTCTACCTTCTGCACCCGCCGTTTTCAATTCCCTTCCTATGCTATTAAAGTGGAGTTGCCTATTTCAGGTTCACCCTCAAGTAGCCTGTTTACTCCCCACCCCCCAAAAAAAGGCTTTTTGTACACTCTAACCTTTCCTCAGTCAATCATCGGAATACCTGACAGGACAACCAGTAGCTAGTCAATTAGTCGTGGTCATAAATATGTCCTCGCCTCTTTCGGAACAATCCTCAATCTTCTAGCCCCTTCTGGTCAACCCACACAAATAAAAAATATTCTCGAGGCTGTTTGGCAGTTCTTTGCATAAACCATTCCACACACATATGGTTTATATTTATGAAAATACTAACCTGAAAAGTTATTAGTAATTACAAAGCTGATGTTGTGGTATTCAGCCCTAAGACTGGTCTGATGCAACTAACCTATTTTACGTAAGCTTTTTTATTTTCGCAAACATCTAATCTGCTTAGTGTATTACATCCTTGTCCTCCGTCTTCGGTTCTTACCTTACACATTTACCTCTAATACTAAAATTACAAGATCCTCATGTCTTAAAATGTGGCCTTTTAATCTATCCCCTTTCTATTGGTCAACGTTTTCCGTATTGTTCGCTCTTCCCCTATTCTATTTAGAACTTTATCGTTAGTGATTATATCCACCCATCTGATTTTCAGCATTCTCCTATAGAACCACATATAAAAGGATTCTATTCTTTTCCTTTCCGCAACTCCTATCTTCTACGTTTCGCACCCATATAACGCCATGCTCCATACAACATTTTTAATAACGATTTCCTAATATTCACACTTATATTACTCGGAAGTAAAGTCCTCTTTTTCGCGAAAGCCTTCTTTGCCTGTTCTATACTACTCTTTATATCTATTATACTTCTCACATCCCTAGTTATTACGCATTCCCAAGTAGCAGAATTCCTTAACTTCCTTGAAAATATCCCTTCCATATCTAACAGCCTTTGTTATTCCGCCATTTCCCATAGGACACTCCATTACCTTGGTTTTACCTCTATTAATCCTCATATTTCTTCAGGATCACGGTCATGCCATTTATTATGGTTCCAAGTCGTCTTCTGATATTGCTAGAATATAGTCAGCAAAGCGTAGAATTTTTATTTCTTCTCCTAGAATTATGATTGCTTTTCCACATTTCGTTATAACTTTCTTCATCGCCTGTTCTATATATAAGTTAAACAGCATGGGAGACAGACTGCATGCTTGTTTTACTCCTTTCTTGATTTCTGATTTCTTTTCTTGATCTTCAATTGTAATTACAGCTGACTGCCTTCTGTAGAAGTTATGTATAAGCCTTCTTTCTCGATATTTTATTGCTGTGCTCTTCAAAATCATTAATAGTTTGTTCCAGTTCACATTATCAAAAATAATATGAAATATTTACTCATTATATTTGGCTAATGTCGTGAAAATTTTACCCCATAAATTTCTAGCAGCTTGGTCATGTACGTCTGACAGTTTTTGATGCTCATAACTTATAGAACGTGCCATAATCTATTTTGTGCTCCAAAAATATTGTTTAACGACAGCACTAACTATTTTTTAAAAGTCGTTTGATAATTTAGAAAGGCGATTTGCTGCACTAAAAATTCTTAATAGAGGTAAGTTAGCGCCTTCAGTTTACGGAATTATCTGTGTAATTGGCGTCATGTACACGGCGTTACTCTATGTGCAAAACAAATGTTTCGACTAGTTCCCGTTTAAGTTGGGGAAAAGTCGCGTTAATCGGTTGTTTCCTGAATGCTTTGAAAAATAATTTATTGACTTACCCAGGAGATCAACGGGACCGGATGACGTTTGTCTGAACTATCTGAAGTAGTTTTAGTTTGATAAACCTATATATTGAATGGTTAATATTTTTTCGAAAGCAATAATTAATTATATCAGTATTTGTCCCCTAGCTTATGATCCTGTAAGATAATTTATATCTATACAGAGTTATTGCGTTGTAAGGCAATATTGAATGATTATTGGTGTATGACACAGCTCCCACGTGACTACACTTCTCCCTACATATAGTGCTGAGGGAAGCTGATGGCAGGTCTCAATAGACGCTCCTCTGCCTCATCCATCATGGGACAACACGTTGCCAGCGCTCCCCTGCCACACCAGTACAAACATTCACAGCTACCTCCGCCCTAAGTATGCCGGGTATAATACAATCAAGCGCATATTACAAAATGTCGCTTCAAACAATAGGAAACGCGAACTTCAAACAGCAACTGACGTAGAGGAATAACTTAGAAACGAACAGCTGATTAACACTTAAAAAGTCCATTTTAATAGTATCCAATAACGGCAATATATGTGACCAATGTTTGTGATTTTACCATGTTATTAAGCTGATATATTCCAAAATTTATTTGGTAATTTTCAATCCTTCCGGCAGTATAATTAAATTAAATACAATTATAGTATAATATAAATTAAATATCATTATAGTTTCATTTTACATTATATATATGAGTATATAATACACGAGATATATAGATTGCAAAGCATGGAGGCAATTTTTAAAATAAGATCAAATGAATGTAGAAAAGTTATATGCAACAAGAAAAGGAGATATAAAAATAAGAAGGAAAAGTAAAACATACCACTTCAAGACTTCTATAACACTATATGTATTAATACTAATAACTAACTGAACTTTTCTCAATTTACCCTGCACTTCACTGCAACAAATTGCATATAATATTTATACATCAAAGGCCAAATCTGTTTTCAAAGTATCATTCTACATTCATATCACTGAATTTTTTTAATAAACTTGGTTTGTGCATCCAATTGGAAAAACACTTAAAGCCATGATACGTGGAAATGAGGAAAAACCAATAAATCTCTTTCAGGGAAACCTAGGTAGGTGAAACGGAGAGCTACCAACGGTGAGAAACCATTGTTTCCATAATAGGGTAAAATTAACTGACGGCACAGAGTTTAATATACCTACGAAACGAGGAGATTGAATACCAGTTACATTGAAGGGATATTTTACCCAATAAAGGAATGATTGTTATTGAAGTGGAACGGTATAAAAAGGCGAGACGAAGTCTGGAAAATTATTTATTTTTAAGATCAAACAGAAAAAAGTAATGCAACAGAGGATCGTCTATATAATAAAAGAGGAATTAAGTTTTCTTGTATGTTTATTTATAATTATAATTCTTTGTACAAATTTAAATGTGCTGGCAGACACTTGGTACACTCATTCTTACAACCCCGAGGAAAGACACTGGCAGGGTTAGAAACCACTAGCAAGAAAGTGGAAGAAACTATATTTAAAAAATTAATCAATGTGTCAACACGTAAAAGTTTATGTCGTCACCAACCATTGAAACTGGGAGCTCTGGGAAATATTGTATTCACCCAACATGGCTGCTTTGTTCACTTTTTGATATTCCCAAATTTGATTTTTACCCAATAATATCCCGAAAATCAAACTTACGAAAATATTTAAGGGTGACAAAAAGCCATATATTATATTTTTATCCTTATAATTTCATAGGTTTGTTATAAATTGCATCAGTGAGAATTTTCGGTATACTTTATTACGAGTTTATTTGATGTATTTTTCAATTTTGAAGTCTGAAAATATTTAGAAGCGAGAATTTAAAATAATTAATGTTTTTTACTGTAATGAAGTTGAGATACCAGAAAGTATTATTAAAGAATAGTTTTAGTACATCAAAATAAAATTACCAAGTTGTTCAGCTCAAATTGTTACGGTTGGAAGATTTTTTTAAATGAATTACAACTGAATTTTTTGTATGTAACTATTACTATACTTATTTAAAAGTGGGGTTGAGTGCGCATCACGTATACCGTGATTTTAGAAGTAACAATGATAAACTTTATTGGAAGATATCTTCGTAATTAGGAGTAGGAATTTAAAATTCTTCTTTACGCTTATTACAATAATCATGAGTATATCATCCTGGAAGGTCATCTGCTCTCTCAGATCTCGTTTTCACGATATATTTTAAAAATAATGGCAAAAATTAAATTAATTTCGGATTGACTTGACGTCACAGATTCACAACGTTCAATTTATATACCTCCGTTAATAAGAGTAGGCATTGGAAATGGCTGTCTGAAATAATTATAACAACGAAAGGATAAGTATGCCAGATAATGTAAATGTTCAAAACAGACGCTGTCTATACTGGCTAAAATACATTATGTCACATTAGTATTGAATTAAATATTGCACTGGGATAATAAAAGTAAGTACCCGGGCAAAACCGGGCACCCAGCAAGTAGTTAAAATCATTCAGTCAATCGATACTAAGCTTGATGGTCCATGTTCACGAATTCATCACTTTTCATCATTGAAAAAAATTAATTTAGCCACGTAGAAAATTGATTTGCCGTAAAAGTCGACGTTTGGCATAACTTTTCTACGACTCGTGTATATGTTGCCGATTTTGTTCGGTAAACACAGATACAGTAAAACTTGTCGAACTTTGAGAACTCCGAGGTTCGACAAATGCCCTTTGTGAACCAGCACAATGTGCATTCCACGAAAATGGTAAATTGTATATTACACAATATATGAACCAAAATTTTTAGTTCGACAAATGAATATGACTATGATTTATGCCAAAAGTTCCTCTAAAATTGAAAAAAATAATCTTGGTTTTTATTAAAATTGTGACTGATTTGAAACTAACGGTTGTTCATCATTATCATCAAAAGAAACATCATTCATTTATTACAAGAAATTCCATAACGATATTTTTCCAATAATTTGACTGTATGGAATTTCTAAAATTAATTAAATAATGAATGAGCATATTTAAGAACTCATGTAAGCGGCTTTTGGGTTTTACTGTAAATATTAATTATTTCAAGTACAATTAGTACAATAAAAATATTTATTATTTCCCACGATGGTTACAGTTCTTTCAAAGAATTTTCTATCCTCGTCGCGTTATGGAGCCCTTTTTGAAACTGTGCGGGATTGAGTGAAATACAGAATTTAGACATTGTGAAAGGCACAGTACTTCACGAAGGTTGTGGAGCGCGGTTCATTCTGAAGCCACGAAGTGAAAATCCGGTTGCTGAAATATTTGCAGGCGCTCCCCTGCCGAATAGAAATCCCCGCCAATGTGTCTTGCGTAGGCATACTTATTCATGGAACCTCCCCCAGCTTCTAGCTTACTCTCGAGAGCTGAAGACAAGGAGCGAATGGTCCGATTCGATGCATTATTTAGGTGAATCCTTCACTTCAGGTGAACGTAATCATTGAACTCTCAGAACACGTTCAAATAGAAAGAACGGTGGCACTACTATATTCATGACGAGTAAACCACAATTTGTGTCCAGGTATCATAAAAGTAACTAACGTCTGCATGGAAGTTGGCACGGAAAGCTTGTAAGCAAATCTTTCGAAAATGCGTTGATGTTGATTGCTGTCCCTTTATCATTTATTGAGCGCGTGTGTCTTTCTTTTATCGTTACTCACTCGTCACGTATACGAGAATGTTAACTTCAGTGTGAAACAATCTTTAAGTTCCAGATAAAGGTAAATTATATACGTAAAACTAGCATTTCAAGCACGCCCTGATATTTAGTTTACTAACGTGCGCTTGTCTGCTTGAGAGCGTCTGTGCAATTAAAATATTTCCCGGACACATTCCTTGTTACTTTCAACGTTTAATTGCTTCCCATGTCCTCTACCATTTGAGATTATTGCAGTCGAAGTTTGGTATATGCTTGAAAATGTAATATTTTTATGAATTACAAAAAGAAGTAGCCAAAACGCAGATAATAAAGTAGTGATTTGTATCGCAGTAAGACCGTTACCTAATTTTGATCATGCTTTTAGAATGTTAAAGGATATAAAAATTCAGCAAGAACATTATAACTGGCGAATGGAATATCTCGGCGCCAGGCTGCCGGACGGGAGACGTGTCTGTATTTATAATACTAAGCTTGATTTGCTGAAGGAACATTCACCCTTCAAAACTTCAGAAGGACACTGTTCCCTGTATCATGGAAAATTTCCAGCGCTGGATGACGGGCTCATGAGGATTGGCGGGACAAAAATCACGTGGGATAGCGTTTCCCCTTGGAATAGGTATAAACGAGTGTAGATGGGAGGCGAGAAGCCGAAAAATATTCAGAATGGTTCTACACGTTGTAAGAGCGAGGATGTTAGGATGGAATGTTGTGAAAGACGTTGAGAAGGCGAGGACGCAGAGGAGGAGAGTTGATCAGGACGTGGAAGGGAGGAGAAAGCTGAGAGATGAAAGCATGTTGAAATTGAAGTGTGAATTGTTGTTCTGTAGTGAGAGTATGGAGAACAAGGGAGGCTAGAAGGAAAAAGGAGAAAAACTGGGGTTTCTCAATCACCGGCAGTACGAAATTCATCCCATTTTCCGCCGGCAGAGGTAAATTTACAATTAAACCCGAAAGAATAAGGTAGTTACAGTCGCCTAGTAACCTGCATCAAGGCATGAATGAAGAAAAAAACAGATTCGTCAAGTGAACAAAAATCTGCTGCACGTGGTTACCCCATAAATAATTAACCCTGATATTAAAAAAATTCTCCCCTTGAATTAATTAATTTATCTGTAATAGCGCGCAGGACCCCTTGAAGTGATTTTTTATGAATAAAATTATTATATTATGTCTTAAAGCACAAGTAATTTTATTAGATAACTTAAATAAAAGCCCCTATAATCATTTACAGATTAATTAAATAGCATACAAATTTTCCGCAAGCCTATGTTTCGACAGACGTTATAGCCGCGAGAACTCAAATAGCAAGGTCTTTGCGATTGATTTCGTCTCTTTGTTTGTTCTGTGTGTCGCTCTCGCTGCTCTCACGTTTGTCATCACCTTGTGAAAGCTGCAAAGCCAGCAGAAATGTTGTGTGATATTTATAAAATTACAAATTTACCATATGTTATTTGACTATTTCATTTCGTAAGTTGTACACTTTAAACCAGCTGTTTATATTTTAAGAAATATTTTTCTTTGCTGCCTGGGATAACTTGGTCACAGAGTGTGCATGTGTTGACAACAAAAATTTGTGATTTACTAATAAGAGACAAATGAAGTAATCAGTTCAGATCAACTACTTCAGAGGAGCACTTCAGTTCAAAGAACTTTAACTGAAAGAAATAATTCTCCAATGGGAAGTAACGAGTTGTCGGAGACCTTGGGGTCCCTTATTCTAAACTGCTCAGATAATTCCTCTGGGCCCCAGTACATACATCTTCTAAAAAACTAATTTGGGGAGACCGTTAGAGGGTTGGGGGGGGGGGTTAAACAGGATACATAAGGGGTGACCCTGAAACTCACATTTAATAATATATGTGTGTAATTGAAAGGGGGAGGATGTGGATAGTAGAGAAAGGTATCTAAGGATTGACTACGGCCCGTTGGTTTTAGTTTAAGGATGTTAACCGGAGATTCGCCGAAAGGAGGTGCCCAAGTAACACAATTCCTTAACTTCCTTCAAAATATCCCTTTCCAAGATAGCACCGTTTGTTATACTACTGTTTCCCATTCTACATTCATTACCTTGGTTTTCCCTCTATTAATCATCATACTGAATTCTTTCTCCAGGACCACGCTAATGCCATTTACTAAGGTTTTCAAGTTTTCTTCTGACTCCCCTAATACTACAATATAATCGAAAAACCAAAAAGTTTTTATTTCTTCTCCTTGCAATATGATTGCTTTTCCATATTCCGTTTTAACTTTCTTCATCGCCTATCTACATATAAGTTAAACAACATGGGTGACAGGCTGCAGCTTTGTTTTACTTATTTCTTACTTTCTGATTTATTTTCTTAATCTTCAATTCTAATTACAGTTGCCTGTTTTCTGTACAGATATTTTATTCCTGATCTCTTCAAAATCCTTAATAGTGTGTTTCAGTTCACATTATCAAAGGTTTTTTCCTAATTCTACACATGCCATGAACGTAGTGCTTTTTGTATCGTAGATTACCTTAAATTAGAGGCAGAGCCAATATTGTTTCTCTTGATTCTACATTCTTCTAAAAACCAAACTGATTATGTCCTAACTCGCATTCTATTCGCCGTTCCATCCTCCTACATACTCTTTTCTGTAACATTTTGCATGCATGGATATTGATTTTTCGCCCGATGATATTATCAACTCCAGTGGAATGTTATGAATTCCTGGCGTTTTACCGTTGCTCAAATCTGTCAGCGCTCTGTCAAACTTCGACCTAAAAATTTTCTCCCCCAACTCTTCTTTTTCTATTATTGACTGATCTAGATTTCCACCGTGATATAGCTCTTCTAGATATTCCTTTCATCTTTTCGCCTTTTCTTCTTTACCTAGAATTGGCTTCCCATTTGCCTTCCTGATGTTCTTGCTAACATTTTTCCTCTCTCTGAATGTTTCTTTGATTTTACTATAAGCTTCGTCTATTTTTCCTTTCACCATGAAATCTTCAACCGCTTTGCATTTCTGTTGTTGTGAAGCCTCTTTGGCTGATTTGCACTTCCTATTATCTCATTCTTCAAGCATCTGTACTGCTCTTTGCTATTGGCATCTCTAGCGTTTTTATATTAACGCCTTTGATTTATAATTTTTATTATTTCTAGTGTTATCCATGCTTTCATATTGATCTGAGCTATTATTCATATTTTTTCTTCTGCTGCTCTAGTCACTTCTTCCTTCAAGAGTTCCCATTTCTCTTCTATATTGTTTCTTTCTCCTTTCTCTAGTAAACTACTCTTGATATCTTCTTTGAAACTGAAGCGCCACCTGTTTTTTCACTTTTTTTTAAAATTCCCATCGCTTTGATTTAATTTCTTTCTTCAGTTTATTAATTTTCAACCTGCATTTCATAATAACAGATAATGGTAGGAGTTCACATCTGTCCCTGGATAGGTTTTGCAGTCCATCTCCTGATGCCTACATCTCTGTTTCACCATTATATAGTCCAATTGGTACCCTGTGTCTCCCGGCTTCTTCCATGTGTAAAGTCTTCTTACATGATACTTTAACCAGGTATTTGGCACTACTAATTTGTGCCCAATGCAAAATTCTACGAGCCTATCTCCTTTTAGATTCCTTTCACCAAGTCCATAGTTCCCAACTACATAACTTTTTATTCCCTTTCGTATTACTACATTTCAATCACCAATTACTACTATTATTAAACAGGAAATCCAATAATACTTCAAGGGAAAATTACAACGAATTCGTTAGCACTCAGAAATTTCACATCCAGTCTTCTGCGCGAATTATTGTTTAATACCATACTTGTTCCTATATGGTGTCATGATAACGCCTATTATTATTATAGCCGCTATACTTAATATGATTCATTATTTGAAAATACAGATATTAAGTTACATTTGAAAAGCTGTTGTAGAATTTTTCCTGTCTGCTCGTGATTACTTACTGCGATCAAATTAAAATTTATATTCAGATGTACTAAGACCTACCAGAAAAGAAAATACAAACTCAAAAACCGATTGCGAAACTTGACGCTCATGTAAAATTGAGGTCGCTCTCGGCAAATTTTATATGCATGATAGTTCCTGGTAAATGTTTGCATGCGTAACAGCTATGAGTGTATACAAGGCGGGATTGCGCAGCGAGTAGCACGCGGCCTACGTATAAACATGAAAATTTCATTTCTCATTTTTGCCATATCAACTAAATGTACATGGCAATTAGTTACAAAAGTGTGGCAAATTATGGTCATATTAATGTTGAAACAATACATAATCGTACACATTGTTCAAGAGTATGCCCTTTTAATAACGAAGCAAAAGTATTGTTTTGTAACTTTAACAAATGCTGAAGTTGTTGGTTGGTGGGGGGGTGGGGTGGCAGAGTGTCATAAGAACATTCTTGTGAGTTCTTGATTCCCTAAGTAACGTTTCATTTTATAAGGTTATTGTACAGCGCTATTTTCTCGATGATTCAACTGTTATTTTATTTATTATTTTCATAATAATGTCAATTACCGTGTTAAATGCACGTCTTGTGAAAGCGTCGCAAGGCGCAGGGAAATAAGCTTCCAGCTAAGAATATCCCACAGGTAGACCCTTCTCCAGAAGTACCAGAGGGGGAAAATTCTGCACCAACCAATCAAGAAATTTATTACAGATTAGTATGGTGGTGCTAAGGACAGTTCCCGCCAATTGGGAACCATGTTGCAATTCTATATGAAGAACAAAATTATTTCTCGAGAATAATGAGCTAAATTATCCACATCAGAAAAAATATTCATTGTATTACAGTATAAAGGGATAATTTACATTGTACATATGATTATTTACTTTTTTAGTCCATTGTTGGTTTAAATTTGTAACGGACCTTCACTTCTAAATCGTATTTGCGGCACTTTCCTGCATTTCGGCCGAAGGAGCCATGCAGTGAGGTTCCATTATGTACAGCTAAATTTTCTAGGTTTAAAACCATGTTTTGTATTCAAAATTTTTTAATAACATATTTCCTAATGTAATCTATTGTAAATTTCTTTTTAGTATACCTTAAGACGTCTCAAAAGAGAGACGAAACGTATTAAAGTGCCATATTTAAATTTGAAAAAACTGATAAAAAGGTTGATTTAGTGTTGAATGTAATTTTTAATAGGACTTTTTAACATAAACTTCTTATAGATCGCTGTAAACATGTCCTTATTCTCATACTAGAGGATCCACCATAAAAAATTTTCCATGTTGGCCAAATTTCGCAGAAAATAAAAGAGCGCGGCGTGAATTATTTAATTCACATTTCACTTTTGCCTGAAGAAAGCAGCACGGAAATAATTGTGCGAAAAGTATAAAATATGTAAATACGAGCTCTGATGCCTCGGCAAGAGCAAAAATAATGAAAATGTTTTCAGGGGTATGGTAATATTTTAAGCGCGTTACGCAGCTTCCACGTTAATCCTTGTCCAACCTCCCCCATGCCGTCACGAACCAAGGTTTTGCCTTTTCCTGTGGAGGGGAAAACGAGCGAGGGCTTGGGGTGAGGTAAATACGGTATAAACAAAAGAGGACTGTCGACAAAAGAACTGCTGCATTAAGGAAGTGCGTCACCGTACTGCGGCGAAATGGAATTGGCAGCACGGCTCAAGACACTACTCCTTCAAACGCAACACACAGCACACCCTGCCGACTAATTCCTCAATTACTTTGCTGGGAAAGGGTCTAATTTGAAAAGTCTTGTTTTCTAACCTTTTATGCACCACTTTCTTACTTCATAGCATTCACACCGTTAGTAAACATTATTTTTAAATTTAAATTACCATTGTGAAATTATTTTATTTATTTTATCATTATATTTTGTAAATGGAAATCTCTGAAGAATTCAACAGGTTTAACTAAATATTTTTCATACATGAAACAATGTCGTATGAATATATGCTACACATTAGAATTAATTTGGTATTTGAGTTTAGCTATTGACCAACTACAGATAGCATATATAGGTTAAATTACTACATTAGAAAAACGTGTTTTCCTTTTCTGGTGTACATCATAAAGCGGGTTAAAACATTAAACTAACTCACAAACAAGAAGTAAAACACAATCAAAAGTGTATACGAAGGTATTTTAACAATACTTACGACTTTTTACTCCTTATTTAAAAAATATTCTTCTATATTAGATTGTGTGGTTGACATAATTTCTGAGTTGCTAAAATATTTTACCATTTATTTGATGTGTTAGAAACGTCTTTATAGCCAATAATTTAACCTATATAAATATATACAATCAGCATTTGACCAATTATTAAACAAAATATTGTTCAATAGACATATTAACTGTTATACCTATCTGAAGTATTAAAACATTTTATGTCTATCACACTTAGAGAAAAGGAACAAAACTTGCCTAAATATATGCAGTTTATATTTAATTTTTTCACATTGTTATAAAAAATTGAATACAGTTTTCGATTTGTAATAATGAAATATGTTTGTGCTGGTTCCATTTGATGTAGTTGTAAATTATTCAATTTAATTGCATCTAAATTCTCTTTGAAATATGTTTATTTACGGAAATTATAATGTACAATAATTACAATATATTTAATTAAATGGACGCAAATTAATTAAACGCGTAAATAAATTATATTATATATTAAATGAAGTAAATTACCGACCAGGTACAGAAATTTTTTAAATTTATTTCATTCTACGTTTCGGTGCATATTCGTACCTCCTTCAGATTCTCCTTTCTGTATAGGAGATATTTACTTACGGTTAATTTCAAAACTCGTGGAAAGAAATATTTATACAATTTCTAAAATTAACTGTATGTATATATTCTGAAGATAGCGATTAAAAATAGTACCAAAATATTGAATGAATTAAATAACTTTTTTGTATATGGTCCGTAATTTATTTAATTTAATTTGAAAACCAGACGTTAAATGTATTAATGAAAACTGTAAAACTTAAATAAACGTTTATCTATTCAAATAAAAAGGGACTTTTCACAATTCGCGCTCGTCTATTTGTCACGCTAATTTTATTTGTTTCCACAAGAAAGTTGTTGAACAGTTTTACATTTAACTTTGTATTATATATTTCTATAAAAAATTTCCGAATATTTCTATATGACATATGTCAATGTCTAAAAATTTATTTAACTGCCTGGTTAAAAAGTTTAGCCATTTTGCAGATGAACAGCTGCCAGGATCGTTTTTAATTTCTGAATTAATAAAATACTTTGAGTCTATTTAAATCACCATCCACTATTTACAAAATATAAAACTTAACATTCAAGTTTGTTATTGTCTTCCAACCATTTCGGGGCGAAGAATATATGATAGTATTGATTAAATGTGTGTGAACAGAAAGGGTATACTAAAGCATAACAGAAAACATATCGGTCACGCTATTTAAATGTGTAATAAATAAAATTTCCCGGCGTTATATTTACATATGCGACAGTAATTGTCTTGTTACAATCTACATCAGGCTACAGGTTGAGAAAAAAACCCAGCAGATATCAAATTGAATATTATGATAATGCAATAGTATCAAAAATACAAGGTAAGAAATAAATATTCGCCGAATTTTAATAATTATTGTGCGCCGGTCGCTTTAGCGCTATGTTTTTGAGGTATTATTACGATCGTCTGAAACTACCTTTTATATTCTGATTTGGTCATGCAGACGCGGATGTGTAAGTTGACCAAACGCTACTTGATGTTGCCATTAATTCCCCTACGTCCTGTAATCCTCTCTCTCCTGCTTACAATAGCAGCCTTAAGCCCATGCATACTCGACTACATGCATGAATGGTGCTCCGTGGCCTCAGGTCATTGACACTCCGGGGGCGGTCATAACTCATCCACCCCTTCGACAGACTAATTGAATAATTAACGGATCATTACGACGCGTGGGTTACTCATTAGACCATCGAATAAAATTTATCAACTGGCTAAAAAATAGCGTTTTTGAACTGAATGCCATATTGATAGAAAAATATTTACTAATTTTAAATGGGGGTTCTAATAATAATTAATAGTTCGGTACTAAATTCTCTAATTATTAGAATTGTCAGGTACTTAATAATTTCATAAAATTACTACGTTTTCTATGCTACGGATACTATTGTCTACTGTATAATATTTATCTCTTTACTTGTTCAATTTCAGTTGTTAAATCTCAAAGGCGTCTCTTATTAATCAAATTATGGTTGTAGCACCACAGTGCTATTTTTATTGAATATTTTTCGAATTTTATTAGAAATATTTTCAAAGATTGGTAACTCGACAAGGCGACGCCTTTTTCACGAAGCAATTCCTGAGTATTAAATTGCCGTAGGAACGCTTGGCTTGGGAAAATAAGAAATACTTGAAAACCTCGTGGCTGCCTTGACCAATAATATTACGTGGTCTAGGAAGATTGACCAAAAGCTTAATCATAACGTTATTTCTCACAGCGGTGATGCTGGGAGGAAAGGCATTCTTATTTCTTCCGTCAAGAGGGACGGACATCATTGCTTCTTCTTCCATGATTTAGACAAGATGTGAGACGACGCCAAGCATTACAGTCAAGGTATTCTGTTTAGTATCTCAATCTTTGACGCATTCATTTTAACTTGAACTATAACATCGCACTGTTTCACCTACTAGTGATAATTTTCTTTAATTAACCAATACTTTTGTAAATACTTTGGTACTGTATATTTATGATTTAAATAGCTAATTAGTTCCTTTTTTGTTTGAAGCCCATCTTTCCACGCTGTAATCTGATAATATAAATTGTAATCTATATATATATGGTAACATGTAAGTTACAGCTCCGTCCCAGAATGCGGCAAAGTCACCCTCGATCAACCCGACTCATTGTTGGAGGTTAAAATTGTCCACGTGTATTTATTGCCTTGGTTCGAAGGGCACTCGAGAGATAAGCGTAGAAATGGTATTCATTAAAAAGGGTCATGTGACCTATAACCTGTAAGATGGCGTAAATTAAGAGTTTTTGTGAGAGCAATATTCCTCATGATGTAGTGAATAACGGACGCGTTTTTTTTGCGGATTCACGATCAGTCGCGACCGCTCCGAGTATGGTTAACGTAAAAGCCACGAATTCAAGTGGTGTTATTCCAAAGCAAATTCAAAATCTTTGCAAATGGAACTGATTTGATTTACGACATTGGCTGTTAGTGTATCTGACGAATGTGGCCGATGAGAGTTTGAGTGTGTGATGACCACGCCCTGTTTTACATTACTTTTTCTCATGACTGGTAGATTATTGTTTCGCAAAATTTTTGTATTTTTCTTATGACAAAAGTACGTTGCTACAATTACTGAATAGTGCTTGGGTAATGACATGTTTATCTTGAGTCCGATGTATTTCAATAATATTTTATGTAAATTACATATGAATGTTTTCTAATAAACGAAAGCTTCAGTGAAATATTTTATTGCAGGCATATAAATTTTTTAATGAAATAAGGGGATGTATAATTTAAAGTTTTTCATTGCTTATGTCAAAATATTACCCATAACTTTTTGTCAACCTTCGTTATTGCCAAACGTTTGTATTCCTATATATTCGAGTTTAAAATCTGCCGTGCTACAGAAAATGTGTCGTGTTAAAAGGTGGTTCTAAAATAGAAAATAAAATAGAACGAAAATATAACAAAATTCCATATTTAAAAGCGTCTTTTATATTGTTTATCAGCATCCTTCCATGTTTTTGCATTTTTCAGTATGCAATAACTCAAATGTGAGATAAGAACACTATAAAAAAATTTCTTGTAGTTAAATATGTCCGATTTCTTCGTATTATGCTAGTTTAAAGGCATTTATTCTCCAGATTGACTTCGGGGCTCACCTGACTCCGTCGGGATTGCCTCGTACTCTCTGGCTTACATGCTGAGACACTTAATCTATTTCGGGAGGTGTATGTACTGGGGTCGAAGACCTTGGGCATATAGTAAGAGTTGTTCTCTGATCCCACATTGGATCAGTCGGCCAATTGCCTCGTAAACCTGGCGGACACACGGAGAAGGGAATGCTGCGACTTCACAGGTGACTCGTCTTTCGTCATTCGGAATGGCGTGAGAATAGTACCCAATGCCCGACCTACCTGATGCAGATGTTCTAGGGTTTTCCCTACATCTCTTTAGGCGAAACACCAGGTAGGATAGGATACTTAAACTATAGTCCGGGGGCCCTAGTCAATCCTTGGCTACCTTGCTCTACCTTCCGCATCGCCGCCCCTCTTTCCAATTCCCTTCCTATGCTTTTAAAGAGGAGTTGCCTGTTTCAGGATTACCCTCATGTAGCCTGTTAACAAATAATAATAATAAAAAGGTAACGTCATTGAATTTCGTGGTATTTGCATATATTTTTACTATATTCATTCCATGATTGCTTTTCACCGGGTTTCAAGTATGTGCGTATCGCGTTTTATTGCTAACATTTATTAGTAAAACGACGAGATAATGTAAATAATGTTCATTTCTCTGATATAGTGAGAAGCGATGTTTGTTTCTTCCTACAATTTCTCGTATTATATTGGTAGAGTTCCCTATCTGTAACCAATAGACTTCTCTTACTTTTTAAAATTGTAGACATTGCTAGGTTATGTTAAAACTACGTGAGTTTTCAAAACATACCAACAATGTTCTCTTAAAATCCGTGCCACATAATGCTCGTGTTTCTTGTTTCAGTAGGTACGAAATTTCCGCAGAGCGCAAAGAAAGTACTAAGCTCGAATGCCGTATTACATATTTCAAAGGAAATAAATAAAATCTATCTTTTCATCCTCTCAGAGTAATCATTAATAATCGCGTATCAGATGGTAAGTTAAATTTATTTTAATGTGCGTCAATATATTCATTTCCATTCCAATTAACGTCTTGGACGAATGATGCAGGCCTTGTTCTTTGGTTCGAGATTTCATCCGACACATTACACTATATGTCCACATGTGATATTGTTTTTCTATGCCCGCGGATGAATTCAATTACTCGTTTAGCAAAACAGTATCATGGATTGATGACCTGTGATAATTTTCTGCGCTGACAATTTTGAAATGAAGCCACTGCAATCCACTGTTGTTAATACAGCTCTTGAGCATCAATAGTTATATTTTATTGTAAAATGAAGTACTTATTTAAACTAATGGGTTGAAATAGAATAATGTGTTTAATGAAGTGCATAGCACCGTGATATGGTACTAAAAATAACAGGATAAATGCTATGAGTCGTAACTTGACAGTTTATCCGTTTGATGTTGTATAAGTAATAAATGTAAAATATATAACATGTAAAAAGACATGTGACATGCAATATATTTGACTAAGTGTTTTACTGACAAACGTTTACCCTATTTTCTCGAGTTTGACGCAATAAAATGTTTTGTTATGTACATTTGCCAAGAATAAAACACATTTAAGTGAGGGAACAGTGTTTCTGAGCGGCGATGGAAGTAAAAGCAGTCGTCTTTCTGTTATAAACCGCTTATACAGCTTTCTCATAATGACCATAAGTACTAATAGAATGTAATGTACTTTTAATGAACAAAATTTCAGTTAATAAGAGAAGTTATTTAAATAAAGCCTATTCCAGAAATTTTATTTGTAGGTTTAGAAGCTGTTAACTGAAACTGATATAACACTTTGCAGTTACTATTTATCCACCAATGGAATTAACGTTTTTGTAGAAAATGTCGTTTAATTTAATATTTGTAATAAAATGTAAAGAGTAACATATTATAATATTCCTTACAAATTAATAAGTGACATATTATAAATTGATATCAAATGAGAGCAAATTATTTTAAGGTAACAATATTACAGAACTAAATGAAATTTAACTAAGGAAAAACGATATTTGAAAGTAAAGAATTTACAACTAGTCATAAGGATCGACGTTAACCACGAAATAATAAGCGTAAGATAAACACGAGACTCGTGAAAAATTCGGTAAGATTTTATTTGATAAAATGTTTAAAACAGAGGCTTCTTCTATTAATCATTGACGCCTTGTAAATAAAATAAAGAACACTTACAAATTTTGTGTTATTTGTAATATCGGAAACAATTTTACATTTCACCAAAACTCATAAAAATACAGTCACGAGAACAATCTTTTCAACATAATATTTGCGCTTTTTTAATTTAAATTATATTTATGAATTAATTCCTATTACCTTTTCGTTTTTCCCATCGACGTCGATAGATGGGTAAAACTTATTCATTTGGTGATTGCGCATCCTACGTTTGAAGGTGGCTCTGCTCCAACCAGTGCCAACAGCCCACAGTCCAACAATGAACATGCCTCAACAAATTTGTTGCTCACTTACGGTAGAATTTATTTTCAGACCTAGCCAGAAAAAGGTATCTGTCTCACACCACAAGTGCCTAAACAGCTTCATTCGTAAATTCAGAGAAACAGATTTACAATGTTCATAAGACATTGTGATAAATGTTGTGGGTACTCACAATACTATAATTTTATATTTTAAAATATAAGTATTTTTAATACTAATGATTTAACATATATAGTGCAAAGCAGCCAAAGAGGCTTGGCTCCAATTGAAATGAAAAGCGGTTGAATATTTCATGGTGAAAGGGAAAATAAACGTAGTTTATAGGAAAATCAAAGAAACATTAAAAGAGAGTAAAAATATTAGGAAGAACGTAAGGAAGGCGGGTGTGAAACCAATTCTAGATGAAGAAAAGGCAGAAAGAGGGAAGAAATGTCTATAACTGCTGTATTAGAATGGAAATCTAGATCAGTCAGTAATAGAAAAAGAAGAGGAGGTTGATGATGAAGAGTTAGGGGACAATGTTATGGTCGGAGTTTGACAGGATAGATTTGAGAAACGGTAAAGCGCCAGGAATTGATAACATTCCAACGGAGTTAATAAGATCATCGGGCAAAGAAGCAATATCATGGCTGTTCAGGATAGTTTGCTAAATCTACTAAACAGGAAGAATTCCATGTTTTAGTAAAAACAATATTATACCCATACTAAAGAAGACTTAAGCTGATATAAGCGAGCAGCACAGGACAATTAGTTTAGTATCTCATGCATGCAAAATATTACAGAAAAGAGTATGTAGGAGGATGGAACGGCGAATAGAATGCGAGTTGGAAGATGATCAGGTTGGTTCTTAAGAAGAATGTAGGGACAAGAGTAGCAATATTGACTCTGCGTCTAATTTAAGATAATCTAAGATTAAACAGGCCTACTTTCATGGCATGTGTAGGTTTAGAAAAATACTTTGATAATGTGAACTGGAACACTCTATTAAGGATTTTGAAGAGGACAAGAATAAATTATCGGGAGATAAGGCTTATCCATAACCTAAACAGAAAGCAGGCAGCAGTAATTATAATTGAAGATAAAGAAAAGAAAACAGATATCAAGAAAGGAGTAAAACAAGGAAGCAACCGTTCACTTATGCTGTTTAACATATATATATATATATAGAACTGGCGATGAAGAAAGTTAAAATGGAATTTGGAAAAGCAATCATACTACAAGGAGAAGAAATAATATTGTAGTATTAAGAGAGTCAGAAGAAGACTTGGAAACCATAATAAATGGCATGAATGTGGTCCTGCAGAAAGAGTTCAATGTGAGGATTAATAGAGGAAAAACCAAGGTGATGGAGTGTAGTATTGGAAACTGTGCACTAACAAACGGTGTTAGATTGGGAAGGGATATTTTGAAGGAAGTTACGGAATTATGCTACTTGGGCAGCATAATAAGTAGGGAGGGTAGACATAAAGAGTAGGATAGTGGTCGTAAATTGATCGTGGCAGCGAACACGAACACGAATGTCTAGAGGAATCTGTGGGAACCGTACGAGATCTGAGGACCAGACAAAGCAGAAAACGGTAATTGCTTACTACTAATATTCCGGGTTAGGGATTTTGTTTTTAAATTTGTTTCTTAAATACAACCCGAGAATGGATCTCATTTCTCCAAATGTAAGTTTGAAACTTGAAAATGTTGTAGAAAGAATATATTGTTTAAACTGAAAAGAGCCGGTTTTATAAAAATGAATCTGGCCAATGAATTATTGAATCAAATCAATTAATAAATTTAAAGTTAATTCATTTCCATCTATATATATTCTTCATGTAACCCAATCAAACCCTACATATTTCAACATGAATCTACGATGTGTTCCTTTTTTGAAGAAATAAATTAAAAAGAAATGTATGGAAAAATCATATGTATTTTGAATTAGTTGTTTTCTATAAAGAAGAGCGGCTTAGCAGACTTGAGGAATGTAGATTGTTCCGGGGCGTGGGCTGAACGGCTGCCAGACAACCCGTCCGGCCTGAGCTGCACCCGCTCCTTGCGATAAGACGGCCGTTCCCAGGTTTTGTGACAGGTAAGGGCGTTATTCCGAGATGTGACTTGGCGCCATGCGTCCGGGGCTTACAGACACAGATCAATAGCGAGCCAGTGGCCGGCACGTTGTTTGTTACCGGCTTTCTCCCTGCGTGGGAACGGGCGCGTGTTCCCCTGGGAAACTAAGTGACGAGGTGGGCGAATCAACACTCGCCATCTCCATCTCCATGCTCCGCGTATTGCTGGCGCGCTCACAAAATTCTACCTGCACGTTTACACCTCCCTTAACTTTTGTCAGTACCCGGACCCGCTATCATGAAATTAATGAAGTTTTATTTCCCTCCGCTCTGACTAAACGTACTACCAGTAGAGTAAAAATTGCTTTCGTCATACATTGCTAATACCGCGGTTGTCAAAAACAAGTGTTAGTCTTTATTTTAATCAATATTTGCAAAACTGCAACGAACATATTTGTGCAATTGATTATGATAAAGGAAAATACGGTATTTGGTTCCGTGTCCAAAGCATTTGACAAACACACTCAAATTTATAAACAAATTATTTTGTGGTCCCAACTAATTGATTCCTCAATTCATACATATTTTGCATGTCCATCACAAAAGTATAATTATCGATCATGAATAAAAATCAACATAAATACCTTAAAACTCTGTAGTTAGTGTGATGGTTGCTTCAAAAATATCACAAAAGTTGATTGGTCCAGATCCTATCGGCGTTGATTCTATGGGTAAAAGACTAATTCAAATTGATAAAACATATAGATATGAGAGAATGAGAAGAGCGATTTATTTTCTCTCTACAATTGTTTACATTAAGCATTTGAACTTATATCAATTCTTAACTTATCTTTGAAATACTTATTAGTATATCTTATTAACTACACAAAAGTTATTATGGATTCATTAAAATGTAATAAAATACAAACAAGATTTTTAAGTATGCGATCCTCTAATAATATTGTAAATGATTTATAGTGGTATTATTTTATGTTTTAATTAAATAAATTTTAGGGTATGATATAATAATTTCGCGCTATTACAAATAAATAAATTCAGGGGAAGATTTTTTTAATAATATGCTTAATTACTCATTGTGGGGTAACCACGTGCACCAGAGATTTCGTTCACTTGACGAACCTGTTTTATCTTCATTCGAGTCTTGATGCAAGTTACTAGGCGACCGTAACATCATTCTTCTTTCAGGTTGAATTGCAGACTATCCCTCTGCTGGCGGAAAGTGGGTTGAAGCTCGTTCTGCCGATGATTGAGTAAAACCTAGTTCTTCCTCCTTCTTCCCTCTAGCCTCACTCGTTATCAAACTCTTCTCACTAAAGAGCAATAATTCACAGCTCACTTTCAACTCTTGTTGCACCCTCCAGCTATACTCCTCCCTTTCAAAATCTGTTCGACTCTTTAGCTTTCTCCTCCATTTCAAGCCCTGATCAACTCTTCACCTATACCTCCTCACCTTCTCAACGGCTCGCACCACAAAGCATATTTTGTGGTTCCTCTCCTTGCAGCTCAACTCGTATATCCCTTCTCCAAGGAAAAACGCTATCCAGCAAGACTTTGTTCCGCCAATCCTCATGTGTCCTTCATCCAGCGATGGAAATTTTCCATGACACAGGGAACAGTGTCCTTCGGAAATCTTGAACGCTGAATGCTCCTTCAGCAAAAAAAGCTTAACACTTTAAATACGCAGACAGGCATGTCTCCCGCCAGCCGGGAAAAAAACATTTTTGCATGGCTGTCGCCGGTTATAATGTTCTTCCTGAATTTTTATATCCTTTAAAAATCCAAAATTTCGAATAAAATTGGGGAGGGATCCTACTGCGCTACAATATGTTGTAAAAAATGTCGTTATTCGGTACGCATTACTGAACTAATGAAATTGTTCATTCTTCTGTACCCAGTTAACGTCAACTACAATACCCAACAAAAACACTGGCATTCTGAAGGACTTAAAATTTGCAACAGTTTACTTAATATTTTCCTCGAAGTACCTATTTTTGTATTAAATGTAATACTTTTAATTATTATACTATTAATAAATTCTTATTTTTAATTAAAAAATGATTGTCTCTCAGGAAGGAGAGATGTAAGCCCCCGAGTAACAGTGATGAAATGATCGTCTACTGGTGTTTGTTTTAGTGCGTTAGTTTTTTCGTGCTACTGTAACGTACATTTACCTGTCAACAGAATTACTTGTTTGAGAGTAATTCTGATAAAACTAACTTGCGTTGAATTAAATAAATTATAATTCCATACTGTTTTAAACATTTTACACATCTATGCCAATATTTAAAATTATCGCTAATATAAAGTAAAGTGAATAGAAGAATAATTCAAATAACTTTTATTTAAGTAAAATTATTTCAAAGTTACAATTCTTCTTCCAATGGTTCAACAGCCCTCTTGAGGGCCTAGGCCTACCGAGGCGGCTGCGGACTGTCATCTGACGTGACACATTCCGAATTTGGGGTGATACGTGGTCAGGGTATCAATTCCCCAGCAGCCTTAATCCCGGTCTTCGCGACCATGACGACACAAACATCCAAGCCATTGCCAGGATTCGAACCCGGGACCTCTGAGATGTGAGGCAGCAACGCTAGCCACTACACCACAGGAGATCGGCCAAAATTACAATTAAGCTCTATAAATGATTTAGTTTCTTATAGATTATTAATTTTTCACTATTTTTACACGATTGATTTGCACAAAAAATCAGGTACAAATCTTGGTGTATTTTGTTGTTTTTTAAAAAAATTAATTTTTAATTTTATATTTCTAAATGTAATATTAAATCTGTTAATGCTAACTGCTTATGAAATTTGATAAGCCACACATAATTGCATTAATTTATTAACTCGTCAGATAAAACTTACATTTACTTAGTCCATTAACTTGACTCAGTGATCGGGCGAGTAAGAAAGTCACATGCACTCTAATATTTTTATTTGAGGAAGCAGATAGTTTTGAATATTAAGTATCCCATAATAAGAAGTATTGTTGAGTATTAAATAGCGATACGACAAAATCTAATAAATGAAGAATGACCATAGATATTGATAATTGTGAAGGCACAGCGACAATAATTCAAACGTCCCGCAAAGTAAAGTATTTAAAGTAAAGGAAATATGTATTCTGTTGTGATTTTTAATCTGCAACACCAAATTCTATAATTGAAACTGGTAGTTTACAATTACTTTCACTGCCTCAGCATTTTTATGTTAACTTTTGGTACGTTATTGCACCATATGGACCATTCTCGTATACAGGTATATCAGCATAATTATTCATTTTCAACCTCAGTTGAATTTTTCACCCGAAAAATAATGAAAGTAATGTGAAATGAAAAATAAGTCCCCAGTAAAGCAATGAAATTATTGCGTCATAAATCTGGGAATAATTGGGAACAAGACTGCGTGAACGGCAGCAAACATGCACAAAAGTAATTACGGCATTAAGGCATTTTGTGTGATAGCGCGTCCAGTGCCTAGCTCGTTACACTCCAGCAATCCGAACCACCAATCAAATACACATGTGGCCGGTTGTGAGATATGAAAATCCTCTAACTCTACCCCACAGCTCCGTACTCGCGGAGGCGACGACTGTAATTTAGTCGGCTTGTCTGCTCATAAATATTCCGCTAATGAAGAGCGTTTGCCGCCGCTGTTTTTGCGGATATAATCACGGCGCCTGTGTTGGGGAGGAAGGCATGAGCCCCCTCCCCATTGTTGTGTTAGGAGATAATGCCTGTGGATAATTACTGACGAACCGGGGTGAAAGTGTCATTAGCGTTCTTCCGTCGAATAATAAGCGCAATGTGAGGAAGGGCCATTTAGGGGAGAACCTTACTCCGCGCTTGTATGATTATCCAATGAGTGTGCGTGCTACTTTGTGTGCTTTTATAGAATGCGTGAAGATAATTTATACTAGCGTATATATAGGATCGCTCGGTTAAGCATGAAAGATATTGAGATGGTATATTAACACGAGAAATTTAAAACATTTAAGTTCACACAAAAAAATAATATTGTCCTTGTTTTCTTAGTACTATGTGAAACAAAAACTTTATGTTTCAACCAAACTAGGTTCATGCATCACATGTATTAGATAATTATAGCAAACTTTTAAATTCCAAAATTGAGCTTATATATATTACAGCGCAGTAGGACCCCTACCTAATTTTAATTACAAATCTTTGATTCAAAACGATCGAAATTCAGAAAGAATATTCTAACTCGGAAACAGGCAGGCCAGAGGTTAGTTTTCCCCGGCGCCCGAGTGTCTGATTGAAAACGTATGTCTGCACCTACAAATGATTAGACTTGTTTTGCTGAAGGAAAGTTCAACCTTCAAAATTTTCCAAGAACACCTTTCCTTCGTCAATGAAAAAAATTCCCGCGCTTGACGGAGGACGAATAAAGATTGGCGAACACACGTCACGTGGGTTACCGCTTTCCCTTGGAAAAGGGGAAAATAAGAGTTTATCTGGGAGGTAAAAACATAAAAATCAAGCAGAGCTGATCAAGGCGCTGAAAGTTCGAAGAAGCGAGGAGGCAGAGTTGCTCGAAAGTAAAAGGGAACAGGATGCCGAGGAAGTAAGATAGACGATAGATATAAACCAATTAATAAGACAGTGTTGATTGAGAGTTGAAAGGGAGGCGAACAGTGGTGAGCATTGTTGCTCTTGAGTTAGAAGGAAGAGCGAGCAAGGGAGACCATAACTTCGAACTTGCATGTAAGGTGAAAGTTAGTGGTAGTAAGTGTGTGTTGGACTGTAGAAGAAGGAAAACCGCGTTTTTCTCAGTCGCGGACTGGTCCAATGGGAGCAACCGTCAACTTTTACAATATTACAAAGGTCTGCGACCCCAGTACATACACATCCCAAAGAAGATGGGCTCTTGGCATGTGGGAACCTTAAAATCAGAGAAGGCAACTCCATTTTCATAGAATAGGAAGGGATTTAAAAAGAGGGAGTGTAAAATGTAGGGGGATGTAGAAAGGTAGCCAAGGGTTGACTACGGCCCCCGAGCTTTAGTTTAAGGATCCTACCCGGTGTTCTACCTAAAATAAATAAATTGACCTCCTCGTACATTAGTTCCATTTTGTGGCTGTGAGTATAAATGAATTATGCATCTCTCTGAGATATTCAGTCTTAAGAGTGATCTGAAGTAACCCTCCATGTTAACGTATCCTGCCAAGTCTCTTCATTTTAACACACATATCATCTTACATTCTCCCTAATCTGCTTACCGTATTATATCCTTGCCTGCCTCTTCTGTTCTTACCCCTCTAATCCTAATTTTAAAAGATCCTCATGTCTCATACATGTGGGGTATTAATCTATATTTTCCCCAGGTCAAAGTCCTCTTAATCGTTCTTTGTCCCCCTCTTCTGCTTAGAACGTCTTGCTAAGAAATTCTTTTCTACCATCTGATTTTCAGCATTCTTCTATAGATATTATATATATATTACAAAATTAAATTAATACTTTTTTTAACAACATATACATTCAGAAAAATCAAGTACCTGTTATTTATCATTAAAATACTGTAATTAATATTGTTATTAGTCTCATCAGTATTTGAAACATTTGTAAATAATATTGTTTTACAAAATTTTGATTATGTGATGGCAGGTACCTCAGTACACACACACACATATATATATAATTTCACTAAAATCAATTATGATATAAAAATGTCTGGTGGTAGTAAATTATCAAATTTACGTTTATAAAATAAAGAGACTTTATTACTGAGCTTAAAATAAAAATTCTATTTGAAAATTTTAAGCAATACGATGACCTCTTACAAACTTTTTATACTTTCATGATTAAGGTTAGTTAATTTAAACTTAACGAAATAGTTTACTATCTCATGCATGCAAAAAAGTAACGAAAATAGTATATAGGATGATGGAACGTCAAATAGAATGCGAGTTAGGCGAAGATTAATTTGGTTTTAGGAAGAATGTAGGGACAAGTGAAGCAATATTTACTTTGCGTCTAATTTAAGAAGATAGGATAATAAAATACCGACCTACTTTCATAGCATTTGTAGATTTATAAAAAGCGTTTGATAATGTGAACTGGAACACACTATTAAGGATTTTGAAGAGCAGCGGAATAATGTGTAGAGAAAGGAGGCTTACATATAACCGCTGCAGAAGACAGACTGCAGTAATTCGAACAGAAGTTCAAGAAACCCTACGCTTTGCCGATGATATTGTAGTGTTTGGGAAGTCAGAAGAAGATTTGGGAACCGTAATAAATGGTATGAACTTGGTCCTGGAGAAAGAGTTCAATACGAGGATTAATAGAGGGAAAACCAAGGTAATGGAGTAATGGAGCGTAGTATGGAGAACAGTGGAATAACAAAGGTTGTTGGTTTGGGAAGGTATATTTTGACGGAAGTTAAGGAATTCTGCTACTTGGGAGGCGAATAACTAGGGATGGTAGAAGTATAGTAGACATAAAGAAAGGCTTTTGCGAAAAAAAGGAATTTACTTACGGGTAACATATGTATGAATACTAGGAAATTGTTGTTAAAAATATCCCTATCGAGCGTGGCGTTATATGGGTGCGAACGTGGACGATAGGAGTTGGGGAAAGGAAACGAATGGAAGCCTGTGAAATGTTATGCTATAGGCGAATGTTGAAAATCAGGTGGGTGGATTGAATCACTAACGAGGAAGTTAAAAATAGAGTAGGGGAAGTGCGAACAATATAGAGGACGTTGACCAAGAGAAGGGATACATTAATAGGCCTCATTTTAAGACAAAATAGTCTTAGACTTGACACGAAATAAAAATTTATTTCTGATTTTAATGGGATTCTGACATGAAGGAGTCTTTTTGAAATTTTTACTCGAAACGGATACAAATTTAGTTTTCGAGTTATGTATTGTTAGCGTTTCGTAGGAGATATTTATGTACGAATTGTTATTGGGCTTTAAAGTTATGCCTGGACACAAATTTAGACTGTGTTCAACTACGAAAGCTCCTCTGGATGTAGTTTGCTGCTCGATCTGTGATGCTCGCGGAAGAATCTCGTCTCCCAGCAATTTTCCGCAGGAAGAGGAAAAATTGGAAACCTGCTCCTACCAGAAACGTCGGCTCCAATCTTTTTGTGCTCAACTTTCAAACCAATATGACAGGCTCTCTTGGGTCAATTTAATCTACAAACACAAATTTAAAATTCACTGTCTCTGATGAAAAATGCCACCTCAGTATTCTGCCGTTCGACTGACTCATTCTCAATTCACCCATACCGACGCTTTAATCAGGTGGGTTGTAATATCGTCTCAATCATTGACATTTAAAAAAATGAACTGATTACTTTTAATCGCGCATAAATTGAATTTATGAATGAACTGGCCTCTTTAACAGTTTTAAATCTCATGACGTATACCTCTTTTAAAGTCATTACTCCCAGTTTCGAGTCTTGTTAATCTTAATTGAGTTTCATTGCCTTCATGGCTGAACATAAATTGGAAGCTACTCTTCTGTCTTTGAATTAAGAATAATTTTATATTGATGCAACTAAAAAGGAAAAGTGCTTAAATTGGTAATATATTAATAAATTTATTGATTGAATCCTCTTCTATAATTATTAATTGCAATATTTTTATCACGTTGAGAAGTAGGTACGTAGATTTTATGATTATCGACACTGGCCCATCCCTGAGTTTATCGAAAACTGTGTTGTTGGTTTGCCATTTCACTGAATTTGACATAGCAGCCTGTAGCTCTTCTGCGACTTCGACACGAAACGACGACGTCGTCTTTTATGAAGACATTACTGTCACCAAGCTTGGAATTAAAAGCTAAACCAATTGAAAGCTGCTACATGGCCTCTTTCTGTGTTATCGCACCCACAGGATAGCCTCGGTAACGAATTCCCTGCCCATTATGATGATTGTTACGACAATTTTCAGTTTACATTTCGTGGGTCTATTTTTGATCCATGCTTTATTTTATGTTAATATTCTCATGAATGTCTAGCAGGCGAAATGTCGTGAGCGCTCATGCGATTAGCGCCCCCACGCATTTTCGTGCGATGAGCACTCATTTAATCCTCGACCCTTTCTACCTTCTGCAAACCAACCGTCATTTCTCATGAAGAACTATCGCCGAAGAGCAGAACAACTCTAAAATAATTTTTTAAAACATTCTCTGGAATATTTTTGTTAACATTTTCTTATTTAGAAACATAATGTAGACCTCACTTTTCAGTCAGAGAATGTTACTTATACGTAAGAAACGTGTATTTTGTCCAAGTTAGTCACAAACTGAAACAAAAACAAATATAAAACGATATTTTTATCAGAAATTATTTACAAAATACTGTTAAAAGATCTAATACTAACAAAACTTGAAGTAATGCGTTATGCAATGAAAAAATAATATGAAGAATTAGAATATAATAAAGTAAACTATATCGTTTAATAGCTATAAACAAAACGCTACAACATAGTTGAATCGCACAGTCCTTAATATAATTTGAAGTTTAGAAATGACAAACAATCCATGTAATTGGTGTACATTGTAACGGCTGCTGAAGTCACTTGGGGTACAAGATAGGACAACTACCAAGAATGTTATGGATTTGCATTTAATTTACATAACTTCAAAATTGATCACATAATGCACTTTTTTCAATTACTATTAAATTATTAAATAAATATTGAAATTTTGTTACTTAGCGAATTAACATAAGCTTAGGTTTCAATAAAAATATGGAACAGAAATAGAAAATGGTAGGTGCCTACAGAAGTATCGACTTTCATTTTGAATTTAGTTTTTATTTACGATTTGATTTTCGTGTACATATTTCGTAAATAAAAGTAATTGAGTTTCTATTTTATTGTGCCAAAATTATGTCTGGCCACAGATATACTCTTAAGACAGGTTTTTTGACATCTGGAGTGTCGCGTTCCGAATTGCCAATGTTTTCGTGTTAAGTCTGGGAATAATATTACTATGGGCGCAATATCTATTATTTACTCAGCAGCAAACAAAGAGCTAGTAACAATGGGAACGGACTTGCATTATCACTGACGCCAAGTTGATTTGCATATCGCAAGACAAACGTCGCCACTAGTAAATCCGCTCACTTCATTTAGATGAGCACCAAAAAAGGTACCGCAGACTGAAGACCACATTTGATTCAAAATTTTTCTAACCTAAGGATACTATTATGTTTAAGGTAATGAAACCAAATACAGAATGAGTACTTAGTACTAGAAAATATATCATGCGTTCAATTATTTTATTGTACTATCAGGTATAATTTAATTAGAACGGAAACATCATTTGCTAAGGGACACGTAGGATGTGTCAGAACATGTTTTGTTCATCGGAAAATTAACGGTTTTATGGAAGACACCGAGTCTTGTTTAATTTGTTGCAGGAAGATTCCTTGTATACGACTAATGTTCTCGTTACGTGGAACAACATTAAGTGAGACTATTAATCTTGGAGGAACCGCGAGAAATACTTCTTATTTGAAGCCCAATCTGGGAGATTGGAGGAGCAAAGGGATTGATGAAATGAGACAACTGGATACATTTCCACACAACAGACACACAATAATTAATAGACGGCATTCGGTGTGAGCCAGGGAGAGCATAATTCACTACATTTTTGAAGTCTGAATAATCTGGGTTTGTCGTTAAAATTTCTGCACCAGTACAATTGTGCATTATTTTAATGACTAGCAAACTTGCTATTTTGTAATACTAGTCATCATTATCCAAAATGCTATAGAACTGACTCTTTCTAAATTTATATAAATGAAATAAGACTCCCTGTACATTGCTTGAACGAAGTTATTTAAGCATATCTTTACGTGTTAGGGTATCCAAAACTGTTGTCTTTTACTAAAAATATCAAATTATTAAATAGATAAATTAATGTAGAAAAAAATTATAATGTAAAAGGCGTTTGGTTCTTTCAAGACTTTTGCTTGAACTGGGATAAGCTGAAAACTACAGGTAAATAAAATTGTTTCGTGTACAATTTAAAACTTTCATATTACGATGACGTGCCGCATATAAGTTCGCACATTCGTTGAACAACATTTAGGGATCCGGTTTTGATTTCTGAAAGTGAAAAACCGGCATAAATATTTTCTTGAATTATTTTACCGTATGGTGAAAGTTATGTGAACCACAGAAATTTTTGTAGATGTAGAACAGTTCAGAAACGGAAGAATTTTAGTGACTGATGCGCAACGTCCTGGCTGGCCACCTGAACCGTCAACTCCTTCGCTTGAAACTCGCATTGACGACAAGGAAGCAAGACTCAAAAAGTGTGTATGGCTAAAAGGACGTTATGAAACGGAAGATTACATTTTTATAACCAAATTATTAACGTGTGATTAAAATTTGGTTCACCATTTCAAAAAAGAACCCAAAATATGTCCCTCAACAACGGGAAGATCAAAGAATATGAAGGGATCCTGGCTCAAACAACATAGCAAACTTCTTTGCAAAATTAAACTAGTATACCGTTAGGGAAAGTATATGAATATTTATAAAAATTATGTTTAGAAGGACCAAAAGTCTTATTTTTTAAAAATATATACAGTTACTTTTCTTGACTTTCATTATTCACTCTCTCGCATATTCCAGTCTAAATTTTTTCGCTTTTCAGAAGGTGATACTTTATAGGAATATTAAGTTTTCTAGGCAATATCAAACTGAGATCCAGTATATTTAGTCATGAAAGGAAAGCGATCAGAGCTCTGTCCTATAATTAGTATAGACTTAAACAAAAAGTTTGGTCTCAGGTAATCCTCACTATAAAAATTGCACTGTTTTTTTCCTTATGAAGGACGGACACAATATTATAAAACATATTTCGAAATTAATGTTCATTAATAGTGATTTTCTGGTAGTTATACGTATTTCATCGGTAACGGAACGTGGCACAACTTTCCATTAAAAACAAATGAACTCTATAATAGTAGAAAAGTTCTAATGCCAAGGAACAAAGAATATAAAATTAAAAGCGCTGTCCACGAATGCAGCCTGAATTACTGATAATATTTTTTGTTTCGTTTAGAGCTGCGTTTATATCTATGTTTAACACCATATATACATATTTTTACAAACCGGTCCGCAAGTAACAATTCTAATTTTCAATAAAGGTCACAGTTTTAATATTATCGTCACAAGTTAAATATATAATAATAGGGAATATAATTTTCCTATGAATTCTTTATGCTTATATATCGTTTAAGGCAACTCGTATTGTTTAAAATGTTGAATGCACTTTGATATAAAGCACAGAAATTTGAATGAAAACAAAAAAAATTATTGTAATCAATCAAGAAGAATTCTTTTCTAGGCTCAAAAGTATGTCTTAATTTTCCTTTGCTCTGAAGACTCACGGGAGATATTGATTAGTCCTATTGCTCTCAAAGTCTAGTGGTACGAAACACACTATTTCCACCAAAACTTTCTGTGCGTATAGACAATTCTATTACTTTGTCTGTTCAAGCCGTCAATGTCGAAATGTTGCATCATTCAGCGATTAGTTTCCTTTCATGTAAACACCTTTTCCTGCTTAATCCATATTTTGATATTAAATATTTAATAAGATACCCAAACTCAGCTATATTAATTATTTTAATGACTAGGACGCAATTATTTTCTGGACTAGGTCGCACTAAAAGTCGGCAAGGCGAAGACTTTCGTATCTTCATTTTGTCAGTTTCTTTACTTCGCCTTTCTTTCCTTGCAATAAAGATAAGTATTTTGTAAGAGACTCGACTTCCTCGCCGCTATGAAAATAAGAAAAAGGCGTATCACGTCGGCCGTGAGGAAAGGGTTTGTTAAGCCTTTGTAATTGCACCCGCTTCGCTTATGTCACTGGGAAGCATGGTAAAGCTTTGAAACTATATCACTCAATTAGGAGACCGAGTGATGCAGTGCGAGTTTCGTAATAAGGGGAATAGGATTCTGAATCCCCTTCCGACTGGTCCGTCTCTTCTTACCTTAGCTTTCAATTGAAAGAGGCTGGTGTGAATAAAAGAAACTATTATTGATCTGATTTACATTTATGTACTGTACTTATATTAACGAAGCAAGGTTCATACAAATATTATCCACAATCAATAGACGCTTTTTCTTCTAGTACTTTATTTTCACTCATACATCATTTATTATTTTCTGAAATTGAGAATTCATGCAATCTTTCATCATATCATTGTTGTTTTAGTAATTGTGCATAGCGGTTCTTTCTGTCATACTCTGGTTTTAACTTTCAAGTTTTGTTCTCCAGTTGAGTTAAATTGTATGGTATCCAAAGTATGTATTATAATTCCTTTGTAGTTTGGATATTTAAAGCTATTATTCAATTAAGTAATCTAGAATCCGTTGCTTAATATGTAACATTAAAAAACTTCTTGCTGTGATTCTGCGGCAAACTACGTTCATTTACTAAGCCTAGTCCACATAAACAAGTTAAACGATAGCCAAAATGGCAGCTATGATATTTATTTATTACAATACGTATTCCGAATAACTCGTTTTCAGATATACAACGTTTTACACGGATCAATTTTTTTTATTTATTTAAATCCGCTGATCACAAAACTGATACCATACTGTAGGGTGCTTACGCCAAATAAATTAATTATCCATCCCTTATCTTGGTCAACGTCCTCTTAATTGTTCTTTGTTCCCCTATTCTGTTAAGAACTTCGTCGTTAGTGATTCTATCCATCCATCTGATTTTCAGCATTCACCTATAGCACCACATTTCGAAGGCTTATATTCTTTTCCTTTCTGCATCTCCTATCGTCCACCTTTCGCACCCATATAACGCCACGCTCCATACAAACATTTTTAGCAATGATTTCCTAATATTCACACTTATATTACGCGTAAGTAAATTCCTCTTTTTCGCGGAAGCCTTCCTTGCCTGTGCTTTCCTACTCTTTATGTCTACTATACTTCTACCGTATCTAGTTATTACGGTTCCCTAATACTACAATATCATCAGCAAAGCGTAGAGCTTTTATTTCTGCTCCTTGCGGTATGATTCCTTTTCCAAATTCCGTTTTAACTTTCTTCATCGCATTTTCTATATATAAGTTAAACAGGCTGCATCCTTGTCTTCTTCCATTTCGTAGAAAAGTAAATACTGCAAATTCCCAAAACTTCAAAGGTTTATTAAAATTATTAGACATAGAAAAAAAAGGGCGCAAGAGAAGTTCTTATGCAAAATAATAAGCGGTAGCCATCAGAACAACTGGGGGAAACTTTACAAATTCGTTCGCAAGCGGAAGCAAAACAATGATTCAGTGGTGGTCTTGGAGAACAACGGCTACAAGGTAACATCGGATAGGGAAAAGGCAAATCTACTAAATTCATACTTTATTTCAGTATTTAACGTTAGTGCTAACAAATTTCAATTAGAGGAAAATGATGGAAGTGCGGTACTTTTTGAGATCAAGGCGAAAGCAATCGGACAAAAATTACGTAAATTAAAAAACAACAAGTCACGGGGTCCAGATGATATATCCACAGAATTATTAAAACTTGGTGGGGAGGCAATAATTCCTTATTTACAAAGAATTTTCAACGTATCAATTAATAATTCGGCTCTTCCGGCGGATTGGAAAACAGCTATTATTATACCAATTTATAAATCTGGTAAAAGAACAGACGTCATAAACTATAGACCCATCAGTCTTACTTCAGTAGTGTGTAAGATTATGGAGCACTTATTAGCAGCCTACGTTAGATCTGAACTCGATAGAAAAGGGTGGTTTTTTAATGGTCAGCATGGGTTTCGGGAAGGGTACTCGTGCGAAAGTCAAATGATAAATCTATTTCAGGAGTTAGCAGATGAAGTAGATAATGGGGGTAGAATAGATGGGGTTATCATAGACTTCGCTAAGGCATTTGATGTAGTACCTCATGATATCCTATTGGATAAATTAAATAAAACAGGTATAGATAAAAGAGTGATACTATGGGTAGAAAAATTCTTAAGCGACAGATCGCAAAAAGTCAAAATCGGGGAACAATTTTCGGATTCAGGCGCTGTAACATCGGGAGTTCCCCAAGGCTCTGTAATCGGCCCCTTACTGTTTTTAATATTCATTAATGACTTACCGAATTACTTGAAGTCAGGGGTAAGGCTTTTCGCTGACGACTGTATCATATACAGAAAGGTAACAAACGAGGAAGACACTTTATTATTACAAGAAGATCTAGATAAAGTTAATAGCTGGGCTCTGGAAAATAAAATGAAAATTAATGGAAAGAAAAGCAGCTCAATCTCGTTTACTAAACGCACCTTGTTAAATGAGACAGAATATAGAATAGGTGGGGAACAAATTCCAAGGGTAACGAGCTGCAAATATCTGGGGATATTTTTCAACAATAGACTTGGGTGGGAGGAACAAGTGAATTTCACGGCCCGAAAAGCGTGGAATTCCTTACATTTCATTATGAGGAACTTAAAAAAGGGAAGTTCAAAAACAAAGGAGGTGGCATACTTATCTCTAGTTAGACCAATTTTGGAATATGGGGCGGCTTGTTGGGATCCTTATAGAATTAATCAAATAGAATCATTAGAGAAAGTTCAGAAAAGGGCTGCAAATTTTGTGCAAGTAGGGCCAGGTCATAGGAAGGAAAAAGTAAAACAGCTAGGTTGGGAGGTATTGTCAGAAAGGAGGGAGAAAGCAAGACTGCATTTGCTATTCAAAGCTTATACGAGGCAAAAACCATGGATTGGAATTAGCTACAAAATGCAAAAGCCCAGTTATATAGGTAGATGGGATCACCAATTCAAAGTGAAATATAGAAAACAAAAAACAGATGTTGGCAAATTCTCATTCCTAAATAGGACTATCAACGACTGGAATAATTTACCTGTGGGGGTGTTTGGAGGAAATCCTCTTCAAGAAAATAAATTTAGGTCAAATCTGAAAAAACGTGTGAAGTGATGTGGATATTTATTTAATATAAATGTGTTTCCGAATATAAAAAAGTGAAGTGAAGTGTTTCTCTTTTCTCTTTCAGGGCATCCACGGAACATGTTTATCTTTCTTTAGTTTATAATTATGTATATTTAATTATGTATCTGCCACCGGGCTTGCGCCCAATTGTAGATTATTTGCAAATACAATACAAATACAATACAATTTCTGGTTATGGATTTCTTTTACTGATTCTGACTATTTAAAGCACTTTATTTGAAGGCATGTACATATTTAAAGGTTTAGAGATAGCAATACGTAAAAGAAACGAAGTAGGAATTCTAGCGCAAGTGTGTGATATGACTTTCGTTACAATAATTATAATTCATAAAATAAAAGAATTAGATTGATTAATTCATGAAGTAATAACAGTTTAAGTCTCAAATAACCAGTTGTTAAAATATATGCAACATCGAAGGCAGGTAGTCATAAATATCATGTTAGCAGGTTCAAATTACTTCGAAAATAACTGTGTTACACTTTATTAAGGTTATTACAGTGTACTATATATTAATTAAAAACTAAAAGGAGTTCAATTGTAACGACAACCTATAAAAAGTGTTTTATTCGTCACAATTAAGAAAAATAATTTTTGTTAATGAGTTAATAGCCTATGTTTACCAGTTTCGATATGTATATAGACGAAGGACACGTTTTGTAATGGAATATCCGAGGCCCTAGATTAAGATATTGATCAAACTCAAACAAAGAAGATTTGGAATCACGCTGTGAGAGTCTATTAACCCTGAAATATTTTCATTCAATTGTATTATATTGCAAATATTAGCTATCAACCATATTGCTGAATGGCGTAGCGGTTAAATCACTGTTGTCTGGATCTATTTGCAATAAGGTGAGTCTTGTTTTCAAAAAAGAACTCGATGTGATTCGAATGTATCATTCAAACAGACCAAAAAATAACTGTTTTTCATTGGTAATTGATTTGTCCAAGCATAGCAGTATTAATAAACTTGCGTAATGATACATGCCATTAGAAAACGTTGTTTGCGTATCGAACTTCGCTATTAAGCACCCAGAGAAAATGAATTCTGAAATGGCAATTACAAACTAAAATGATTGTATGACAATATTGTTACAATTATAATGACACAATTACAACTATAATAGGAAATTTATAATTCAACATTACATAAATAAAAAATTAAGTGTAATATTCAATATTAATAATATATCAACAGAAAATTTCAATGACCCTTCTTATTCTTCTTCTTAAGATTTCATTTTTCTCTTTCTCTCGTCTACTGTTCTTTTGAGACTTCTGTCCACCCTTTAATGACATTCATAGTTGTCTTGAAAATGAATAGGTAATGTTTTTCAGCTGCATAAATTTGTAGTATGAAGGAGAGTTTGAATCATTGTTTGGAATAGTTTGGGGATAATTTACAATAATTGTATGATTTCATGAAAACAGTTTTACTTACGTAAACAAAAGCAGAATCCATAACGTCATCGACAGATAATGCTTCGAAATTTAATCGCCTGAATATAGAAGTCGGACACCAGGATGCCAACTTAAATTACATTCAGATTTCTTTAACATTTATATCTGGTATTGAGGAATAGACAGTAATTAGAATTAATTATCCAAGTTTCATACCGAGCTTCGTGGACCTCGAACTCTTTTTAATTCTGAAACGTGAAAAGTTTCATCATTCAGAAAACAATGGTGCCAACTGCTTGAAATTAAATTCACCATTATTTAACGAGTTTTGTTGATTTAACCGATAGCTGGCTAATTAAGTTTACAATAATGGACTATTTTTATTATAAGCCGTATTACAAATTAATATTTAATCCAAAGAAATAGTTTATCTGACAATTAAGTATAGAATAAGAGTTAAATCAACCTCTTTGTTAATTTTCATTTTACTTTAAATATTTCGGCCGAATGAGTATTGGAGTGAGGTTCCATGTACAGCTAAATGTTTACCTGAAGAAGTCTCATATCAGAGACGAAACGTTGTAATGTTTAATATTTAAATTAAAATAAAAGCCGACCAAGAGGCTGATTTAACTCATCTAGTGAGTATTTCGCCTACTTCGCCTACTTCGCCTTGAGTGTATATAATCCAGAAGAATATGAAAGAAAACTTTGGATAGACTCTAGTCGATAATTATATATTTTAAGATTTGTATGATTAAACTTAATGGTTAGTGTTTATTGGCCAGTTTTATAAGCATGAAAACTCTTGTTGTACTCATAAATATTTTTCGTTAAGAGCTGTGCTCTATTACTTCGAAACAATATTTATTTTCGCGAAATGTATTCTGAGGAAAATCGTTTTACTTGTTGATTAGTATGCTAAAAAGGAGAATTAATAATGTACAGCCAATTTGTCAGCAAAAAAATTTAATTTACTTAATAGAATTATGCCGTTTCGTCCATATTTGTGGTCAGCTTCAGGTAACTATTTATTTAATTGAAAATTATGCTTTTTATTTTAACGCAATATTATGTATTCCAAATTAATATTGTTTTTTAAATATTTTTGTGTAGTTACCTGATGAGATCCACAAATATGGAAGACACGACGTAATTAATTAAACAATATTTGACAAATTGGCTGTATTTTTATTTATTTAAACACCATTGTCAGATTATTGACTGAGAATAGAAGTTCTACTCGTTATCATAACGCCTTTTAGAATTTGCTTAATCTGAGTTTATTTTTGTATTGGTGTCCCATATTATGAAATCTTGTCATGTAGCTAACATTTCCATTATTATGGGTTTTATCGATGTATCTAATTACTCTTTGTATTTGTTTTTCGTTCATGATCTTTCTCTCTTCCTACATGACGGTACGATTATTCAACTGCTCAACAATGTTTAATTGCTTCATTGCCCCTCTGTAAGTAGTATACATTTGGGTTCATTAAGACTGGTATACTTTACTGATTTCTGCACAACTCTTGCAGAATTTTCCCGCCAGTCTTTGAAATTTTGTCGTATAGTGAATTTTGCATTCGCGTCTGGCGATCAATACGGGTCTCTGGTTTATTGCCTGGCAGCCAGAGTGTTAATGCAGGGGAGCGCTGGGGACAGGTAACAAACCGCTGTGGGTCGCAAGGGAACTGTGCACGTGGTAACAAGTGAAAGCCCGCCCCGACCAAGTGACAAGGGATGATCAATGGACGAAGGGGAGCTTCGGGACCGTAGTGCCTCGGAATGACAATTCCCAGTTATAGACGAATGTGTTCGTCGGCTCCCCCCTCCCTGTCCCCCTTATTTCTCTCTCTAGTGGAGAAATTTCAAGTCAAAATGAGAGGTCACTTCGAAATGTTTCCCATCCATTAAATTTTCTTAAATTATTATATTATAAACGCTAATTATTATCTTATTAATATGACATGAGATGCAATGGAAACTATATAGTCATAATTTTACATTTTTAAGGCCAATATTAAGACCTTTTATCGGTTCTTTGTTGTAATTTTTAAGCAAACCGACCAATTGTTACTATATTTATTCAAAAAAGGAAGAGCTATAAACATAATTTTGTTACTGGGTATTTTAACAGGTAAATTATTAATTTCATACTTTGCTTAATACTTTAAATAATCACCATTCTATTTTAAACTTTGCTTTCGAAATTTAAAAGGATCACTCTCAATAATTACCAATAATTATCAATTGGTATCAGAAATCCACTATTGTGGAAGAATGATCAGTTCCTTGTCCAATAACCTATTTTCCCTTAAAACGGTATTGTTTACAATGTAGTCGAATTATCTTATCAACGCTATCATAAATTTAATCCTGATGAAATTGTAAATATTTTTCTACTTTATTCTTATCTGATTTATTAAAATTATTTTGATAAAGATTTAAGATGATATTAATTGTTTACCACTTAAATTTATGATTATAGATTTTCATTTAAAAAAACAAGTACAGAGACATCTGATTGAGTTGCATAAGAATTATGATACTCGAGTCTTCTACATTCACTATGCTTGCTTCAGGAGCACGCCTAATTTTTCATTGCTTAATGTCTTGATTTAATATGTAATGCTTCATTAATTATATTATTATTGTATTATTTAAATACTATATTGTGAATTATTTCTTTTGCACTTTTAAATTTACACCTGATGAGGTCTAAATGTAAAGGAACTACTCTGTATTAAAACTATTTGTTAACATTTGTTCAGTCTGATTTTTTATATTAAAAAAACCAAGGCTACTACTGTTTCAGTCGCCGTCAGACATATTAAATGCCCCTTTCATGGATGCAATACGCAATACACATTACTGACTTTATTTTGGCTACGAGAATAAACATTGCAAGGTTTCGAACCAGTAAATAATTCGTGGCACAGTTTCAGAATTTAAGTATGTACTTGTTTTTCCTGTTAATGAAATATAGTAAAATCATCTTTTCGTTTCCCTTATTGTGTATTTCTGATTGGAAGATTCATCAGACTATTTTTTTTGGAATATTGAGAAATTAACGATTAGGGAAAACATTAAATATGGATTTACGGTTAAGTTATTTGTATGCCATGAGGATTATTTCTCGGAAGGAAAACAACATATAAATTTTAATATAGAACCTGAAAGTTAGGAGCTGAAGTATGTTATTGCCAAGAAGAAAAGTAGAGACATTGAATATCATTCTATGCAAATTGATGAGTAATCTAGAATAATCATACATAAAAATGTTATTCTTAAAGAACAAGTTGACTATTTGCTAACGAAATTTTCCAGGCGCATTATAGAACGATTTGTCCCGTTATAGTTTGGACATTAATTTTAATAAAATAATACGAAACACATCACTTAATTGGCAGTTTAGCAATATTTATCTCCTAAAGAGAAAATGTACCAAGACAGTTTGATTTTCAAGACTACAATAATTACTATGCAGGTAATGAACTCAAATTTAATTTAATAAAAGTACATAAGTCTAAAGATAGCCGTAGCCAATTAACAGAGAAAATTTAGTGATAAAAATAGAACATATCTTATCTGAAGTCACGAAGCACACCTAAATTTAATAGTCTCTTTAATAAAATGTAGGCATAAATTTCTATCGAGACAGTCACAACACTCGTAACCAGGAAAAGACACGAATCTGAAACTAATATCACGAGTTTCTATAGGAAAATGGTAAAATGGTGGAGTGGATTTATTTATAATCAACCGGAGAGCTATAACTTATAAAAATTTAATCAATGACACAGATATTATACTTGTGAATATATATTACGTTCCTCTGTAATATAAGACGCAGAAATTAATTGCAGCTTTTTTCTCCACAGATAGTTGAGAACATTGAGTTGTAGCTCTGTTACAAAGTTTTTAAAAACGTCAGATCTCTCAAAAGTTACTTCCCGATGTATTAATTTATTTCTATTACAATAAATTGTAATGCCTTTTAAATTAAAATATATCATTACATTTGTTCTAATCCCGTTCCAAAAAATAGTTTTAGGGTGCGATGTTTTGCAGAAAGAACCCAAACCGCGAGAATTACAGTTCATTCAGGAATGACAATATTGACTGAAATTATAATGTTGGATACTCAAAATACCTTGATAGGTAAACGAGGAAAATAATTAAAATATTCTTGAAGGTGGAATAATACATAGTTTTCATGTGATACTTTATTACTATATAGGTCTTAAGTAATGGAAATTTAAGCAAGAAAACTATTGGTATGGCTCATTTACATGCTGAAATGAATTTTTAGTATATTATTTTAAGCATGCACCATTTTATAGCAAATTACAGTAAACAACACCTATTATTTTTTGTTTTATAGTCTATTACATAAGAAAAAGACAGTATGAGTAACGGGTTTTAAATCGTTTTAGTTAAACGGCAAAGTGCTGTATCCTGCCACGTTGCAGCCTTCGTCATTACTCACTAAATGGAAACGTAATGCGGCAGAATAAAAAAGATAGCGCATTGACTGATACGATCAGCATTAGCGTTCAATACCGCTGTATCGCCCCATTTGATCCGTGCTTTATTGGCGGAGTGATATATTTACCCAATCCCAGACTATTCGAAACGTCATGCGATAGGAACACGGCACATGCTGAAACTATTGAATCATCAAGTCGGCGTGCATTTTGAACAAGTCACTCCACACGTATTTGTTTCTGACACTGGCGAAGGAAATGTAGGATAAAGCACAAAAACGACCAAACAGATTCTTCTGTTGTCATTGAATTATTTTAAAATATGACGAATAAACAGCGACAATTACCTAATTGATTATAGGATATCGAGAAGTTTAGGTTTCCCTTAGTGTCTACTGTGAAGTTCCTGTGATTCAGGATACTGTTTTTTGGTTAATAGCCTAATTATTTAATAAGGTTATTGGAGGAACGATTTCCAAGATAGAAAGATTCAATGAGCGTAAATACATTAAACAGAAATAATTACGTGTAATGTATTAATATTAAATTTAATTATACGTCATGTGAAGAAGTTGTTTCAATTGTTATAAATGTATCAGATATTGTACAAGTGTTTTTATACAATTGTATATCACGATATTACAGTCACCATATCATTGACTGACTTATTTATATTTGATTTTAATGTCTTTTCAATTATAGTTTTGCGTATTTAAAGATCAATTAACAGCCTTTATTTATTAACTTTTTTATTATAAACAATAACAATAAATTACGTCATTATGAATTTTAAGCTTCATATACTTGTAATTTATGCATAGGGACAGCATTAAAATTTTTGTGAGCATTTTAATCTCCGATTAATTTGAACTAAACATTTTTCACAGTTATGTTCACCACAACGGATTTTATATTTAACATTATGTTGGATTTATATTTTAATTGTCTTTATTTTTTTATAAGTTTAAGTTTGTTATTAATTTAAAAACGACCTTAAGACTCATTTCACCGTAATACGCTCGTACTATAATGTTTTTCGTGTACACAAACGAAGTCAATTAATTGCGACTTACTTTATTTAATGTAATAATATTGGGGAAGTATTATTCACATGACCGGACTGTAGCGAACCATGTAGAGAGCTGAAATAAAAATACTTCCATTGAATTCCTTGTTAAGGTAATAACTTGGTCAAGACAGCGATTAAGAGTTGTAAATATCTGCCACAACCAAATCTCAGCTTTGAAGGTTTCGAAACGTACAAGATATTTGCCCAAGAAATTCGAGGTAATTCCTCATAAACGTCCTGAAGTAATGTATGTAGCATCATATTGAGATTTGTGAGGGACAAGGATTGGATAATCATAGGTCGGATCATCGAGAGTACGAAATCTGGTGGACCGAACACTTCCCCGCCGAGGTGACGAAATGAAATGCACAAAGGAGTAAGATAATATACAGCATAATGAAAAATTATATTGTTGTAGCAGTAAGGTGGTACAAGGCATATGAACATGCATAATGTTGTAACAGAAACGTGTTAAAAGGGTTGAAGAATATTTTGGACGAGTAGGATGTTAGTTGAACAATTTGGAGGACTTTGACAAAGAGAAGTGAGATAGTGATTTCAAAAAAAGAAATAAGCTCAAAAGGACTCTTCCTGAAATCTACATTGGGCTAGGATTATCATCCAGCTGACGAGACGGTGGGAGAAACCAACATTGCCTAACAGTTTCAGGAAGTTCAGCGGTAATGTAGTTAAAAATATTCTGTCCAAGCTGGCAGTTTAATAGTAACGCTGTAATCAATATTTACAAATGTTATCAGGCTGTTCCCTATTAGAGAGTGAAAATTGTTTTTCATGTATATCCGGTAATTTCATTAAACGTTTAATTAGAGCAGGGAATAAATAAAATATAGATTTTAATGGGTATGTTATTTAATTAGGGCCTGCGCTATAAATAAATTATTTACTTGAATAAGTAGTTATTATCTCATTAATATTTTAATTGTCAGAGTAAAAGAAACTAACAATTCCCCAACAGTTAAAAACATAACATTTTAATTAACCATAAAAAATTTAGTATCTTTATTGTTCTCTTTAAGTTTTATTTTTATACGTTTTCAGTTGTTCAGTTAATAGGCTAATAATTACTAATTTAAAAATTCGTAATAATTCTAAAACATGGTACTTTAAGTCAATAATAAGACTTATCGATCATATAAATACATTGGATGTTTATATAAAAATATGTAAACTTGTCATGACAATGTTGCTTGTTGTAACCAATTAGTATCAACAGTTTCATAGTTCGTAATTACGAAATCACATAACTGTTGTTGAGATAAATATACTAGATGACGAAGTTTACTAATTTAACGGCAATAATTATTTATTAAGTACAAAGCGTAAAGTAATACAGTCTTCACTAGAATCAGGAAAAAATATACCAAACTTTCGCAGGACTAATTGTCAGATGGTTTAAAATTTTAGATAAAGACAGAAAATATTATTTTTACTTCTTGAGTCATAATTATTGCAATTTATACTTGATTCCTTAAACTTTGGTGTAAGCAATTCAATTGTTGTATTATTAGTTCATTAATATAATAGTTGAATTTAGTTTAATATATTTATGCTGCTTTATCTACAGTTTCTTTCTTTCACAAGTCCAAGGACCAAGGACCAAAGCATATAGTTGTGTTTGATATTATGTGGGACATATTCGTTTGTTAGATTCTGTTGAAAAAAATAAGATATCTTATACTCAGAAGATTGAAAACGTCTAAAATAAAATTCCAATGATTTCGCTAAGACAAAAGTTACAAAAACTTTTCTTTCATCTAATAATAATATTACTTATGTATGACATTTTTAATGGATTGCATTTTATATTTCCGTATAGGAAAGAATTATGAATTAATGCGTACATTTTAAATTTGTTCCCGACATGGAATTTACTTAATTACACATTTCGCGAGTGTTTCCCTGTCTGAGATTGAGTTTCAAACCAGAAATTCTCTAAGATTTTCATCTCTTCTCGGGTACGAAAAACTATGTCATCGGAGAATTTAAACAAGGAAACATGTCGCTGTTACTAGAAGGATAGCAAATTTACGAGTTTAATTTCCTCGCTATCTTGAAAGCCATTACAAACAAATTCTTGCCGCACCTCGTTGGCGCAGTAAAGTCTGGTGGCACGAGGCTTTAGTGCTAAAAGCATATAACTTTCCGTAACTGCAATCTTGCTTACTGAGTCATCGTCTTCAAATATACGGCAGCCTCCGATATTGTGTAGTCAAAGAAATAAGAGTTGAAACAAGTCTTAGCTAACTTTCACGTGAAAGCAATGTTATTAAACATTTCACAAAAAGGCGTACGGTAACTATGTATATATTTGTTAAAATAATATGAAATAATTTGAGAGTGTAGTGGAAATGGACACAATTTGTTTAATGAGACCCCTTTTTTATAACAAAAACAACATTTTCTGAAAAACGTAGGAAACACTGTTTCCTTTGTACGGCCCTATCACATAATGCAAAATTACAATAATTTCGTTTCAGCAAAAAATAAAAATTTGAGTGATATTAGGATGAAGAATGTGAGTTAGGACAATATTTGTGGATTAATGAACGCATTCCGGTCAGTTAGAACTGTTATTATGAGCGAATATCTGTTTGGAATGCCAATGGAATGAATCAACACAAGGCAAAATTAAAATATTTTTACTGAACTAAAAGATCGATATCATGCTCGTCAGTGAAACTCATTTCACTAACAAATAGTATATTAAAATCTATTGCTATAATACATACGATGCTGCAGCCCTCGGGGTATTGTAATATTAATCAAACGAACATTAAGCATGACGAACTATTAATTAATCAACAAAAACAATCTGCAAGCTACCTCAATAAGAAAGCAACGTTGTCATTCGATCTGACAGTATCTGGTGTGTATTGAAGTGAGACGTTGCTGCCTGAATGAACTGCCTTGTAAAATAGCACATCACATATCTTTAAATTTCTATTCAGTTTTTTCTGCTCTTTTGTTTGTTTCATGTATTGCCTGGAGCTACGACAGAGGGAAGGACAGTTTCCTGGTCGCAGTGCTCCAAGTAGTTAAAACTCCATTGCGTATTCCTCAGTGTGTGCTTGTTTGTGTTTCCCAGTGTGTGTGTGACATCGTGTGTCCGTGTTGTGTTTATATTGACTTTTGTCTATATACAATTTCTTTTATTAATATATTTTAAGATTATTTGTTTTTAATTATGTACCTTATTTTGTTCATTTTTAATTTTTAATGTATGACGTATCCTATTTCCTCAATCGAGGATTAATGGAACCAACAATAAATCTAAATCTTGCCCAAACATTGATTATTATCTTATTCAATATTTGGTGACGGACATCATAATCGCTCTGGTTGACGAATTCTTTTTGGTGCCAATTAAACGGTGACAACATTTCATTCGACGCCAGTGAGGCGGCGAATAGCTACCCAAATCGTACAAAACCTAAGAAGAGCCAATACCTGAGCGGACATGAACGTCACGGAAATATTGAATGACATTTCTCCTTCCACAAAGTCAGAAGACCACAACTACAAAATTTTATTGGATTAAGGGGGTCATATGACTTGGTCCACACCCTCATAGTAGGGGGAGCTGACTTGCGAGAAGACGAAAGTGAACAAAAGACAGCCTGAAATGAATAATTGAAGAAGGAGTATGTCAGGAGAGTGTAGGCAAGAAAATGGACACTGACTGGAATATTTGAGGAGAGTTATTCCACGAGAGGCGAAAAGTCATTCTGGATCGAAGCACCAGAGAAAATTTGGTCGCTATTGAATTACTAGTGAGAGAAGTTTGTCTTTAACCTTTTGAGACAAAATTGTCATTAGCCAAATAAAAACAGAGAGAAGGAAAGAAGATAAGGCAGCAAGACGAACTTAAGGAAGCAGCAGGTATAATTGCACGTAATCGCCCGAAGTAAAGAAGGAAGCTCAACCAAATTCGAATTCTTGGTAGCAGGTCAGTCAGCCCAGATACCTAGCTGTCCCTACGAAAGAAGCAGCTGCTTACTAACACAGAAAATCAGTGCCAATGTATCAAAATTGCGTATGACTAATTTTCTGCTGCACAAAAATGTCTACTTAACTTAATCTTAGCTAGCCGTTCATTTCAATGTACTCTAAATTTATTATTGTCTTAATTTAAAGCAATAAATTAATTTTTTAAGGTTAACTTAATACATTTTTTCATTATTTAAATTATAAATTACTTTTGCCAGTTTTCCATTACAGTATTGCCCTTCTCTTCACAACATAAAGCAAACCGATTTTGAAGAGTTGTTTGTACTGTACGTTAGGAAACTTATTCGTTGATAGGAGGAGATTTCAAATATAAACAAATTATTAATGATTCATGACTTTGCAATAGCAGAGGACGAGAACTTTACAAAACTGTAAAAAACAGAAGGTATTCATTTATTTAGACAGGAAACACTACGTACTGGTCAACTGACTAGAAATTAGATACTGACTTGTTGGACTTTTTCTAACTAACGGAATAAACTCAACCTGCGTAAACGTTGTTACTAGTTATGACTTATGTTCACTCTACGATCATCATAACTATTGGTTTACAACTCTCGGGTATTGCAAATAATTAAGTGTTTAGGAATATATTTAAAATTTTTGATAAATATTAAATTATATGTCTTGTAATGTTATGCGAATTTCGCGCCGAAAACGGCTCGCGACAAAAATAGTTATAACTGCCTTATTCACAAACAGGAAACAAAACTCAGAGAAATACGAGACGTACAAATCGAACAATACGTACCTAAACTTACAACGACCGATCATTCAATCTGGAAGACAATTAAAAATCTAAAAGTTTCCATATGGGCTGCACTACTACTACGAAGAAAATATCAGGGGCAATGAGTAAGGAGTAACTATGAAAAGGTAAATTTATCAGCAGACCGCCTCAAAACGGTTTTCTATTCATTAAATCAGGATATAGAGCACGAAATCGACTAAAAATTTTCCAATCCAAGAAAATCAAAACTGACTGTAAAACTACTGACACCTGAGGAAGTAAGTGAAGAAAGGAATCGACTAAACCCCGACAAAGCGCTCATTGTGGATCTCATTACATTAGATGTTACCTTGATTCGAGTGGAAAATAGGGTTTCAACTTATTGGTATAAGGAGGATGGCACGACAAATTTTATTTTGAATTTCAAAATGAGTCACCCCTGTAAATAAACGTATAATATTATGCGCAATTTTGTAGTTAGAGAAGTGAAACTAAGTTCTTTTTAATGAAGTTAGAAATAATATTATGGGAATATTAAAATAAAATTGGCATCTGAGCACGTTGTTTAGAAAAGTGTGGGCCAAGGTAAGAATGACGGTAACAGGATGGGAGTTAATAAGGAAAACGGGAATAAAACAGATATGAAATATCTCATAAAATATTTCAAACCCAAAGAGGATAATGATGAAATATCGAAGCAAAATTTAATGATAAAGGGGACGAAATGAGGAAATAGAAGGAATAGGAACCAATAACGTTAGTGGGGAGTTGATGGATAATAAAGACCGAACGTAAGATTACAGTCGGTTGGTGTACATGAAACATGTATCGGAAAAAATAGGAGCCTAAGAGGAGATCATGGATTTAAAGAGAATAGGGAAATGTTTGAAGAATTAAAATAGTTATGAACGCAAGGAGTATAGCGAGGCGGATTGGAATAGTATATGCAAATTTGCTAAACCTTATTTGATTAATCATGGTTAAAATGAACTATTAAAACATAGAAAATGAATGATAATTCCATACGTAAAGAAATATTATTATATAACTCCTTATATATATATATTATCAACAATTTTATTTATGACTTTATAATTATAATATTAATTTAATGAAGTCTGTAATGCAAATCTGATTGAAGTGTAACGAAATCGAAACACTTTAAATTTTTTAGAAGAATTCATGCAATTGCAAGGTAGGAAACGCGTGTACAACAGTACACAAGAAAGCCATTAGAGGTGCCTTGCGGTTGTGAAGAGTGTTAGTTGGATTAGTTTGGTTGGACCAGGGTGAAGAGTTATTGAGACGAGTAGTGTCATAAGATATTATGGCAAAATCTGTGGCGCCGGAATGGTGCTTAAGAAATATGATTGGTTGTGTTCTAAAATGAATGTAATGGTTGGATGGATAGTTGATCAATTGTTAAATTTCAGATGATTATTGCTATGAAAGCCGAAAGTTTCTGAGGATAGTCTCTATTATTACTATATTTCATATTTGATTTATAAATAGAAAGAATATAGTCACGAAGAAATAGTTACAAACCATTACTTAGTTAAAAGTTAGCTATATAACGGACCACCAATATGGAATGATAAATTTATATTTTACAGTTCACATCTAGACTACACATAGTATGTTTTGAAAACGAGTACAAAAATCAATGAGTAGGATATATATTATTTTTATTACGGTATTGGTGTCCTGTATTCAGCACAGTTTAACTACCAATAAAACCTAGAATTCTTGAAAAGAGCAATTTCAATTTACCAATTTGAAGTTAGTAGATTAGCCAAGAACTGAAATTTGTTATCAGCGTATCTAAATGAAAGGCTAGCAACTTAGAGAACTTTATGGGCCTAAAATATTATCTAGAATAGATACGCTGACCGCGTGTCACTCCGAATTCGGACGTGTCATGCAATATGACAGTCCGCAGTCGACTCGGTAGGTGCAGGCCATCAATGGGCTGTAGAACCACGGAGAAAAAACATATACTATCTAAAAACTTGTATAACTATTTTGAGCCAAATATTAGGAACATCTTCATAAACAACGTAGATATTCACATGAAAAGTAAAAAAACCATGACACAACTCGAGGAAGAAATACCTAGTCCTTGGCCGCATAAAAGAAATATATGAGCGCATACCATGACAAATACTATTCCAATGCTGCGGACTGCATATATTCTCGGCGCGTTAAAAATTCTCATATCATACGCGATAGAAAGACAAATACATGCGAGAAAAGCCCAATAAATTCGTCATTATTGTTCCTCAAAGGTAAGTAAATACGCGGATTATTAAATCAAATTAGCATTTGTATCAGATAATTTGAAGGAGAGAAGTGACAAGCCGTATTACAATATAAACGTAATGTATTCGGCCAAAATTAAGAAAAATATTTATTTGGTGTTAAATGAATCATTTTAATATTGATGAAAATGATGAAAATTCTTTCACAAAATTATAAACACCAAAACTATAATTTGATTTAGAATATAAAGTAGCAGATCGGCCGTTTATGGACAGCTCTTGAAATTTAATAACTTTTAGAGTGCCAGGTATTTTTTGTCAATAAAACACCAAAAGATTAATTTAATAGTTCAATTTTAATAAGAGCACGAAGTTGGTAATCTACAGGACGTGGTCACTCATTCGTTCTCCGGTAACTACTCTCAAACATCGTTGACGTAATTTAATTGAACACATAACGAAAACTTTAAATACTTCCCGGCGTATCACCACATAAATGTAGGGTTGATTCGATAGTCATTGAATATCACGTGGCCGCGAGGATCCGCGAACCACAGCAACTCCATCTAAGAGCACATTCTGGCCTGAGCTGACCATACGCTTCCGCTTACATCAGCCAACGACAATGCGTCTCCCCGACAACAATGTCTGTCTTGCCCAACAGGTAGCAAATCGCAAGCTACAATCTTGCTCATATAGATTTTGTCTGGGCTGTAACTTTACATGTTACAATAAATTTTATTAAATATTTGTAGAGAAGCTTCCTCCATGTCACAGTCATCTGCAATTAAAAAGGAAAATTAATTGAAACAGAAATTACAAAAGGTTTATTAAAATAGACCATTAAAAAAGTTATTTTGATTATAAATTGTTTTTAATGTTATCCGAATTTTACATTCACACGTTTAGATATTGTCCTGAATACCTGTGACTCAAAAGGAGATGGATACAAACAAGTATGACAACAGTAACACAAAAACGAAAGCAGAAAATCTCAGTCTACGAAATAGGAATATAGCATTTTTACGGAAAATATCAGAGGGGACGTAAAAATTTTGAACATCTGCAAGGTGTTAAGAGAAAGTACAGAGGAGACCATATTTGTCCAGCTAGTAAATTGTTATGAAAAATACAAGGTAGCTCATTTGGAATATTCTGACGTCACAGATTAATAGTAACAGCATTGATATAACTATGAAATATAATATAACTTCAGTCTAGTTTTCATGACCGCGGAGAAGTCAAACATCAATGCCCTGCCGGAATTCGACCCCGGAATCTCTGTGATGTGAGGCGGCGACGCTGACTGCTATATCATATCAATAACCAAAAGACAGTCGCAAAATGTATGTTATAACAGTTTCATTAACAGAAACAGCTATGTTTGCAATTATCATTCTGTAGTAATATTATTGATGACAGAATTTATTACAATATTATTTGTAGAGAAAACATAATTAACAAATATTTTACGTGCCCTACAGATGATATGCTATTTTAAATTGAAATCACAGACACATTTAAATTAATTACATGGTTACCATAAACGCAAAACCTGTTTGTATAGTAAAATAACAATCTATACTTTTTGTAGATTGTTAGCCATTACATAAATAACGTACAACTAATAAGACTTGTAGGATAATAAAAACCGGTCTACGTTCATGGAATTTGAGGATTTAAAAAAGTGTTTGATGATGTGAACTAGAATATACTATTAAGGATTTTGAAGAGCTCAGGAATAAAATATCGAGAAAGAAGGTTTATATATAACCTCTACAGAAGGCAGTCAGCAGAATTGAAGCACAAGAAAAGAAAGCAGAAATCAAGAAAGGATGCAGTCTGTCGCCCATGCTGTTTAACTTATATAAAGAACAGGCGATGAAAAAAGTTAGAACGGAATAAGCAAATGGAATCATACTGCAAGGAAAATAAATAAAAACCCTAAGGTTTGCCGATGATATTGTAGTATTATGGGTGTCAGAAGAAAACTTCGAAAACCATAATAAATAGTATGAACGAGGTCCTGGAGAAAGTTCAATATGAGGATTAATAGAGGGAAAACAAAGGTAATGGAGTGTAGTATGAGAAACAGTGGAATAAACAAGGGTGTTAGATTGGGAAGTTGAGGAATTCTACTACTTGGGATGCGTATAGTAGACATAAAGAGTAGTAAAACGTGGACGATAGGAGTTGCAGAAAGGAAAAGAACAGAAGTCTTCGAAATGTTGTGCTATAAAAGAATGCTGAAAATCCGATTGGTGGATAGAATCAATAACGAATAAGTTCCTAGCTGAATAGGGGAAGAGTGAGCAATATGGAGGATATTGACCATGAGAAGGGATAGATAAATAGGCCACATTTTGTGACATGAAGATCTTGTAAAATTAGTATTACAGGCAATTGTGTGGGATGTGGTAGTCATGAGGAATTGAAAAGGCTTACGACTGAATACCACTAACAACAAGACGTAAGAAATATGCCAATTAATTTTCAACGACAATGATATAAATTTTGGAATCATTCATACAAGAGTAATTTAGTTATTATATATATAAATTAATTTTTCAATATTTTTGTGATATATGCGCCAATATTATTAATGTAATCCTTATTAAATGTTATGCAGGTTGCGTTTTAATTTTGGCAATTGGTTGCGTGAAGCATGTTTTGCGGTGTGTGAGAGTGTGTGTTTGCAGCCCAGGAGGCGGAAGTATCAGTGGCCATTGCGGAAGCTATTTCCGGCCTGGCCGCCTGCCCCGGCAACGTGGCTCTTTAATGTGTAGGCTATAAAACAGCGGGCATTCCAGCACCATACATCTCGCAAGCAGCCGCTTTATTGCCTTGTAAAATGCATTCGAACCCCGGGAGCGATTCATGTGGACCCGACAATTCTTGAGGCCAATTTCCACAGAAAATAAATCTAGAATTTTCAGTCGAGAAAGCAATAAATAAACGAAACCATTGGTTTGACATATGCTCCATTACTAGCGTAGTATGCTGGAATATATTCAGTGGCAGACTACTAGCTAAAACAATGGAGAGCCCTTCTCATTTTAACGTTTTTCTCTGAGTGATGTAGTGATTCTTTACTGCGGAAACCCAGTTCAAATATTTCGTTTATTTAAGTATTATAATGAACGGCACATTACCTGATATTTTATTTATTACGTAATTAAATGACAAACGTGTTCCTTGTTTATTTTAGTACATAGACCCGTCCACGATGCAATAAATTAAAAGAAAAAGTATTAAATTAAAATGACAAATGCTGAAATATTGATTTGTAATGGGTATAACAGGGAATATTATTATACTTTAAATTAATTGAACAAGGTAATAAAAATAAAGGAAGTTTAAAATTTTATAATACATTTAACAAAACGACGAATAAAACGTATCTTCCTGCTCTTTAAAAAAATAAGCATTTTAGAAACTGAATTTACAATTAAAATGATATAACAAAACAAACTGATTCTTTTTCTAAGAGGATAAAGGGATCAAATACCAAGTTATCATTTTTTCTAACACTAATTGTTGCTGGCGATGACCACTGTGGCGTTTAGTTGTCGGCCTTGAGCGATTTATAGTTCGTTTATACGTTACCAACAACTTAACCAGAACTCGTACGTACATCACTACCGGAAACTTTGTAGCCATTGAAGCGGAAAAGCGTCTTGAACTAGAACTAGATAGCTACTACCACTGCCTTTGAAATCTGGCTGAATACCTCGTCTCTGCTACCATCAGGTGTTTCACGTCCGCTCAGTAATTTAAATAACTGTCTTAAATCTTATTAACCACTACCCTGTCAGAATTATTCGTCCCAACACCAACAAATGCTATCTTTGAAATTTCTTTAACCACTAACGAAGAATCTTAACCATACTGCACTTTCTGAATTACTCCTCCTAACTTACATTCTGAAATTTCATTAACAAATTCTCTCTGACTTCTTCATCCCACTTCAACCACTTATTAACGACAGCTAACTTACCCAATATTTTCCACCAACCCTGAAGCCTCTGATGTCCCCTCTAGCATGAATTACTCACCAATAGAAAATCATCTTACATTTCTGAGTAACCAATATGGGGTTTACATGTCGTGCTTCAAAGTCGTGGAACCTCAAGCACCAGATTAATGTACTGTCTGTGGGAAAGTTCCAGACGTGTCCATATGTCGAGATCTATGCTTATCCACAGGACAGATGAACGATCCTCAACTGGTCAGCGGCTTCTAATCCCATTCACAGGCGGGCTCTTTAGCTGTTTACTCGGCCCTTGGTATCAGGCTTACATTTTGAGTTCTGCAGCTCGCAAAGTGTGGTTTAACAAATTTATTTGAATTAAAATGATATAAAGTAATCCATTTAATAGTTTAGTAAACATATGTACTCTACAAATTATTAATACTAATTGAATTGAAGTCTGTTAAAATAACGCTTTACTGGCATATACCGTTGAATAAACTAATAGACAACAAGTAATAGTATATTTCTTTCACATCAGCAAATGGGAAGGTAGCCTTAAAACCAAAACAACGTAAGAATGCAATAGAAGTGTCGGAATTCTTTCTGATCATAATAAAAATTACTAGTATTTTGTATTTTTAATAACGACTATGCACATAGTTTCAGCGAAAGATGTTTTACCTCTCGTTTAGTAGATTAAAATTAAATAACGGTACGAGTTAGTAGTTGTGTGCAGAAATATAACTGTTAATACAAGTTATTTAAACTGTTTTAATTTGAACAACATAACTGAACTTTTTATGTAACTAAAAGTGATGTTTTAACCAAGTACCGTCATTTATGTAATAATAAGTATCAACACGTATTTTATTATCAAGCATTACCTTACACCTCACACTGCTTCTCCATCCTATCAAAACATAGCCACATAATATTTTACTTTTCTTAGAGCGTTTCGATACGTTCAAAACGTTTGAACGACCCGCCGAATGTCAAGTGATTCGTTCCTTGAATACAAGGACCGTCTATGATCACAGGAGGCATATTTATTTGACAAAGGCCGTGGTTTTCCGTTACGACATGTGCCTGAATAACGAAGTTGACAATACGGAGATGTAAATAAATTATTCGTAGTATCTGGAAAATACTATTTTGGTTTTAAAAAAAATATCGGCATCTACTTTGAAAGAGACTCTTTAGTTGAAGAGTTTTATGGGGCTTAACTAAGTTTCTAGGATGACAGACTACATGAAACTATCCTCGTTTGGAAACTTTACTTTAATAGGTTAACATGGAATTTAAGAGGCAGGATGCGGAATTGAGAGCGCGGTAGTCTGCACTGAATTCGCATGAAATGGATGCGGAGCAAACTATAGAAAACTATGCGGTTCCGATGAAGGGAGATGAAATTCCTGTGGGGACGCAACATTTCCTTTTCAATGCCTCGAAAATTTTAAGGATCCCACCCGGGACTCGCTGTAAACTGATACATCGCAGCACCATGAAATTATATTTATTCTTAGTCGTTTATTAGATGATCAAGGTTTAAACTTAGTATGAAATATTTCTATTGAAAGATTGTTTGGGTTAAATATCATCAACATCTTTAATAGAGAATTAAGAGAAATTTGACGAACATAAGTATGCATAAACGGTGAATATGAACATAAAGATTGTGAATGAACTGAGCAATTGCAAGGGGAACAAAGTTTCGAGGATTATATTTTATGTTTAGTAATAATTAAATAAAATATGGCCAAATCATTCACAAAGTTGGATGAAACTCTGTATTTACATTCGTATTTTTAATAATTTTTTCATTATTTCTATTCGTCATCATATTAGGATAAAATTGTCCTACTTGTTTGGGAAACCTTCTCTTTCCTTATCTGTAACTTCTAATTCTCTTTAAAATGGGCGGAAAAAAGTAACAATATGGTTATTTAATATTAGTAAATATTTGACAAATAGCTAAAAAAACTTCTTTAATTTGAATTAAATGGGATTAAGTAAGTTATTAAATAAAACCAACAAAATCCAATATAAGGAACATCAAAAATTTTAATGTTGACGTAAATTTAAAATTTTTGTTTTAGGTAAATTAAATTAATTACTAAATGCATGAATAAAAACTTAATTTGAACAGGAACATATTCCGTTGAGTATTATATTATAAGGATGAAAATCTTTAAATTATGTTTGAGAATGCCTAGAATGTTTTATTACCTAAGTTTTAATTCCATCATAATGTAACGAGGGTTTTTATTTTTCTGTTGTAGTGATTCAATTTTTGTTATCTTCAGAGAAAAGCGAAACTCCAAATTGCTTTGGATTGAATTTTAGTAGCGATCGTCACTTTTGAGTGGTCTGGGAGTTTCTTAAAGTTTGCAATTAATCCAGATCCCGAGCGCAGGAATGCTTGTTTCTTAGAGTGGGTGGTCCTGTCAGGTTCTAAGCAGGCTATTTTTTTGTCATTTAAGAAGACAAGACGTCTGGCATCCGTTGCCACGTAAGTTGAGACCCTACCGAGATGGTGCCTTGCCAACAGCATTTTAGTCGTGTGTTCTGTGATATCGTTGACAGAAATATTGTGTGACGAAAAAGTTGTTCTTTGTGTACTACTTGTCATTTACTGCACGAGAAAATAATTCAAATCCATGTATATGATTTAAAAAGTTATAGAACTAATTCTCAATAAATATAATAATTATTTAAATTCACAGTGGACGAAATTAGTAGGACAAACTTTGGGGAATGATTAACGTAGAATTAAGTTAATCAGTCGAAATTTTCCGTGGTAATCATAAATCTTAATAAAACACTTTATTCAATTAAGTACCTATTACATCATATAAAGGATATGTGTTACGAAATAGCAGGTGTTGATTAAGAATTATTTACGTTTACCTTACGTGCGTAAAATGTAACAGCCAAAATAAAATTATTTTGCTAATGAAATAATTAATTAACTAAACCTTTGATATACTGACAAATAAGTAATAAAATGAGTTTCATAATATAAATAACTTTTGAATATGTATGGTAATGTACATGAAGGAGTTTCAAGCATAAATCGTCTGGCTAGGTGGTATTTCAGCAGTTCTGACGTACCTAATGTGTCTATTTCAAATCTCAATCAATAATTCCGTAGTTCCATACGATTAGGAGAATGGTAATAATACTCCTATTTACAAATCGGGTTCAAGATCATAAACTAGCAACTACAGGCTGGCTCGTTTAACGTTAGTCTCTTGTAAAAATTTAGAAGGTTTAATATCAAATTCCATGAGAATTTTTTGGGGTGAAAATAGATTAATATTCAACGGAAAACATGGTTAACGTCCTAAATACTCTTGCGAAAGTCACTTAGTGAACGTTTGCCAAGAATTATGCGACAAACTTGACAAAGGTAGCCGCAATCAAAGATTTTTTAAAGGCCTTCGACCTCGTTTCCGCGTCAACTTCTAATAGAGAAATTAAGCGTTATGGGGATTGATATTAAATTGGATACGGGACTTTTTGAAGAGCCGCACACTCAAAGATAAAATAAATTCCGTACTGTCTGACCCTGTGGAAATAACTTCTGTGGAAAGCGTTATAAGTCATTTAGTCTTCTAATCGTATGTCCGTCGATATCCAGTCGAATATAAAACTCTTCGCGGATGATTGCATTATTTATAGAGAGACTAGCTGGAGACCCGGCGTTGCCCGTGTATTTATTTATATTATCCCGGTACATTATTTAATTCTTGGTCAACATATGACTAAACCGGCATCGAAAACGTCAAAATATGAACCTGAAATAGACTCCCAGTATCTTGATAGTAAAAAATACTCCCGGTACAGTAACACGACTAAAAATATTTTCAATACTCTGATAGAATAAAATTTCTTCCCCACTTGAGAGATGAAGTTTTACTAAAATAAAAATTCCACTTATTTCACATCTCCCCCTAGGGAAGTTGTTCGGAAGATACTTGTTACGTTTGACCCTCTGTATTGCCGCCTCTTGCCTGAACCCGACGGTATGGGTTCTTCCGGAGCCGTGGTTGATCTTACTTCAGAAGTTCTCATTATGTTTGCCTCCAAACGCTACCTACGCTCTTCTGAAGTCTAATTGTCTCTAAGATTATGAACTCATCTTGCGTTACACGTACGCGAACCGAATTTTGACGCCTCGCTGGTGGCATTTTTTATCACTAACAATAAATAACACGATGATAAACCTCTTCACCATTTTCATCTTCTATAAAACCACTGCGCTAGCTATGCTCTATTGAATCTTTGATGCATCCGTGAATATAATCTTAGGATGCCTAGATTTATCACAAGTATGTTTATTTTCTTGTTCCAGTCGATTTATTTGCGGGATTCCTTGTTTCGTTGTTGAAACTCTTCATAAATGCTCAAGACTTTCAATTTCCATGGTCGGTATTTCGGAGTCGTGTTGTGAAGGATGTTTGGTAACCTTATATTCTCGGCAACTCTCAACCGATCCAGAGCTGTATGAAGTGGGGTCGAGTCTTTTGGCGGAATCCCGGCCTTTTTACCAAGCACCTAACAACCTGGTTCTCCGCCTCCATTAACTTCGTCGAATTACATATCAGAAGGAATTTCCTTCTGAGTAGCAGCTGTGTTTCGTTGGCGTTCAAGGTCAGTCTGTCTATGGGTGTACATCTGAGGCATCCAGTTATTATTCTCATGGCTTCATTCTGTATAGTCTTTAACTTCCCTAATATTACATCATTTGCCGATGCATAGATATGACATCTTATCATATCCCTATAAGTTATTTGCAGTGCGTTTATATGCGCCACCTCCACCCCCACCCCCCGTGTGTGATGTACGGTTTATAGGTAATTCTTAGTGGGGCCTGATACACTTGTTTTTTGGATATACACAGGGCTTTAGTTCTGTCACGGTTAAAAGAGAAACCTGTAGACTCAGCCCATTAATATTTTTTGTTAATGGCCTTTTGCATCCTGTCTACTATGATTTCCATGTTATGACCTCTAGTCATAATAATGGCGTCATCCGCGCAGATTAACGTCTCTATCGAGGGAGAATTTTCCCAGCCGATGTCATTCATAGCAATCAAAAAGAGCGTTACACTCAGACTGGAGTTAAACTGTTCTCCAAGGCGAATTCCTCTGAAAAGCAACTTCCAATCCTGACTTTGATATATCTCTTTTGAATTAAATTTATAATTAACTTCAATATGTTCCCTTAGACTCCTATGCCCATAACCTTATTTATACTACCAACTGTCCATGTTTATTCAAGATACAAGATTCACTAATGGTGCGCTTTGTTTCAAGTTGAAAGTCTCTTTGAAGTAACTATCAAGATAATTGCACAACGTCATGGACGAATGGCCCTTTCTAAAAGCAAATTGTTTGGAGTATAAAATATTGTTGATGTTTAGATACCAGTTTAGACGATTTTCTAATATTTGTTCTAGAGTTTTTGCGATATTGGAGTTCAGAATAATTGTTCTGTAGCTAGCTACGTTTGTTCTTCTGTTCCTTGCTTTTAAATGATTCTTTATGGAAACTTTTTTGAAATAATCATTTTAATATTTCATAGGACCTCGAATAATATTGTGTAGACATTTGTTGTCAGCTGACCGTCTGAATGTAAACACTGTGATCAGGCAATTAACAAAATATAATTTTAACAAAAGTGGTGTACTTATTGAAATAAAATATACTTCCTATTTTAAAAATGTTTCCTATTGTCTTATTTCGTGGCTACATTTAAAATGTTGTTTCACTTTGAGTTGAAATCGCTAAATTATATAATCTACATCCCACTATATTTTCGAACTGACATTGGGACGGTCTTTAGTTAAGCTGGTTGCATACCCTAGGGCGAAACTTTTGATTTTATAGAGAAGTGTACAACGATTATCATACCTTCCAGTGTCTAATACGGCTATTAGGTTGAAAATATTTTTTTGATCTACGATTGTAATTCTTGTCATAACTTTCATCATATTTATCCTCGAAGCAAATGTAAATTACACACATACAAATATAGTTGAATATACGTGATGATGTAATGTACTCCTAACTTTGAAAAGTATCATTACTTTATTTATAACTTAATAAATTAACGAAGCTTAAGTAACAATTAATTGTTGTTAGTTGATGAAAAATTTAATAAAATAGGGGCAGTTGTCATTTACTTTTCATACGATGATTACAGATTGGTTGGTAAATATTGTGTGTTCTTTTCACCTTAACACGTTAATATTTATTTACAGTTTATTTGAATAACAGCGGTTAAAATCAAGTACCTAATTTGATATTCAAAGTAACCAGGACGAAACTATCAACATTTAATATACTCATTACATACTTATTCATTTCAGTCATTAAGTGGTTTTAATTTTTTTATACATTTGGGTTATTATGCCACATTTCGTATTCCACTCCAAACTCACATGTTCCGTATTATAGTAGTAAAATATAAACCCTTGTATAGGAGAGAAAAACCGGTGACAATTATAATTAAAAAAATTATTAATATTCTAGCAATATAAATGTTATAATAAATACAATGAGAATACTAAACATATAAGGTTCAAAATTTTATTATAATTCAAACATTCATTAAAATTCTAGCAACATGGATGTTATAATAAATATAAAATGGTTATTAAATATGATATTCAGGTTCAAAATCATTCGTACTCAGCTGTTTCAATTTATGTCAAACTGTTTTATTCTAATATTTAAATTTCTGTTTTACATAAATTATTTGAGATGTTTTATGACATTATAACTCGGTTGGAATACATTTCATTCACTATTTTACCTGATAATCGTTTATCTCGCAATTGTATGGATAGACCTCTTCTGCTTACTGCTATTCCGTTCAAGCTGCCACGTTGATACAATAGTGTGTTGCAATTGGTCCATTCGCTTCCATTGTAAACCTATGGAAGTCAACGTAGAATCACCACAGGGTAAGAATTTCACGTGAACATGAAAATTTCTCTGTAGATAACTTTCTTCATTTGAACGAGCCTTTAGGCAGATAACTTGAAATTACTTCTATACCGATCTAATTTCTTCATCTTGACACTTACTCGTCTAGGAAAAATTTAACTATCGTTTATAATTACAAAAGACAATACACTTTACTTCGGTGACTATAATCTAAAATTGTTGGCTATAGAGAGAAATAACTTCTTCCATTATAAGGTCTTTAACGAGAAATACGCTTTTCTCACAGTTTCTCGAGTAATATTCAGTTTCAATTAATATTTTTATGTAAAGGAATTGCATAATAATAGAGCCTTGTGGAACCCCTATCTTCATTTGTTTCCACTCTGAACGAAAAGTTTTACCGGAATGGTTCTGCTTCACTATTAAGTGAGTCAGGAATAAGATGTTTCAACAATTCCCAAATGTTTAAATTCTCGAGTAGAGTACACAATCAGAGCCTTTGATAGGGTCACAGATTATTCCTAATGGAAATACTTTTTGTTAATGGATTCTAATATCATTAGCGTAACAGAGAAAATGGCTCTTTGTGTAGTATAATCCTTTCTGAAACCAAACTAAGTGTAAGTTAGCCAGTTCTTTTTGTTTTAGTTTTGTTTAAACTGCTATCTGTAGAATATTGGAGGGTATTGGCAAAAGTGAAATTGTGCAATAGTTCTTAAAGCCTGTGTGCCACCTTTCCTGAATATTGGCGTCAAAGTTACGAGTTTTAAACTATAAGTAACGAAGTAGTAAGACATTAAAATGATTACTTAATATAGTTTTATATGTTTGAAGATAATATTTGAGATCCCAAAATAGCATGTAGTACTTAATCTTGAATGATTTAATTAAAAAAAGTTACTTTAGAAGATGTTAATTTTAAGCTGAGTTTGTTAACATTACAGAAAGACGATTCGTTTAGCAAATGCAATCCTTCTCCAACAGATTTACTCTTACATCCTGTTGATTTCTATGGCACTGTTAAAATATGCTTCTTAAAGTTATTTTCTGTAGAAAGGATTCATCTCCATAGTTAGAAAATGTTGTTTCAATGTAATTGCTTACAGTAAATATTTGAATGAAAAAAAAGCAACCCAGTCTAAGGGAAGTAATTTATTTGTGGAATGAAAAGATGTGAAGAATTATGCAACATGTATAAAGGAACCATACTTGTTCTCACTTTTTGTAAGATCTGAAACCTTTCTCCAGTCTACGTGAAGTTTTCTGAATTAAATTAATGATCGAAATGAAAATATGAATAGTAATTTATTCTCTTTCAGAACCATGCAGATGAAAAATAGGTGAATGATTTCACAGCGAAGGCACTTGAGCTCCGTGGTGACTGTAATATCGCCAGATCAGCATTTAGAGGAGGCGAGCGAAGCCATGTATCCGTGGTAACATACGGCCCTCGTTACGCAGCGCTCTAGCCGGCCGTAAACTCACGGGGCCGTCTTCTGAAAGCACGCTCCTCAATTCGCGAGCCTGGGGAGACTTAACGTTGTTCATTCCTCTCTCTATAGCAGGGGCGGGCTGCCAGAAGACACGCTCCCTCGCTATCTCTTCAGTCAAATAAGAAGACTACGGCCAAGCCAGAAACCAGAGAGCGACAGATAAACAACATAACTCAGCAAATTTCTATTCGTTCATTTATATTTATCTTATGCAAGATGTTACTGTATTTAAATTAGGCTGTTGTCTCTAATTGTTTTCTATATAGGATTTTACTCTCGCTAAAGGGTTGCCTTCCTCTTAACAAATTGTATATGCTTCGTTCATAGTTATAATAGACGCTATAAATGAAGAATAGACGCTATAACGGAGAATAGACGCTATAATTATTGATTTTTCTAAAGCCTTCGACGTCGTACCGCATGATCTATTATTAAGTAAGTTAAAAATACTGGTATAGATATTCGGGTACTGAAGTAGATTTGGGAATTTTTAAAAGATCGTTCACTCAGGGTTCGCGTGAATGACAAATTGTCCGACTAGGTGAAAATCACGTCAGGGTCCCGCAAGGAAGTGCCATCATGTTACTTGCATTCATAAATGATTTAACAATCGGTATAAAATCAAAGATCAAACTTTTTTCCGATGATTGTATGGTTTATAGGGAAATCGTAAACGTTGATGATGCACAGATTCTGCAGACTGAATTGATCAGTTAGAAATAAAATGCAAATAAATGCAACGAAGAATAAGGCAGTCGTTTTTACTAAAAAGAGAAATTTCCCTCCCACTAGATATAAAATGGGGAACGAACTTGTAACGGAGTCAAATTACTGTAAATATCTTGGGATCACGATTAGTAAAGATTTAAATTGGGGTATTGAGGTGAGCGAGGTAAAGGGTGGAGGGCGCTGCTACTGCTGCTTTACTTTGTAAACAGGGTCTTGAGGAAAAGCACGAGAAAAACCAAGATTTCTGCTTACAAAACGCTGGTCAGGCCAATTTTAGAATATGGCGTGACGTGACGAAATGAACACACTCTAGCGTTGGAAAAAATATAAAAACGGGCTGAAAAAATGTTTGGGGGTCGATTCGCGAACAATCCTCACGAAAATTTAGAAGGTCTCAGTAATAGAAGGAAACATACGAGGTTGTGTGTAATATATAAAGCTTATAAGGGTGAACCGGTCTGGAAAGAAATAACAAACCATCTTACGGCGCCGAATTATATTTCTAAAAATGACCACTCGTTCAAAATGAAAGAAAAACGGCAACGCACAGCCGTAGGAAAATTTTCATTTGTAAATAGGTCAATACGCAATTGGAATTCCTTGCCTGCAGAAATACTGACGACTTTTCCGGGTAGCGTAAATCAGTTTAGGAATAGGCTAAGGAAACTTCAGTGAGTAGTATTTTTTTTAGAATCAGTGAAGTGATAAAAGTGAAGTGCAGTGAAGTGATTTTTGTATGGCTCCTTTCTTTTCTTTTCAGATAAAAAACTACACATCAAAATTCTTCCTTAGTGTAAACTTTTTGTAATTATATTTATGTTTTCCTTGTATATAGTTCCCACCGGACAAAAGCCCAATAGCAGATAAGTAATAATAATAAATGATAATTTTATTCACCATATAGCTTTCATATAACGAATTTATAGTGGTTACAAGCCTCTCCAAACGTTAGTTATCGACCACTATTATTTTGAACTACATTAATTTACCCCGAAACATCCTGTTCACTTTATATCCCGTACAACTTGTGAGGATGGGATGTGATTGAATTTCAGTTTATTGATTTACATAATTGTAAACTGTTTCCGGGCTGAAACAAACACTATAAAAAGGTTATTCGCTCAACCTTATGCTTCAGTAAGATTTCCATTTATAGCACTCCACGTGTATAATTAAATAAAAATCAATCAAAAATAAAAATTACAACATTTATTACAAAAAAATTTTAAAGAGAAAAACAAAAATATTTACACAAATAAATATACATTAAACTTTAAACCAAATTTGACGGCTACTCAGCATGAATCCCCTTTTCCAAAAGTTACCGTGTTTACGGTGGAAACTCGCATTAGAGCATCAAGAACTGGAATCTATATCAAAAAGCAAAAATTAAACTCATTATGGTAATAACTCTAGGACAGAAACTTTCGACGGCTTACCAGGATATCTGCCCAAGGAATTGGAACTGCGCTCGGATCATTTTTCCCCGCGCGGTTTCTCTCGTCTCTTCCGCCGAACCTTTCTCCATTCCTGTTTTAAATGATTTTTTAAGAGTTTTTCCTTATTGAAATTATAGTCGCTTCAATAGTGGACGTTCTTGGCAACTACAAAAATATTTACAAAAAAAACAATAAAATATATAGATATTGCGAATAATACAATGCAAGGAGTGAGAAAAAGCAAACACTTTTTGAACAGAGAAAAAACGATCATAACAACACATATAAACTGCTTATATTTATTCCAAAAGTCCAATTTCTACAATGAAATTAAGAAGACTGAACATTCGCTGGGAAGGCACACAGTTCCCGTCTCAAGATTTAGAGTTGTTTTTTCCATTAATTCTTCAAAGAAGGAATAGAACATACAAAATTATACGTACTGCTAATTATACATAAATATTAAAATTTATTCCCTAAGGAACAATTTTTTTACTATCTACCCTTTCAATGGGTACTTTTCACTGGAATAAAATCAGCAATTATTACGAAATTTTGCTAAATGTCACAACTTAAAAAATTAGTAATCAAATTTTTCTATTTTCAAAAATTATCTAAACGGAGCTAAATTCAATCGGACTTTTTCTTGTTTCTAGACGTCTACGTACTCATTCTCACGCCGATCAGTGACTATCAGCAAATGTAAATAATTTAATAATTAACAACAACTTGGAATGATCTATTTGAGTTCTATGATAACACCCTACCCAAGGATTATGATACATACACATTTCCTTTATTCTGAAAAGGAAAATAGGCATGATCGTTTGGGCATTGTTTTAATCATTGCGGGGTACTACTAAATAGATGTCAAAGTATGCTTTTTAAGCTATATTTCTATAGAGTGAATAACATTAGATGGCCCTTTGCTTTAGTAGATGTAATAAACGAAGAATTTTTTCCGAGATCACCTGGCTGTTATGTCCAATGAGTGCTATAACATTTAATCCATCAATAAGGAAGCTTAAAATGTAACGGACAGCGTTATCGAACAATCGCAGTGTATCTTACTGTTTGTAGTGACGTTTATGCGACAACATTTACGACACATCAACGCCTCTTTCCACGTCGAAACCCAATAGCATGAAATTATAATTACATTATATATTTATGTATTATTTTGATTGATATATAAGCATAAAACATCGACTGGATGGGTACGAACTAATTAAAATTTTCATATGAATAATAAATGTGGGACTTAATGCATTCAAGCATTAGTTTTTATATAAACTACTGACTACACAAATTTTAAGTATGTTTATTCTACTCCGAAGCTATATAGATTTTAATAAAATCATGAGTGGTGTAAAATAAATATTCTTACACTCATGAGAATGTTCTATATATAATGTTCTATATTAATTTCTTTTATATAACTTGTTACAAATCACACCATTTTATAAAAGTGTCGCAATTTTTAATATTATGAATTAATAGGAACTCTTTTCAGAATAAGGATATAAAAATTATGAGAAAAATGTAGCTTACTGAGAGAGAAATTCTCAGAAATTACCTTTTTGCTTTGGGGCAGGCACCCATTTAGCCGTTTGCTTTAACGATGTGGAGAAACAGAGGTAAAGCGAATTAAGGTGGTTAGTCCTGACCCGGACTCTCGGTCTTAAGTAATTTAGCTCTCAGACAACTCATTACTGTGAAGTCTGCTGGCAACGGAAATGAGGCTCTTCAGATGCTTCTATACGTATTTCCTGAACATGATTTTTAATTTAGGAAAGAGTTTCCGGGTGACTTACAAATAGGCTTCGCACTAATATGATCTCGAAATGCTTTTATTTAATTTACAATCCTTTGTTCTTTAAAATACGTTATTGAAGCCATAAATTGAAATTAATTTTTTATTGAGGTGGAGAAACAGTTTTTCTTCGTACACGAATTGAAGATCATCATTTCTTGTCTGCTTTTTACCAGATGTCTAATCACTTATACTTTTATATACGACAAAATTATTTAAAATCGATTTTAAATAGACAAAAATGTTAACAGTTTTGAATCAGAGTTGACAACGCATTTAACTGGTCATAACAAAAAAAATTAAAAAGTATATTAGGTTTAGAAAGTAGAATGATCGTGAAGGTATAAATCCCAAGAAGGGGACGAATTAATGCAAGTATCCGATAGATAAAAACGTGTTATTTTACCTCCCACTTACTTATCTAACAAGATCAATCGTTCAAGAGTAGCCAGGAAACAGCGGATTGGAAAGGGACTTCTTGTAAACGTGGTAGCAGTTTGAATACAGAATATAAGACAATGCAGAAAAGATTAAATATTTGTGATAGGGATTATCCGAAAAACCAGAGGATTTATATAAATGAAATTGAGTGAAGTGAATTTGATATTTAAATATAATATTTGAGTTATTGCAGTGAAGTGAAGTGCAGGGCAGAGACAAAAAGAACAGAGAACAGTACTATGTCATTAATAGTTATTAGCATGTATGTATTTACATAGTTTTATATTCCTAATAGAGCGGTGACTAGGTCTCTCAGGTGGAGTCTTACAGGAGAGTAGGAGGATGTGCTGAGATTTTTCTCCCTGCTTTAGAATGAATGTTCCTAAAAGTCGAGACACTGCAGTTAACTGTATACTCCGGGGTCTTACACTTGAACATACGGTACGTCTGCTAGATTCCTCCAAGTATGGTTGATAAATGGTGACAAGAATGCTACTCCACAACTCAAAATTACACTCCAGTCATGGAAAGGATGGGGTCAAATATCAACAGCTCGACCTATCTGAAGCGGGCTCTCTACCGCTTTCTCTGCATAATATTTAGGTGAATTTCAGGGTGGAATCTGGTTAATCCTAGACAATCTTGCTGTCTGTCCCATCCTCCCCTTATATCTATTCATATTCTGTTATAGGGGCCTAGAAATAAAAAAATCTAGTACTTCTAAAATTGTACCTGAAGATGTCTCTTGAGAGTCGCTGTATCATATTTTATTATTTAACTTTGCTAGTTTTACACTATTTATTTTGACCTAAATATGTCTTGATGTTTTATACAGAATAATAAAAGATAAGTAGAAAGAAAAAACACGGAGAGAGAGAGAGATGTAGGGTACATATTAGGTATTATAGGTTAATCTTCTTGAGATTTCTTGGGAAAAGTATTCCAGAAAACCATATCACAATGATCTGCATACATATGCATATATATTGTGATGGAACCTATCGTTCTTCGTCCTAGTTCAGTTGATTCTATTTGATCTCTAGGTTGTGCCACGAGGCAGGCTAGGATGAATGAAATCGACCAACACGTAACACAAAAATTGAAAAAAGTTTTACTAACGAAAAAGAAAGAAAACATTTTAAGAAACAAAACATAATAAAAACAAGAACGCTTATAATCTCGGATGGCTGGTTAGCATCAGATAGCAGCCCTGTAAAGCAGGGCTGCAGACGACCGTCCACCACCGGCGACCAAACTAGAAGATTAGTCCGCTCGTGGCTCAGCTAGCATCAGGCCAGCTCCTCTCCACCACTCCTACGTCACAGGGTAGCTCCACACTGCCCTCAGACATGAGAAAGCAGAAACGGCTGAGGAAGAGAGCAAGGTGGAACCGTGATTAAAGTGTTCCATTGTATATATATATATATATATAATATTACATTAAAATGGTATATCTAGCTTGAATTGAGAAGACTTTATTGGAATAATCCAACTACTGGCTTGAATCGATCCGTTGCAGTTAATGAACTTCACTCTATTGTATGTGCAAGCTCGTCAACTGGGGAGATAAAATTTCTAAAATTTTAGGATTATCTCACATAATTTCGGACTCTCAATGAGCGTGGAAAAACGGCACGTCGGGACCTCAACTATGTTGGCGTGGAATACAAAAATTTTACTTTATTGAACGCAATACATGATCTTCAGGTTGCTAGACTGTATTTTATACAAAAAACCTATTAAGAAGTATGCATAAACATACTATATTTTTTCCTTTGTTTTGAGTAAGAGTAAATGTCTTCTGTTGAAACGTGCCTGACGTAATAGCCCTGATAGTCACTCAGATGAAGAGAGAAATTAAAGTCTCAAGTCCCCATAGAATATTAGGTTCCCGTTGGCTGGGGTATCCTCAGCAGCAAGGGACACACTTCAAAGGGACTTTGTAGAACAAATCAACGTAACTGTCAGGTCAAAGGCCCGCAGCTCTGTCCAGTGAGGGCTCCACGCCAATTAACCTCCAGTTAGTGCTCTTGGGCCAGGTCGTTACTCCAGACTTCAAACAGATTAGTGTTTGGTTAGAATTCACTTACATTTCTTAAAGGAAATTGTTAAAAAAATTTGGAATCCATGTATTAATTTCAATACGTTTGGTGAGATAAAATTTATCAATAATTATTTCCGGACTGCAGGTCTTGTTCTCAAATATTTAATTATTACATATTCCAAGAGAGATTATTCTTCAACTCATATTAATTTATTTACTGCGTAGCAATCGGATGTATAATAATTTAAATCATTATATATTTTAGTAAATTTGCAATGAACGCATTTTATATATCTGTTTTATCATATATCTCACTAAAAATTTACGGGCTTATAATACTCCTCATTTTTTTATTCCTAGAAGTTTTTAACCTGTCCCATAAATTTGGAATTGTGAATAATATCTTCTTGCACCTCAGCAATGTGATGAAGCAACTGGTTATTAATGGCTCATTTCAAGACAATTTGAGATAAAACAAACTACCTCAATAATTTATCTATTCTACTCGAGGATAATTATGAATAATATTGTGGTTTCAGGTTAGTATATGAACAGCGCATAACATTCATCATTTCTTTACCCGGATGGAAATACAAGAAAATATTATTAAGTAATAAATAGCCCTTTTCCATAAAGGTCAGAGGAAATACAAGTTCTTTCGTTGTAGCACTCTGGCACAAGGTCATTGAATTTCGATTATAGGTGATTTCATTCGCATAAAATTATATCACTTATCACTCAGAATTTATGTTATACCTAGAGGATTCTATAGCTTCTTTTATTTTCCTATTTTTAAAAGTCATTTTTTTTGCTAGTGAGACCGGTGCAATTAAATTCACTAATATACCAAGTCAAACAGTTTTTTGATTGTTTATGATCAATTCAGAGTAAATTATTATGAAATAATTATATATATAAAAAATCAATTAAAATCTGTTGTTCACATTAATTATATTGATTAAATTTACGATCAACTTGCAGACAATAAGCATTTTTGGACAATTTTTGTGGTAAAATTTGACGAAATTCCTGAAGAATTCCCAAGCATGGTGAAGAAACGTCGGTCTAATTCAATAGAAACTCTGTATATTAATGTTGAACTGTATACTTCTTACTATACGAAATTGATAACCGTCATGTGTGAACTCTGCATTGTAGGAGAACGTCAGGCTGTACGCATTACACAATGCATTTAGGTCGTGTTTGAAAATAAAAGAGATGAAGAACATTTACCTGTATTTATTCAAAACGAAGTCACTATAAACACTTCATCTGATATGAGAACTCAGCAATCCAACTAGGCAGTTGAACTAGAAACAAACCGATGAGATACGGCTAATTAAGCGTGTGATGTATTCAGGTCAAAATCAATTTTATTTGCAACATGTTTCCTCATATAACGTTGTAACTATAAATATTTTAGGCCGGATAACAATACTTGTCGTCAAGAATAATATTCAGTTCGTATATCTCGGCAATAAACATTTTTTCCGGATGAATGTTGTGCTACACTTTTCTTCTTCTCTCAGTATGAGCAATCAATTCCTAAAATATCTTAAATAGAATCTATAAAACATTGTGATCAAATATACGTAAATAAAAATGGAGTACTTAAAAGTAAATATGTAATGAGTTGTCATAACTCACTGATTTATTTTATTTCACTTTGTATGTATTGTTTACGTATATTAAATGTTAGTAGCGAAAGATTTTGCTAGAAGAAGAGTAACGTTAATCAAGAATCATTTATTTAATATAATTCTTTATATGGTATGGTCTAGGTTTTTATATTAATTTTTGGAAGTCAGCAAGAGATATTAGAAACAATTAAAAGTCACTAAAATTTTGGTAGACGCAGTTACTAATAATTTTGCCTTTTTTGGTTTGTCCAAACACCGGATGGTACAAAAATATCTTTTTAGAGTTCTCCATACTGGCTGGTGTAATCAGAACATGAAAACGTGATAGCCAATAGGTAGAATTTGATTTGACCCTGAAATATGGTTAAAAATTTAATCAAGAGTTTACAACGGAGATTTCAGTTGATTTGCAAGTTGAGTTTAGTGGCAAAATCAAGTTGGAAACTTCAACGTTTTAGTGGTTGATGGGAATAATCAAAATAATGTTATGTAGGAGTCAATATATTATCTTTATGAGAAAGCGAAACATTAATAATTAAATTCCAGCCGACGGGCCACTGTGAACGGATCTGTGGACTATCTTCTACGGTCCCATGCATGAAGCTCATCGCTAATTGGAATCCTATTCACGCCGCGATAGATGATCAACAAATGTACAATGACTGTGTTGCACATTGCCCAAACATTAGATTCCACGAGTTAATATCTACAGCCTTCAGCACTTCACATACTAGCTATAAAATAACATCGCGCCAATTCATCGCCTACGTGCATACTATGGAGCGTTGTGGCTCCAAGCAACATTTAGATAAAAATTGCTTTCTAAAATATTAAATATTTTAAAATGGTAACTTTCTCAACCCGTTAAACGTGTTTAAGATGTTGATTTTTATTATATCATATTTTTATTTCTGAATATATATTATTTACAGTTATAATTAATTACAGTTGTTTTATTAAAATTATTAAAACTCAGTTGAAAGCAAGTACAATCAAAACATAATAATGAACTTTACAGGTATTTAACATAAAATAAATACATGTCAACATTATTGAACATTCAATAATTCTAAAAGTTTAACTTTAACGTCTGTTGTATATAATTAAACAAATTGATGACCTTGTACAGACTTTATTATATAAATTTACTGGTAATAACGTTCCGGCATGTTTTTTTGCCTTCTTCGGGGTTTTCTCTCCCTGTAGAGGAAAATGTTTAATTTGTTTAATTCAATAATATGTCACATTTATTTCCCCTTTAATCATATTGAAGGACAGAAAAACATAAAAATATGACAGATACAGCTGAATCAAATCTGAAATTTTCAGTGTCTCTAGAATAAAAGAATTAAGCATGTAAAGAATGGGATTTGGAGTAGCATACTCAAAATGTTGTTGTATTCAGTCCTAAGACTGGTCTGATGCAACCCTCCATGCTGACCTATTTTGCGCAAGCCTTTACATTTCCGCATAACTACCACACTCCCTAATCTGTTTTGCGTATTCATTCCTTGGCTTCCCTCTTACCCCACACACTTCCCTCTAATACTAATTTTACAAGAGCCTCAAGTTTTAAAACGTGGCCTACTAATCCATCCCTTCTCTTGGTCAACGTCCAACATATTGTTCGCTCTTCCCCTATTCTGCTTAGAACTTCTTAGTTAGTGTTTCTATTCACCCATCTGAATTTCAGCATTCTATTATACCACCACAATTCAAGGGCTTCTATTCATTTCCTTTCTGCAACTTATATCGTCCACGTTTCGCACTCATGTAACGTCACACTCCATACGAACATTTTTAGCAAGGAATTCCTCATATTAAGTTATATTACCCGTAAGTAAATTCTTTTTTTTTTGCGAAAGTCTTCCTTGCTTGTGCTATCTTGCTCTTTATGTCTACTATATTTTTACCATCACTAGTTATTACGCTTCCCAAGTAGCAGAATTCCTTAACCTCCTTCAAAATATCCCTTCCCAATATAATATCCTTTGTTATTCCACTGTTTCCCATACTACGTTGGCTTTCCCTCATGTTGTACTCTTCCTCCAGGTTCACGTTCATGCCATTTATTATGTTTTACATCTATATCATCAGCAAAGCGTAGGGTTTCTATTTCATCTCCTTTTCACTCATAATAGTGATTGAGAATTGCAAGCACTCTAGAACGAGTTTCTGCTGTTAGACTTAAATAAAATGGGAAAGGAGAGATAATGTTTCGGTGTAATTTTTGCGGGGAAGCGGGTAACTTTAATTTTTGGGATTTATATTACAGAAGCAGAAAAGAGACCTTGACCACAGCACGAGCTGGAACGTCCGGAATTGAAGTCAAACATTGTCTGGCTAATGAAGACATGTGTGTCGAGGGCACAGAAAGAGTGGCGTCATTCTCTGATTTCATGCCACGGCTATGTGTCTACCAACACAGGCGGCTAATTAACGGGACTTTCGTGGCGTACCAACCAATGTAGTTCCAATTTGTCACACAATTTATTTGCCTGTTACAGAAGTCATGCAATTGTTTCGCCTCAGTAAGCACCCAAACTACATGCAGTTTTATCATAAATGAATGACATTATGCGGCTCAGCGCAATGCTTTAATACTAACTGTAAATCTGTCTGGCAATTGCTCTACACGTGATGGAGACTTTATGCGCAATTAGGTACAGACACATTCACGTAACAAGCACGTTGCCATTAAGGTTTAATTTCCGTGCCGAATATGTTTTAAACTGAGCATGACGCATTGATTCTTTCAAAATTATTTTAAATAAATTGAAAAATTCAAAACTGGAACTCATTAAGAGAATGCAAAAGAAATATGTCCTAATGTTTTGAAAGTAGTTCACAATATTGGTTTATGAATGCAATATTCTTTTAGTAAATACAATATTTCTGATATATATCCAGCATTTGTTTGTATATAACATTTTGTTATTATTATTTCTCTTGTCTAGCTTGATTTGTTCCTTCGTATTGTCCGACGCTATTCGATGTCACTAAAAGCCCAGTTCATTTCTCCAGTCGTTTTGCTTACTTTTTCAAATAAACTATGTATTATCTCAACGTTTGTTTATTGTCACACTATTCAATATAAGGGGAAATAATGTATTTTTTTGTTGAAATCAGCAAGAGGAGAGAGATTATGATACGCGGAGTTAGATTATTTATTTATTTATTTCGTTAAAGAATATACAGAGGAAACAACAAAATTAAAAAGCAACATTAAATAAAAATACAAAAATAGCTTTCTAAAATATACATAAATTAATAAGAAGAAATTAAATTATTTAAATGAAAAGAATTAATATTTATATAAAATTCTTTGCACACACAAAATAAGTGGCCGTAACACGTCTTCTTAAGTTTCTCTGATCACATATGAAGTTCAGCAGGCTGTGATACCTTTCGATTTTTTTGCGGAAGTTTTGACAGCCTTTTAATATTTTCTGGAGCTTGAATGATTTGTTGTACTGTGTCCCCATTAAGGAAACGAAACTATGTTGATTAAATATCGTAATGAATTTTGAATAAACAAATTCAATCTATAGAGAAATCTAACTGGCTTCTTCATTTATAACAGATAAAATTGTCTCCTCGTAACAATATTTATGCTAAAAATAATTATTTTAACATACTTTTGGTGATAGACGAATTTATGGTCAGGAGTCGTTTATATGACTTAAATGTGCAGCATTTTATTTGTAAATATATTTTGGACAACAATGCCTGCGATTTTAATTTTCTAAGACGAAGCTGAGCTTGACAATTGTTTGAGTGTGTTTCTAAAACACTAAAATTCAGAATTGTTTGCAATAATATATTGTAGTAATGGAACCACCGCGAGGGATTGGCGCTCTAGTAATCATAAAATGACGGCGAGGACGACAAGAGAACGTATTCGTAGTCTGGGAAGAACAATTAATTAATGTTGGGTGTTGTAGGTAAAATATGACATGAGCCAACGAAGTAGGAAGGATAAGTTTGGAGAAGACATTGGATAGACCTGTACCTGTCATTGTAGCTGCGGACACGATTTCTTTTCGGTAGAAATAATTCCAGGAAAAACGGCAGGCAGAAAAACGCGAGTACTGTCAAATAATTATTACACATAGTAACCTTAGAATTTAGCTGAGATATTCATATTTTTCCTTGGCTCTGCAGCCCATTCTGGACCTCGGCCTACCGGGTTGACTGCCGACTGTCATCGTTGGTGACACATTCCGAATTTGGAGTGATAAGTGGTCATCGTATTGATTCTCCATCAGTCTTAAACCCTGTCTTCTTGACCATGACGGCATAAACACCCAAACCCATGCCAGGATTCGAACCTGGGACCTCCCTGTTATGAGGCACCGGCGTAGTAGATAAAATATTGTAAGTAGAATAAAAGTTAAATATTAAAAATAATATAAATATCTGAATTGATATGCGATAAGCGCATATATATCGGTCATGGATGTAAAATTATATTAATTATTTCAAAATAACTGATCATAATCTTATGCAACGTAGTATACGAAACGACACCATGATTTTGATTTTATAGTTTATCACCAAATCTTTTCTAACTGTGAAATAAAGACTATTTGACGGTTGGTTATAAAATGTATATCTCATGAAGAATCATTAGTTCATTTTTAGGACTATTATGTACAAGTATTGTCTGATAATTATATTCTAATAACAGACTAGCAAACAGATTGTATGATAAAGTTTGACAGGTAATTTTCTGTAAAACATAACTTTATTTTCACGATTTCACCAATGCTTTAACTTATTGTATAAAAGTCTAATCGCATGAAGTATTTAAGGAAATGATAGAATCAATAATAATAATTTGCACTTTATTATGTTCCTACAAATTTCAAGAGGTAAAAGATTAAGGAATTCAAAGGTAATAGTTTGGATAAAAAAGTTCTATGAAATTTACCCGAACCGTATGCTTTTGAAACTTCCATCACTTTTGAAAAAAATAATAGAGGGAATAAAAGGGAAAAAAATTCGCTGCTATACTTTTACCCTGACAACTATAAATGGAGGTTACTCAATGCAGGTTACGGTGTTGATTTTACTTGTGAAAATAATAAAGATAAGAATCAAAATTAAATTTGCTGCGTACATTTAAGGATTGAAGAAGCTTGCACATGGAGTTTTGAATGGTATAAGAAATTGTTGAAGACAGTTTACGATTTAAGTGTCAAACCGAAGTCTTTCCACACACCGAATACGTATGGTGACTACTGATCGACATCCCATTGTAGGTTACAGGCTAGGTTGAGGGGCTTTGATTGTCGGATTGCTGTATCTATTACAGTCGTAGGTTGTAGTCTCCCCCCACCCCGACGTTAATTTAGATTAAAGGCTAAAGATATGGCTTTTCAAAATAATCCACATAATCCGGGCTCTTCCGATAAACTGTCTTGGGTTCCGCCCCTACTTCAATCAGGCACATTCAACATCTCTATTTACCGCAATCAGTCTCCATCACTTATCTGGGGTTCGTATTTTCTCAACCAATAACAGCGAATCTTCAATTTTACGGGAGCAAAAGCGTTCCTTTTAGCGCTTCTACTATATAAATATAAAATAGAGGCCGATAACGACTACAGTTTGATAGTTTGCTCACAATATAGTAATGCTGTCTGGACATTAATCAATAAATTTGCGCATATCTAAAAGTGACAATTAAAAATGTTTTATAACGAAAGCAAATTGAAAATAATTATTCACAATACACCCAAATTAATCCAGTTAGCGATAGCTATTCACTACAATAGTATATAACCAAATTATAAAATGTTACCTTATATAACGTTATCATTAAAATGTTAGACAAAATATTAATAATACTGTCGGAGGTTTTTTCCTTATTTTGTAAGGTAAAGATTCCTTTGATTTTTTGAAAAAAATAAGTTAAGTACTACATTTGGAGTAGATACTTAACAGAGCAGTAATATGGCGGATGATGTACGTAGGGCAGCTTTAGAGCTTACGTGTTTCATAATCGGATTCTCACTGGCTGGAGTTGTTGCTAGAGTGATTGTAATGCTCCTAATAAGGTTATATCGATTTAAGTACATGACATTTCCAACTATTGTAAAATATAAAAATGGAATGCACGTTTTTACAATGTTTCTTTTGGTTACTTTATTAGTAATATTTGATTTTATTGAAAAACAGGTCCATCACTGAATTTATAAAATTGTATTACTCAATAATTTAAAGAACATATTTATTAGTAGGACAAAAGTTGAATATTATGGATTAATTAACAATTCCTTATAGGTATTAAGGTTAAATGAAAGCATAAAACTGATGGGCGCCACAGAAAACTCATCTCCCATCATTCGGAAGGGAGTGAGAATAGAACTCAATAACCCTACCTACCTGATGCAGGTTTTCTAGGGGTTGTCGGGCATCTTTTTAGGTAGAAAACCCGGCAGGATCTTGAAAATATAGCCCAGGCGCCCTAGTCAACCGTTGGATACCTTGCTATTCCTTCTACATCCCCCCTTTTCAATACCTTTCCTATGCTATTTAAGGGGAGTTGTCTGTTTCAGGATCACCCTTGTGTAGCCTGTTACCCCCAAGAAAAGGTTAACGTAGCGAACTTCCTATTTTTGCAAGAAGCGGCGGAATTTATCGATGAGACAATATTTTTTATTAGTTAAAAAGTCTATCTCACAGTAATCAGAGAGGATATGATTGGACGGTTGTGCAGTAGAGCAGACAGACGCTTCCTCAAACAACTTCGGCTGACTACCACGAGAACGTATCTGTTGCATCGACCACCAGGTTCTGCTAAAATTGAACAGTATATTGTTCTACTGGTCATGGACCAAAGTGATATATATTAGAGCTTTATTTATAAGTCACATGTTACGACTGTTCTTGGATCTTTACGTGGGGTGGCATAGAATTATTCAAGTTTTTCTTTAGTGGACGGCTCTGTCAATGCAGACTAGAGAAATGTAGACGGTCATCCGAATAATTTATAATAACGATCAGTTAAACCCTTATTAAAAATATTTTGAGTTCGTTTTCACGCACATCGTTATTCAGAAACTGAGTTTTGCAACATAATTATCGAAAGAAAATTCTACGCAATTTAAACTTTGTAGCGAAGAGTCAATGGTGTTCAAACGTTTTTATTTATTTATTCTAACCGTCCTTCAAAGAATAAATAGAATACACTATTTCAAAAAATTACAAAATATTTAGTAGAAGCTACAACTAATAAAAGTTGAATATTATGGAAAGATGGACACTAAAAATGTTAATAAATATCATTTTACTTCTTTATTAAAGGTATAATATATTATTTACAGTGTGTACATCAATTAAATACGCACTAAGTAAAATAATTTAGAAAATCAAGTATTCCAAATCACTAAATATCGATTTACACATTATTATTAAAGTTATAATTAAATTCAATTTGTCGTCACTAAAACAACATAACCATTTGCAGTCAGTTGATGTTCGACACCATTGCGAACGTGCTTTTTTTATTGTGTCTATACTTTTTTGAAGTGGTCGCGTGAGTGACCAGGGTCAATATCAGCCTTTTATTTAACAGAAAATATAATTTTCTTATTTTATAATATTTAAAAATACTCTAAATCACCAATTTATGATACATATTAATTTATCCTGGTGGATACATTTATCAATGTTTGATAGTTTGCGATTTGAATGAACCATTTTATCTTTGATCCGTATTATATTTAGGATGCAGACACTAATATAATTTACTCAGCATGATATTAATGGTGTGTAATAGTAAAACACAACGAAATATGGAATTTGGCAGAAAAAATAAAAGACAGTCGTCTTGAGAGAAATTTCAGAAGATTGCAGACAGGGTGGTAAAACCTAGATAATTTGGCACCGGCCTGGGTTTTCTTACATCGATGAGACTCCGTTAACGCGGCTGTGACGAGGACTGGCATTTTCCCCAAACATCGGTGGAGTGAGGTGAGTGACTCCTAAAGTCTAAAGGTAAATACTTGTTTGTAGAGGATCGTGTTTCCGCCGCAGGTGGAAATTAAATAATGGAGAGGGGAAAAATTATTAAAATGGGAAGCAATTGCATTTCGTGGCATTTCGATCATTATGAATCGGGTTATTACGAAGTTGGTAATTGGCAATGGAGATTATGAGTACGTGATTGATGCACACACACACACAGAATAAGAGCAGGATTGAGAGACTATTTCAATCTTTTTAGTGGTCGTGAATTTGATGATCCATGGTGGAATGCTCTTGATCGTGGTAATTGATAAAAAGATTAAATGAACAAGTTGCTCATTCCCCAACAAGAAAGTTAAGAGGGGACCGGTGCGAGATCTGAGAACGAGTGGCGATTTCCGGGCAAAGTGCAATATGATAGTTACTCTATTTGTAGCCTTTCTTACGATTTCCTCGTACTGCCAATTACGCGTAGGGTTTTTATCTGTAAATGTGCTTCTCTGAGAAGGCCCTTAAATACGACCCGACAATAGATCTCATGTGTCTAAATATTAATAAGAAATTTAATCTTTGTAAATATTGTATACATTGTTAATCATAAAAAGGCAGGCTTCGTAAATTGAGTCTGATTGAGTTTTTGTATAATGTTAATAATTAATGCAAAGTTAATTCATTTCCATCTCCATATATATTACTTTTTATTTTAAAAAACAATATATACCCACATATTCATCTCAGATGTCAGAAAATGTAATTTGCTGAATTACTAGTGGCGCTATCCGATGTGATGCACACTAAATTTCACTAATATGTAATTGCAGTTATAATTAAAATTTGTAGAGGTTGAATAAAACCAATAAAATAATTACAAATAATATTGCGTCACTTGGAATTTTTTAATTTAATGTAATTTATGAGTTATATTTTAATTCAATATTTTTTCTATTTTTTTTAGAAAAGTACGTTTCAGTTTATTAAATACAAAATAAAATACGAAAATATTTCTGAGGGTATTTTCGGCAATAAAATATATAGTATTTATTGATTCCATTTTAAATAGAAGAAGTGATATAAAAATCGTTGTGTTTGTTGGTGTAAGGGAACAGCGTGGCTGTGTATTCATCATGATGTCCTTCCACGCAAGAAGTCATCTGTTTCATACCTTACAGCAGAGAATACTGCCTCAAAAAACTACGCAATAAAGAAATTTGCTTTTTGCTTATCTGTTCCTCACGAAATTTACATCCTATTTAAATAAGAAAGTGTTTTAAAAATAAATGCAGAAAGACATTATAGAAATAGCAATGAAACTGTATCCAACAAAAAGATGTAAATAATAGTATGCTAAAATTTCATTTTGTAAATTACTGGCGCATGCCTTAATTAAATTCTGCTCTCAAAGCAATCAACGTGTCAAAGCAGATGTTATTCATTTTATCTGTACGTCAATAATCAAATAAACAGCAATGAATACATAGTGACTAGTGATAAGAACATAAAAGGTAATTAACTGTATTTGATATATTCAGCAAAGTTATTCAATTAAAATACCATTGTAAATAAATTGACATTTGAAAGGCCAAATATGAATATATATATATATACTTTTCTGAAATTACAATTGTATTTGAATTTTATAAATTTCACTAATGTGTGATGTAGTTTTTCTTATATTTTTAAAGGAAGTTGGTTTGAATAATATAAATATTAAATTATTTATTGACGCATAAATAACTTCAGAAGATGAGATTCTAAAGAGTGTGTTTTGATAGGATTAGGAGTTTTAGATAGAATTTTTTTACTAGTTCTATGTAGAATAATGTAATGCAATAAGACGTACACGAACATTATTATACTAAATGTATATTGCAATTGAATAATCTAATATTTTAATTTAAAAAGTTATAAACGACTGTAATTAATATTAATTGGGTAAACTTTAATATTTTTTCTCTATTAAAAATTACTTCAATTTAAAAAGAAACAACACTCTATGGCATTACTAAAGTAAATTCCGACACGTGTCGGAATAAGGGAGGTGACTATGTGGAGAAGTAGTGTGGTGTGAGGTGTAATGTATTGATTTATAATAAAATATCTGTAAAATAATATTGGCTTTAATATATATATGGTATTTAATTTAAGAACAGACCGTGTGAATTGTTTATTCACGTATGACATTCTTATCTCTCAAGCTGATATTTTACACCAACAATCCGTTTTGTTGGGTGAGATTTGTCTGCCAATTTTAATACTTTTCTGTATTTTAATTTTCCAACCGTCTCTTACACTATACACCTAACCTTTCACTCTCTCTATCACTTCTTACGTATCAAGTTCAAATACCTCAAGAATTTCTCTGCATCGCCTTTTGAAATCTTGGAGAAACGAATTGAACACCTCAAACGTTCTCTCATTTTTCTGTTGAACTCCACAATAGAATTTCTCCACGACAGGATTCACGCGGAGTAATTCCCCTTCGGTGCAACCCCACGAACTAGTTTTCCGCACACCGCTTGCACCAGCATGGCGTTCAATAACGTCTATTCGGTTAATTCCCTTTTTTATTGCAAGAAGAAACAGAACTACAATATTATTGCATAAGAAGTATCACATAAATAAATAATTGTATAAAAATGCCCATATATGTAGCGAGACAATATTCTCTACCAATTAACTAGTTTTTCCTGACAAATTAAAAGAGAGATATCGAGAAGAAAGGAAACCTCATTATGCAAATTATAAGTAACTGGTGCACTGTGAACAAAATGTTAATAAGTAGTGATAAAACTATAATAATGGTATTTGGAAAGTCACTGAAAAGACATCTTATAATAAAATTCAACAATAAAACCATTTAAACTGTGAATCAAAATCGTTATTTAAGTGTTGTGTTAGATTCCAAATTATCCTTCCTCCCGCATATTGGTGAAATAACACAGAAAGCTGTCTCCGTCATGAATCAGGCCCTAGCTTTGGCAAAAATTGTATACAAAATACACCCATCAAAATTCATCCTGTATTACAAGTCGATATTCAAAGGAATATGCTTATATGAAATCCCTCCTCTAGGACATCGACTTCTTCATACTCATGTGGAAAGAACTTTATTAGTTGCCCAAAGAAAAATATTAATTCGCTGTTTTCGTGCATACAAAACGACTCCAGTTGACTCTATACAGATCATTACTGCTATTTCTCCAACAGACTTGACTGCCCGCCAGAGGGCAGCACTGTACCACTTAAAGCGTAATAACCCAAACATCGTCCACCAAATTACAAACAAATCTGTAGAATCCAAAGATACATGTAAAGATTGATGAAAGAATGGCAAACGAGATGTGACAATACCCACTATTACAACGCAGCTTTATAACTCTAACAAAAGAAGTATTTAGATTTTACTACCTTTAGGAGAACAGTATCCACTGCTCCGGAATAAAACTCTACAACAGCCTTTCGGACAACATAAAAAATTTAAACAGTTATAATCAGTTCACTAAAGCATGCAAAAATCTCCTGGTAGAAGGAGTTTATTATTCTATTCCTGAATTTATCAATCGGTCTGAAAGTAATTAAAGTCTATTTTTGTAAAAGTGCTGGATCAGTGTTCATCATATTCAAACAATATCAGGTGTATATTATACGTTATCCTTTCATTAACGGTCTTTTCTTCTTTGCTTCATGACCTAAATTGACGAGATCTGCTGGAGCCTGATTTCCCACGGATCTACACACGTATGTTTCAAAGTGTAGTGTATTGTGAAGTGTTTATGCGTGTGAAGTGCGTGGATCCATTATACCGATATAGTGTTCCAAATTGAGATTGTTTATTCAGAAATTATATCTTCTGTATATGTTATGTATGCTTTCTTTTATTTGTCTATCATTGTATACATAGTTTCTTTTACTATCTCTCTTATTGTTTTGTACTCATATTCTTGATATGTTGTATTCATATTTTGTTTGCTTTGCTTTGTTTTATTTTATTTATCATTGCATACATAGTTTTCTATACTCATATGTTGTATCCATATTTTTTTCTTATATTTGTATTCTTAGTGTGATATGTAACATATTCTTTGACTTGTCCTATTTCCTCAATAGAGGACTAATGGATCCAATAAATCTTATCTTACACGGACCACACAATTCTAAATTGAAACAGTTAAATTTAATAGAATTTTCTACATGTTTTTTCTTCAAACAGGAAGATGAAACACCTTATCACATTGTATGGGAATCTAATTTTTGGCATGACACCTTTCAGGACTACCGAAAACTGGATCTTCAAAAATTTTAGGATGTGTGAAAATTTACCAATCATTTATAATCGCCTTGAAACAATTTTAATTTCAAAAATAAATAATCAAAAATATAAACCAGACAACAATCAGATTTTATTCAAATTAACTGAATTTTTTTAGGGTGGTGAAAATCCCCCACTATCCTGCATATATATTCATTAATATAAACCAATATAATGAGCAGGATGCCTACATCGAAGGCATGCGTTAGGGGGCGAGGAGTGGCAACCCTCATAACCTCTCTGGGTAACCAGCAGTAAAGGTTTTTTTTTCGTCACAGAATTTTCCCCTGGTAAGGTATATTTAGCATATACAGGGTCATACGGATTAAAATGGAGTAAAATACAAAAACAACAGCAACATATACAGGTTGCTTCACGGCCCGCAATATGTTACATATCTAATTTCGTCTACAAAACGTACAATAGAAACTATTTTTAATAATTGTGAATATAATTGGCACAAATTCCTAACACAAAAATATTTACATATTTCAAATAATAAAGGTAATTTAAGAAATAAGCCACATATAATGACAATGTTATATGCAAGATCGTGAGGTTATTTTCTCAGAATTATGGATGTCTTCGAAATGCTGTCTGGTAAACGATTTTTCTTTATACAACCTTTCATTAATTCAAATAAACCATAAGACAACAAACTAATATTTTTATTAATTCGTCATAAACACTTAAAACTGTAGCCTGATGAGGCCACCTACAGCTGTGACGGCCCAGCTCGGCGCTCTGTTCTTTGTAGTTCCAAGAATTCTTTGTTTGGTGGTGGGCAGGAAAAGGAGAAGAAATACTGCGTACGCGCATTTCCCATTCCAGACAAAATTCTCGTGCTGTAAAGAATGTAGCCCTGATGTATGCGGAAGGGAGCGCGCTTGAAGTCAGGCAGTTTAAACTCTTCTAAATCGAAACAGAAATTCACATTATTAAAATACTATTATTTTTAAATTTCTTAAAATTACGAAACAAATAATTCCTTCTAAATTAATTCAAGTGCTGTAGCACATGAGGACATATGCACCAACACCTTTACTTGATGAATCGGTATCGCGCCACAATAGCTCATCAGCGATTAAAAACAAAACAACTCTTCTTATTTTACGCTAATACAAAAATAAAGAAATATTTCCACGTAAAAGTTAAAAGGGGCCGTACTTTGTAGTTGTCAGGAAAGAAACAGGAGCGGTGAGTCACTCGTCCCTGACTTTGAACTACAGCTACGTAGCCAGGGTTACGTGTATAGCAGATTTCGACGTAAACATTTTCGCGCGTGCCAATTGTTTATGTTCGTTCAACTCTGTTATTGCACTGAGAAGTTTTCAGATAGCTGCGATAAATATAGCAACGAGGAATATTGAACATGCCCAGCAGTGGGAGAATATTATTAGCTACATGACGCACGTTGAGGCTTTCTTTATTTGCACAGAAACTGCGTTTGTGGTTCTAAGTACAGTCTATTGCAGGGAGAGACGTCGACATGGAAAATAATGCAACGTGCAGACATTTGTAGTTCTTGAAGTATGAATCATACAATGTTTCGCTTCGAAAAATTATGCAAAGAGGCATAGTCTTGTTTTTATATTATTGTAAGACATTTTTCTTATCAGCTTGATTAATATCATAGATAATTTAAATTTCTGTTTTAAGAGGAAGATTATGTACAATCATTATTCTCACATAGAATTAACCAAAACATTCTGTGAACAAAAATATAGTGCCATATTGTAATGGTTCTCAATTCTAAATATATTTAATCGGGGAAATGCCTAAATTGTGGGATTTTCCAAGGCTTAACCTTGGAGTGGAAAGTGGACGCCGACAAAAGGGACTCTCGTGTGCCGAGACGCGGCGGCTGCTAGTGAAAGACAATCTGCCAAAAGAAGCGGCGTCGGCCGATAAATACATTTGTCGCACCAAGGAAATACCAAGGCAGGGGAATATTTTCCCGTGAGAACTGCCAAGTGATTGATAAATTACGGCTCTGGAAGGGGGAATAGGTGGCGAAATGGCGGACAGGTGCAGATTTTGGCATTCTGGACCCAGCAGTAGAGGGAGAGTTTTCGAACTTAGCCGCCAACAGGTGCTTCTTTGGCTCAACGACACGTGACTTATTGCTGGGCCAGCTAAAACCCAGAAATCACAGGCTTGGGTGTGACTCAGCCACAACAAGGACCGGACTGTATGCTTCTTTCAGCCAACACCGAGAGGGAGAGAGACAACACCACTTTCGCCAAGGTTAATCTGAGGTATTGTAAACTCCTGGGACGAGCGGGTTTATTTACCATTTTGCCAATATGTTAGTTATTTATTCTCCCAAGCCATGAACACCCGTTTACAGAAAGAGCTCATTATAAATGCGTGGGTAAAAGATGTATATATATATAATTAGTAATTTACGTAAAATAAATTATTAGCAGTATAATTTTGCCTTGTTTAGTATTATTATCAAAAACCACCCAAGAACAGCGGTATAAGAATCGTCGACGTAGAAATTATCCAGTGAGGAGAGAGCGGTACAATATCGATGCATGAGTATATTTTGATGCTGTGATTCTGATTAAAAAATTAACCACTAAAATTTGTTACATAATCTACTTATTTATAAGTCCATTTTGAACATAATGAGCCATAATACGAATTCATGAAATATTTACTAATGGGTTTCAACGATTCCTCCACTATGAACGCTACAACTACTTTACTACAACACTTATATTTTGGTTTGTGAGTAAAATTCAGATCCAATAGCCATGTGCTCAAACGTTTTGAAAACTATTTGCTGATAAATATTCAGATCGAACTATAAGTTGTACCAAGGCAATCTGCTTTATACAGGGCTATATTTGGCAAGCAGTTTCATCGTAAGTTGTACGCTCACTGTTACTATTTTTATCGAAAGAAACTGCGTAAATATGAAATCTATCCATCTATTAAAAAACACTTCTGATAACTTGTGTTCTAAAAACTTCGTTTCTAACTTCCTATGTAGATCTACATCTGTCGTCTGTTCCAGTGTACAGCGAATTTGCGAACACACTGTATAAATACAACAGGCTTTACCAATTACAACTGGGCTGTAATTTCAGAGACATTGTAAAGTGTAAGTTGTCTTCATTTATTTTATGTTAACATTTTTAGGAAAGATATGGTACCATATTTCCGTTTCGGCTTAAAAATGGAATGCCATTCATTTATTAAAAACTATCCGGGGACCCATAGTTGCTCGGGTACGTATTTATTTAACCCGGTATATTACTTAATTCTTGGTGCACACATGATGAAACCGGCATCTAAAACGTCACAATATGAGCCTCAAATGTACTCCCAGTATCTTGAGAAAGTAAAAAATCCTCTCGGTAAAATTGCAGGGCTAAAACAAATTTACGTACTCTAACAGAATAAAAATTCTCCCCCACTTAAGGGATAAATTTTTACTCAAATATTAGAAGTCATAATGTAATTCACAGGTACCGATACTCGATAGTTTACATGTTGTTATTGTCACATGACTCATTTCCACCCCACCATTCACATGCTGGAATGGGTTGAAATTATACACAAATATTATCCGGGAACACTGTAAAAGTAATTGACCAAAATAATTTGTTTTAGACCCAAACAATCTTTAATACATTTAAAAATTACACTAATTACACCCCTTCCCCCTAGAAGTGGTAGAAGTATGCTATCTCCAATCTGGAATATGGAAAGAAAATTTTATCAAAATTGTTCTTTCCTTCAATTGTATTACGCAGAATAATGTATTACTCCATCCCATCGTCCTATTAGACGATGAACTGGAATTTAATTCGCATCTAAATGTCAGAATCAAACTCAAAGACTCCCATAGAACCGATTTCAATAAAAAACTTGACTGTTTTATTTTTATTTACATATGACGCCCCTACACCCCACCCTTACACGATGAATGGGGTTGAAATTATAGGCAAACAAATTCAACGAAAACGCTTCAAATTATGTGACCAAAAAATTATATTAGATCAAAATAACGGCACTTTATGGATTTTAAAAATTACCGTCCCTCAAACCCCGCCTGAAGTGGTGGTAGTCATGTATTATCCTAAAAGTGATGAGTTTTTGGTCGCCGAGAACACCTTTTCAAAATTTGTTCGAAGTTGTTCGATCCATTAAAGACAGTGTGTGCAAGTCTGTTTTACCCCCTTCCAATTCCTCTTAGGGGTTTAACTGTAACTTATATTGCATTTTCGTATGCCAGAATTAATCTCAGCAGTTCACATCAGGCTGATTTAAAGACCAATCTCGATTGTTTTATTTTAATGTTTTGCTTCTCCACCCCCACCCCTAAGAATATTATACGCTAACAGTATCGGAGGACACACTATAAAATTAATTGACACAGAAATGTGTTTTTTTATTGAAATATTGTCCACTTATGGATATTTAAAAATTTCTCCGCCCCTAGGGTTGGTAGCCGAGTATCACCCCGACAGTGCTGATATTCGGGTCGCAAAAAGAACGTGTACTAAATTTGGCTGAAATTTCTTCCACTCGTTTAGATTTGTATGCAGAACATACAAACACACACACATACGAGCAATTTTATTATAGAGATATTATGAAAGTATGGATAATACTAGAAAACGGAAAATTAAAAGAATTTCAAGGTTCGTAGTAAGTAAATAGATTCATAACTTCCATATAAATTCCAACATATCTTGTAGAAATATTCATGTAGGATAATTCAGTATAATATTATGTAACCACAATTATGAAGTATTCGTAAAATATAAATATTTTTATTTATCACTTGAACTTTTATCGAATAAATAGTATGTAAGAACTCTATTTGAAATGTTATGAAACTATAGTAAACAATTATTTAAGTCAGTCACTTGTGGTCTAGTGGAAATAGCTCTTTTTATTTTGCCCTAAAAACGGCATGATTTAGTTATGATCGCATCACGGCAAACAATAACTCGCAGTTAGTTTTGAAAAAGTCCCGCTTTCACACGTTTACAACAATAGATGAAGTGAGAATGTTCACCCTCCCTTCCTCTCCGATGCTGCCAAAATTACGCTTATAATAAACACAGTAAGTGAGGTGAATGGTATAGGAACGCCTAATAGGCCTTTTAACTAGTAGTTGGTTTTCACGCAGCCTTTCAGGCGGTAATTCGATGGATTTATTAATATTTACATTAATATTTTCTGAAGTCTGAAAGATATCTAAATAAAATATAAACGTAAATTTAATTTAAAATTCCTGTTTCAATCCCTGAAATTTTTATTGAAATCCGTTCAGCCGTTTCGAAGCATAAAGAGATCAATGGTATAGGCCACCCGCATTCAATTTAATAAAACGCACGTATGCCAAGAAACTTTCTCGTAGAATTAATAATAATATTTATATTGTATTATATTGATACCATTATAGAAATGAAATATTCACGAATTTTTAAGTTAAATTGTTTTCAAATATAATTGAAATCAATTGAGCCGTTTCGGAGCCTATTCGAGACAAAGATACGGACAGATAGACAGACATATACTTAAATTTTATATATTGCAATATATAATAAACAGCAACAATTAGAACAGATAAATTAACCAGTTACGTAATTTGTAGTAATAATTACCTATATTTTATATCCCTGTCTCATTTTGACACGAGTCTCGTCTCAGACTAACATGTTTGCTGTAATAAACCTTAACCTGTACCAAATATTAACCTAGGAAGTAAATAGTTTTAAACCCTAAACATCAGTAGCACTGAATGAACGGAATCTATACCGCAATCTGATTCCAACGAATTGTATAAGTTATTTTAAGGAACATAAATAATAACGACTGAAATTTGTTGATAAAAACTATGTATTTATTTCCGTACAAGGATTATTATTATTATTCAACACTTAAGCGTATATCGGAAACAATATTTTAACTTTTAATCGCCTTATATCTTACGTAAGACACCTCTGTCGTTATGAAAGTCGTTAACGTTTTGATATTCAGAATGCTTTGAATTTCAAATTAGGTTAAAGTCTCCGTTTCCGTCTAGACTGGCGAACTGTAACCTCACAGTCGTTTGGAGATTGCTGACGAGTCAGATGAACTGTTATGAGCGTCTACTCTTAAATTTATAGCGTAGGTTGTGGCTAACCGCAAATTGAGCAGTAATGAAACAATTTGGTGTTGCTTAATTGGGATCACAGTGACCAAATGTACAGCCACATTAATGAAGTCACGGGATATCCCATGAAAAAAATAATTGCCAATCATTAACAGATTTGCAAAATTGAAGAGTAATTTATATTGTGTATAACACTGTTTACCACCAGAAGAATTAAAACATACCTAGGCTTCTCGAGGAATGGAGTAAGACCTTTCATATTGAAAGCTAGCTGGCTGCCCGGCGTTATCCGGAGCGTCATTAAAACAGTAGACGTATTCAGCCCTGTAAATGGTTTCAGAGGGCAATTGAAAATATCTTGGTTCACTTTCGTGATTCATAGTGCGACAGAAAATATATAGTTCCTTTTATATTAATATTTCACTTAATATCTGTTTTTCGAAGAAAAACAGAGGCAATTCAAAACGAAAAAATCGCCGACAAAATAAAAGCTTGTAATATATTAAATTTGCGATAAAGGACTCTGAAGGTCTGCTAAGTATTTTTTGTGTATGCTTAGTATCTTTTGTGACGGTCAGAGTTACACCCTTCTTCGGTGAATGGAACAGACACTTCTTGGGGCAATAGACAAGGGATATTTCACTGACAATGAGTGACAGTCTTTTAAATGAATGGCATACAAGAAAAAATTGCTGTCAAGCTGTAATCTAAGAGTAGATAATTGGAAACAGCAATAGCGTAACTAACGAAATAGATGTGTGAAGACACTGCAGTCTTCTGTCGGTATCGTTGATACAAAAATTGAAAAAAAAATTCGCATTACTAGTCATATTTTCCAAAGAAACTTCGCTTCTTTTGGTTCATTATTAATATTAAAGAGTTTCATAGAAAATTATTAATGATATACCATTTTCTTTCTAATTCATTTGGTTTTCTTCTGGATTTTTCGAGTTTCAATACCTTAATTTTATTCTTCTTAAAATAAATGTCTACTTTAATTTTAAATTCATTTCTGTCATTATTATTTACATTTTCCTGACCATTATTATTTCCTCGATAATTAAATATAATAACGTAAATACTTATTAATAATTAATTAACCTCTTATTTATTATAAACTTAATCAATTTCTACGTTCCGTCCTCACCCTAGGGACTTTATCAAAACTGGTTTGTGATATTTCCATTACGGAAGAAAATAATTATCATGATATCAATATTTGTTTTCAATTTATTGAACTAGTTTATAATCTTCTATAAAGATGATTTCTTTTTCCACATAAAATCTGTTTTTGAAGATAGCGTACCACAAAATTTATCACAAGGTCTGGAAAATACTTTTACGCAAACATTAAAGACCTATTCGTATGGAATCACGAGTCATTTAGATCCAAATATGCATCTGAATTTACATTTTTAGAAGAATAGGAGTAGACAGACAATTTATTAGAGCCACCAATAATTCCAAGTTTGGAGAAGCAAATTGTTACAGTAGAGGGAATCATAGATGTAAAATATGCCAAAAGAACCTTAAAACCGACTTCGGGACAATATATTCGTTTTTAAACCGCACTATAAGGGATTGGAACAACGTAACTGCATAGATTTCTTAAAGATTTCCTGGGAAGTGTAAGGATTTCTATGGATAAATAAGGATGTATAATTGTTAGTGTAGTCATATGAAAGTTTGGTGAGACAACGAGCCATCTAAACAATCGATATTTTAATTTAATGTTTAGAAAGTCATTTAGTATGTTTGTGTGTACTAACTTTTTATTCATACTTATTTTTCTTGCGCAGGATAGGGTTGCATCAGACCAGCCTTAGGACTGAATACCACTATAATATTTAATTTTTGATTATTATTAGCAACGGCTCATTTCCAGGATTAATAAATTACGTATCAAGTCAAAAGTTGGCAGCAATATAATTCGATTACAACTTCCTATCTTTGCAAAGATGAGTTATTGACAGTCGCTGCAATGTAAAGTAAGTATTATGTGAAAATAAACATGGAACGGATGGGTTTGCGGGAAGCACCTACTTTGATTCCGAGAACTGAGAAATTGTACTGAGAGCAACAAGCTCATCCATCCCATTATTTTAATTATGCCTATTCAATATATTGTTTGTGAATTTAAAATTCGTATTTCACTTATTACAATATTTTAAACTATCCTAATCGCTGTATGGATGGGTTTGCTTGGAATATAAAATTGGAGGGTAGTTAATGAAATAAATGAGGAATTTATTTAAAAAACTTAAGTAGGAAAATACAAAAGAATTTCAGCGGTACAGCGAAGCAATCAGATCATTTAAAAATATTTGGTTAAACCGCGGTCGAAATACTCCCTAGACGTTAAATATTTGGAAACTTGACAGCTTACATTGTTGGAACATAGTGTCGTCTCATTGCCAGACGGTAGGACGGTCTCCTAAGCGTCGATAGGTTGATCTCTTTCAACGTCCGGGACCAAACGACGGTTCCATTTCATCCCCTTTAACTTCAGAGCTAATAATCATAATGACCATTCTCACAGCACTAGCGCCGTGTGAAGAAGAATCGTAAATCGACCGAGCGTGGTTACGGAAACTCCAGGTCATATCCCAACGTGCCGAAATGTCATCGCTGTGGATTAGAGACGGCTTAATGTCTCGAAATACTAACGCCATGTCCAGTTCACAATCCTCGCTAACTTTATAATCATATTTCAAGAAATTAGCTGTGGACTTCAAATACGCTCAGTAGACCAATACTTTGATTGGGGTACCGCGGAAATATTGTATTTTGTTGAGGGCGTCGGTAGCCAAAATATTTGAGAATCATTGTATTATTCAGGAAAAGGAATGAATTTATACTTATCGTTCAGTCATCACGTGATCTAAATCAAAACCAGCAGTTTTTAACCAGTAACCTCTAAAATGGAAACACTCGAACCTACACCGATTCTGAGATAGCTTAAAGTTAACGTTGTTTATGAGTGACAGTACCTTAACGGACACAATAATTCTCCTCCAACATCAAATAAGTACCTTAAGAGAGTCTACAAAGGTTCCGTACTTTTACAGAGCGAAAAATATTTCTGGTACTTTAATGGAGCTCTTTAGCTGAAATTAGCGAAATATAATCTCGGCTCCTTAATGTAGAACAAAATACTTCCTAAGGAACTGAGTAGCACTGAATGAGGGAATAATGAATTTCTCGTAATCTCTCTCCACCGTTTTCGTTTTAATCTCTTCCTCTGGCCAAAAGCAACTTAATTAGGGCTTAAATAAAACACACATTGACCGCCATAACTATCAATAATATTTGCGGTATTTTTAAATTCTACCCTCATAAAACCTGTTACTCTAAAGGGAAACCCCTTGTCCACTGTAACGAGCCGATAATTCCAGTTGTATGTCAGCTCATGGTGGAACACAGGAAAAGCGTCTCGCAACTGAGAAATATACTACCTAATTTACAGCATCAGAATTGTTATTCTTTTATCTGACGCCGTACATGGTTTCTGTTACATTAAATATTTTCCTGACATTTGTTTGCAACAAGAATAAACCTCTGTAATTTAGGTGAAGCCCATGTTTTCCTATACAATTTTCTCCTACTACCTTGTTAATATCTGTATACATAGCACCTAGCACCTAATTTATTAATCGTGATTCTCTCATTAGCCTTGCATACATATTTATTACTTACATTGTCTCTTAGTAGTATACTATTCACTATGATCCTGCTTTTGTGAAACTTTGTTTTTGAAATTCTTATCAAGTTTCTAACTTCAGTGATGAGTTTCTCTTCCCCTGATTGTAGTGAATTTGTCCCGACATGGATCATTATTACAGTTGTGTCCTTGTCACGATAGCGTTTAATCTTGGTAGCCAGTTCTTTAGCTCTTATGCACAGGAAATGCGTCTCGCAACTGAGAAAAATACTACCTAATTTACAGCATCAGAATTGTTATTCTTTTATCTGACGTCGTGCATGGTGTCTGTCATGTTTTAATTACGATTAATTCAAGTTAATAATTTTAAATTACATGTAAGTCATTCAACGTTACTTTATTGTAATTTCTGAACTTTGTATTAGTGACGTATTTTCTTAAATGACGACAAATTAAAGGAATTAATAAATGTTATACACCATTATAAGCATACTGAGGGTACATTTTTATGTCTCGTTTGGTAAATTTGGCATATTAGCAGGAAGTAATTGGTTAAACTGTTAAATATTTTTAGGTGATCATATGAACACAGTCCATCTCTCACCAAAGTAGTTGACAAATCCTGCAATTTATGCACGTAAGAGATAGTTTAGAGAACTTTTCCTCTGCATATGACGCCAAGAAGTATAGTTGTCCAGAGCTCGAACCTTGCCGCAAGCCGTTTGCAAATCACAACGTAGTGCAATTTGACTGAGGTTTGAGATCCTGTGGTTCCTTGGGTGACATAACGGTGACGCTGACGGCGACAGCGAGGCCTGTCTGATATGTAAAGCACGCACGACCAACTGGGGTACCGGACGCCACGTCGCAGAGGGTACAATGCTATTGTCTGGTGTGAGTGTTCCCGAAATTATTCACGTCACGGCGTCAGGGAACGAATATATTTGTGTCAGTTTTAATTATCCCGCGACAGAGTTTGTGGGGAATTTTATGGCCTATAAATCAGGCAGTCGAGACTGGGGCAGGTTCTGACGGCTACTTTCGAATAGCTCTCCATTGTGTTCGCGAATATCGTTCCACGGCGCCTGGCGTCGTAGAGTAATCGCCTCCAAAACAATTACGCCAACAATGATTTACGGCTTGTAAACCGCGTCCTCAGACTACCACTTTCCTCGAGACTGCCGAGGAATAACAAAAATGTAATGGGAATATAGGTTCTGCCGTCACTTGCACAAATATGAAGGCTTTCGTAAATATAAACAATGAAATTGCCTGACAGCATTTACCAGTGTTCTGTTATAGTGATGAAAGGGCGGGTTCAATTCAAATAGTTAGTTAAAAGCTAACTGATTACAATAAATTAATACCAAGGACGTTTCTGAATTTTGAATTTCTAACAAAATAATACGTGAAATATGTAATCCCTGGAAATGAACATGATTATAGTGAATTATTTATAAATTTAGCAATCAATTATTTATTCCTAGAATATATTTGACATGAGCGCTTGTTGCATACTGTATAAGCATTCAACACATTATTTTGTAACATTAAATTTTGTTCAAAACAGCTCATTATCTGTTCAACTGGAATGAACACTTCCCAATTAATATTCACAAGTACCCAGTAATATCAGTAAAAACATTAGTTCTTTGTTGTTACAGCCGCGTTTCAAATAATGTTTCTGCGGAAATTCAGTAAACTGAGTGAGCTGTCTTTCGCAGGTATTTCTCCCCAGATTGAATGCGGAGCTTTCCCTTGTCCTTCCTAGTGTTTTCAACGTTCTCAAATGTATTTAGGAGACGCATATGGTAAGAGTTGTCCAATGATCTCATTGGATCAGTCGGGTAACTGCCTCCTAAAATTAATGGAGAGTGCTGCGACCCCACATCAAACTAATCCCCCATCATTCGAAAGGGCGTGAGATTAGTACTTAATTGCCCGACCTAAGTGATGCAGGTTTTCTAGGGTTTTCCCTGCATCTCTTCTAGGTGTAACACCGAGTAGGATTCTTAAACTATAGCCCGGTAACCCTAGTCATCACTCCGTTTTAATTCCCTTCCTAAGCTCTTTAAGGGAAGTTGCCTGTTTCAGAATCACCCTCATGTTGCCTGTTCCCCCCGAAAAAAAAACCAACAACACTAAACTGAGAAATGTGCATACGATTCCAAAATATATTGTCTCTGGATGTCTCATTATGAACTTACTATTCTCATAAAATTAGGTATAAAACGTAGATCTATCAATATTACATATTTAGAAATATATTGTTATCTGTCCTTCATACGGTGGATGAAATTATTTTGTATGGTATTTATCATCACTAATAGTTTTTGGAATGGTCACGAAGACCGGGATTAAGACTGTTGGAGGATCGATACTCTGACCATGTGTCACTCCAAACTCGGAATGTGTCATGCAAGATGATAGTCCGCAGTCGACTCGGTAGGCCCAGGCCCTCAATGGGCTGTAGAGCCATGGAGAAAGAAAAAAAATAGTTTTTGGAACAGATATTCATGTAAGTTTATTCTGTTTCTTTATTGCGATGTTTGTACTTCATAACAACAATGGTCACGAATTTATGATTAAATACTTTTCTTTTACTTTTCAACATTATCTACAGTATAATTTTACACATATTTTCTCTCCTACATTTGACAATCATGTTTTTACCTAATAATGACAGGCCCATTAAACAAATACTTTTATTTGGGCACTGTGAATTTTAAGCTTTAACTTATTTAAATGGTGGATGGCAACAAAAGATAGCTATTTAATTACTTTAATTTAAGCTTAATTAAAATTTCTACTATAGGGCAATAAATAGGGGATTTTAATTTACAGTAATAATTATTGTAAAACCCTAATATGTAGTTATTTAATTACTTTATTTTAAGCTAAATTAAACTTTCTACTATAGGGCTGTAAGTTGGGAAATTTGATTTACAGCTATAATTATTGTAAAACCTTAATATGTAGCTATTAACTACACGTTCATTCGTTTTCAAGTAAAACGAACACAATTCCTTAATCAAGCAGGCACGATCTTATTAGTTCTTCAGTTCTTATCGAGATGGCGGATGGCAGTTTGATAATTTTAAATTCCTTAAACTCGTGTTTATAATTGCATAAAATTTAATAAATATCGGTTAAATCGTTTTCTTGTGCAAGGGAAAAAATAAAGCTACAAACAAGAGTTTAGTTACAATTGGTTTCGTAAGCCGTATTAAATGAAACGTAAAGATAAAAATTAACCCATGTAAAGACAAAACATTTAATGTGTAATTATGAAAAACCGTTGGTTTTAAATCCGTCACAAATTTAACAAAAACACTTTAATTTCAATTTTGATTTAAATGTTATTAAATTTTTGAAGAGATTTCGGCATATGCCATAGTCATCTGCACTTCGAAAAGACAAATTAATTGAAAAATTACAAAAATACAATATTTATGAAATTTATTCACTAGAGAAAGTAAACTTGAATATAAATTGTTTTAAAACCTATACATACCATCACTTTGTCAATCTAATATTTTAAATATTGTTTATTATATTATTTATATGAAATGCACATGATTCCAGATTGTTTTGGCTCACGCAGGGCATTTGTTTACAAAAGTTTACAACTTTGGTATATGCCAAAAATTATTCAAAATTTTAATAAAATTTATAATTATAATTGAAAATATCTTGGTTTTCATTAAATTTGAGACGTCAAAATTAAAACCAGTTATTAATAGAATAAAAATTGCTTTAAAACTTTTTATTTGTCTATCTTTTATCTATACAAATTTTGTTAAATGAAATGACAGTAAAGGGACTTGACTTCATATTATGGTTAAGACGTCAAAGATTCGTGCACCCTCGTAAACTTTTGTTGGTATCTTCTTCCACGAAGCTCTATTGCCACAACGATAAACAAGTCGAGTATAAGCTCGCGGAGCTAGAATGTAATCCGACTAATTGCTGCGGTTGGGGAGAAGAATTGGTCATTGCCGTAGCGAGGGTTGCTTAGAGGGCTTACCACTCGGAGCGTTGCTGTGGGGCTTACAGCTCCACATCAGACTTCGCAGTGCGATTTCCTTAAAAGGATGAACAATCCGATTACAAACACGCTAGTATCATCGTTAATTAAACATAATCTCAAATAATCCTGCGACAAAAGATGTGAGCTGTAGTAGAACAGGTATCCATCAAGTCCCCAAAAATATTTTTGTTTCCTTCACAGATACTACCAACTGCCGTTGTCTTTTGTTTCTATCCCAGTCTCAAGGATCATTAATATATGTATATTTGCTTTTTGCTATTAATTGGAACTTATTCAACTCTATTTCATTACATTATTTTATGAAGTTAAAACTAATTGGGCCTCATTATTTGACACACACGCGTTTTAAATTCGAAATCAACAGTTATAAGCCCAATTCATATATGCCTAACTTAATAGATGTCCACGCAATGTATTGAAAATAATAAAAAATAATCTCGGCCTCTGACGTCATAATATAAAAATTAGAACACAGCAGAGAGAAGTCAGAAACAACTGTAGTAGTTGAATTTCGATTTATAGCCTTGCAGTCTCATGTTACGTCAAATGTAAATGCTGCTCTGACATTATTAAAGTTAGTGTATCGCTAAAATATGTAAAAGTCAAACTAATTCATACTATATTTAAATATTAGTGGATTATCAATAGTATATAAAGAAGAGAAAGCAGAAAGATGGGAGGAATATCTAGAAGAGCTGTATCACGGTGGAAATCTAGATCAGTCAGTAGTAGAAGAAGAAGCGGAGGTGGATGAAGAAGAGTTAGGAGACAAAATTTTAAGGTCGGCGTTGACAGGACGCTGACCACAGCAATTGTAAAGCGCCAGGAATTGATAACATTTGAGAGGAGTTGATGAGATCATCGGGCGAAGAAGCAATATCATGGCTGTTCAGGATGGAATGAAAAAACTACGAAACAGGAAGAATACCAGATTTTTTGGGTTAACAGGCTACATGAGGGTGATCCTGAAACAGGCAACTCCCCTTTAATAGCATAGGAAGGGAAATGAAAAGGGGGGATGCGGAAGGCAGAGCAAGGTAGCCAAGGGTTAACTAGGGCCCCCGGGCTGTGGTTTAAGGATCCTACCCGGTGTTTCAAATCATAATTATACCCATCCCGAAGGTGACTGGGGCTGATAGATGCGAACAGCATAGGGCAATTAATTTAGTATCTCATGCGTGCAAAATGTTAACGAAAATAGTATATTTGAGGATGGAACGTCAAATAGCATGCGAGTTAGAAGACGATCAGTTTAGTTTTTGGAAGAATTTAGGGACAACAGAAGTAATATTCACTCTGCGTCTAATTTAAGATAATCTAAGATAAAACAGGCCTACGTTCATGGCATTTGTAGATTTAGAAAATACATTTGATAATGTGAACTGGAATACTATAGAGGACAGGAATAAAATATTGAGAAAGGAAACTTTTACATAACCTTTACAGAAGGAAGTCTGCAGTAATTAGACTTGAAGATTTAGAAAAGAAAGCAGAAATAAAGAAAATAGTACGACACGGATGCAATCTGTCGTGCATGCTATTTACCTCATATATAAAAAAGGCGATGAAGAAAGTTAAAACGGAATATGAAAAAGGAATTACACTGCAAGGAGAATAAATAAAAACGCTACGCTTTACCGATGATATTGTAGTATTACGAAAATCAAAAGAAAACTTGGAAACCATAATAAAATAAAATAAATGGAGTGATAAAAGTCATTAAAAAGTTTTATTGTATTTCCGTACTTGTTTGTAATGAAACAAGAATAACTATTTGATTATAAAAATTATTACATTAAATATATATTTGTTATAATTTCAAAATAACCTCCAACTTATAATTGAAAGTGAAATCTCAGCTTGCGTCATTACTCTCTCTGTGCGCTGTTCCTTGACAAACCACCAGTGGATGGCAGAGATTATTTGTTGGATACAATAAAATAATACACACTCAATAATTATTATCGTGGAATTTAAAAGTAAAACGTATATATATTCACAAAGAGAATCATTTCATTTTTTAACTATTAATTTCACTGGAAAATAGACAAAACAGATGTTAATTCATGACATATGTTATAGTATCTGAGTGAACGGAATTCCTAGGATATTCATGTATATTATCTTGGAAAATGAAATAATTACACAATTTGTCGTTTTGGTTACGTCGTGATTTATTTGGCATCGAGATTGTTAATTGTTTTTGTTTTTTAACAGAATTTACCCTTTTTGTGTTTAGATTCAAAATTAACTGGGATGAAGACTGGTAGTACTTAAACCTAGTCAATAATTCTTTTGGTACATTACTTCTTAGCACGTTACCATAAGATACTTAAAAATACTAGAGTATGAATAATGCTCTTGGTACTTTAAAGAATTAATATTATTTAAGTCCCCCAAGAAATTCCAAAATACTCTTGGTATATCACAGAAGTAAAAACAGTCCCCAGGAGGCAAGAATAATCCTGGTACGTTAACAATTACAAAATTAAGTGAAGAATAATCTCAGTACAGTGAGGAAGACCTGGATATTACGGTATCTTAAGGAGAGAAAAATATTTATTTTTGCTTATGTCAAATTATGAATATAAAGATTACCAGGTTTCTTAAGTAGATGACTAAAAATTTGACATTTTTATGGTATATACAGTTGTAGACTCACTTTTTGAAATCGTATAGAGCACCATGTATTGTAAAATACATAATTAATCAGGAATGAAAAGACTATTCTTTTAGTTCAAGTTCCAATCCTGAAGGTAAATAAAGTGAGGGTATATATATATTTTTTATATAGTAAAAAGTCAAATTTTACACTAATGAAGTGATGTGATGAATAAGAGTGACAAGTACGAATGAACGTATAAGATAAAATTGCATTATAATTATATATATATATATATTATATGAGTTGAATATGTCAGAAAGCTCCTAATATTGTTTTAATAAATACTGTGAATATAGGAAAGGGATTTTATTTTTTTCAACTTGATAATTGTATTAATTCAATTCTATTGTAAATAGTTTACAATTGTATTGACGGATGGGTGTATTTTGGTCAGAAACGAGGGAAGAAAGGGGCCTAATTTTCCAAGGGTCGACAGAAACTTATGCGGGGGAGCACCACAGCTCACCAAGCTTTCATCGCAACCGGATGAATGGTGTAGGAATGCATACAATACAAACAAAGATGCATTAATTTTTTTCTTTATAAGGAATAACTATCGTTTGGAGTAAATAGTAATATTTCATTGCGAAATTAATTTACAATAAAGTGTAGTACTTCATGCCAGTTTTCTCTACATGTTAATGTTTCGTTTGGATTGTTTGACCTTAAACTTATCAGACCATATATTATTGATATTAATTTAGAAGCTGAAAAATAGAGAAATATTCTGGAATATATTTTACCAAGAGTACTTCAGTGATCCTAAGTTTAAAAGTGGGTTTCACAAAACAATCATTGAATCTGTAATTGTGATACAGCATTCACGCCATACAGTTTATATCTCTCAGATTTCGTCCTATGCTGCTAACTACATGATTATTTTTATTAACAAACAACCGAAATTCGGTAAAAAAAAGAAAACCTGAATCAACCGATCCGTCTACACTGGATGTCAATTTTAACAATCAATGTAATATAATGTTACAGTTGAGGATTCGGACCCAAATCGTGCGCCCCGATACCGAATCGAATAGAATATTTAAGATAAAACAAAATAGGAGATTTCAAATTTTCATGTAGTCCGTCGCTCAAAGGTTGATTGGTGACGACGAGCTAAATGATCACAGGTAGATGTTTTTTAAAAATATTTTTCACCACACACATTTATTCTTACGATTCATGTATTTCGAGATTTTTTCTTTGCCAACTTAAAATAAACGTCATGGTTATATTTATATATAACCATAGCGTTTTTTCCTTGCTTTGTGCCGCGGGTTGTGGTTTTATTAATTACTTATCACGTCTATGTACTGGGTATATTGACACGAACTTTTAACTGGCGGCGTGCCTAATTAGCTAGATAATGGAGTTTTTCAAAAGTCATATTTTTGCGAGTCTCTCCCACTGTATGAGGTTTGTTAGTTGAAATGAGCGCCGTAGGCTTTGTGCGCCATCCGTAGCTCCCTTGGAACATCGAGCTGGAAACTCTCCAAAAGAATGGGGGAGTTGGAAGACAGAGATGGAACGTTGCGCGAATATATCATTCTATTACGAGTATATTGCAATCACTTCAACTTCAATGGAAAATGGAGGAAATTTATAGGTGTTATTGCCATTCATCTCATAAAAGTGACCGCAAACTATAGAAATTTCAGATATTTTATTGTTACCGTGACATAAATAAAAATTTCAAATGAACTTATAACTTATTGTCAACATCAACGTTCAGTTTAAGTTAAGTGGTTAGGAAGGTTGATTTATTTTCACAAACCATTAACAAACCTTTTGTAATAAATATATATATATATGCAATTTTTAAAAAATTATATTAAAATAGCATGGAAATAATATTTTTTCTCAGACATAGACCAGATGTTTGAAACATTATTTATATAATTGTAATAAAATCTGCATACACATATCTGCATGTATCGATGAAAAACGTTAGGGGTCAGTTACATTCATAATATTCATACCGTTATTGGCTCTGTATAATTTCAACCCCATTCAGAATGGAACGGGGTAATCCATACGGCAGGACCGGAGGGATGAAACATAAAAGTAGCGAGAAAACAACCGAGGTTGGTATTGAATCCCGAGTTATGAGAGTCATTGAATTTCATTTTGACATTCGACAAGCGGGTGAAACATTATTACGGTCTCTAAGAAAATAAATTAACCCGTATATATTTCCAACGACATTGAAGCAAACACTGTGTAGGTAAAAAAATTCTAGTAGAACAGGTGGCAGTTTGAAAACATTCTAAAACGATTGTTATTACCATACAAAGAAAATGCTTCCGGGTTATCACTTAGTGTTATTCTCGAACTTGTCAATTCCTAATTTCAACCCTTAATGGCAATGAAGGGTAGCAGCCGGTGTGGATATGAGGGAAACGCTTTAATAATAATAATTATTATTATTAGACTTCTGTCTGCAGAAAAATTATACACAGAGGAGGTTACCCGTTCCTTTCCGGTTGATAATGCACTCTTGAGGTAAATTAACGTGTGAAAGTGGCAGCTGGAATCCTAAAATTTGGTTTAGCTATTGTGAAAATGTATTAGGCACTCAAAATTATACGTGTGCTTGCCGGGGTTCGATACCACGACTTCCGTGTTGAGAAGCAGTGACACCAGCCACATCAGGTCGTTGCAAGTAAAAAGAATTACCGAGAATGGTGTCTATTCCGGGAATATAGAAGTCACTGAGTTTAAATCTGACATTCGACACGCCGGTTAAATTGTAGCTTAGAACCTCGCAATGGAGCGAAAGCGTGTATAAATGAGTTTCGCGTACAATTGGTGACATTTTTACTAAATATGTCACACAATCCAGTACAATAATTGTACTGCGAAAACACCCCTAGTACCGATTGAAGTGAGGGTCGTCAGGATTGTTTGCTATATTATAATATCGGGAATAGTTTTTACTGTATTACGGTATCGCGTTTACTTTTTTTCCGTATTTATTAGGCACTGAAGAATTAAGTACCATGTTTTTTTATATTTATTTAAATATTATAATGCTCTTTGAATGTAACAGCAGATTATTTAAACCGATTTAGATAATATTAGGCAACATATCTGGTATGATGGAATTAAAAATCCGTTGGCATAGGGAGAAAAGATAACTGTTCAAAAACCTTTAAGAATACGGTTTAATCACGTGTTCACCAAAATATTATTATCGAATTATATACTCAAACGGGCTAATGTGAATAAATGCCTAAGTAACGTTGAGCCCTCAGTTAGTTTAGGAAAGAATTACCATTAAATTTGATACTTCGTATTAAACAATGCTTACCAGAGGAACGGCGCTGCGGGAGTTTTCTCGTAGACGCTTCAGCCTAGAGTGACTGCGGGGCTTACCTGATCATGTCGGGGATGCCTCGCACTCTCTCAGGGTATTTTTTATCAAAGTTCTCATATGCCGAGACACCTTCACCTATTTTAGGAGGTATATGTACTGGGGTCAAAGACCTTGGGCATATGGCAAGAGTTGTCCGCTGATCCCATTGGATCAGTCGGCCAATTGCCCCCTGAAATTGGTGGAGACACGGAGAAGGGAATGCTGCGTCCCCACAGCAAACTCGTCTCCCGTCATTCGGAAGGGCGTGAGAATAGTACCCAATGCCCGACCTACCTGATGCAGGTTTTCTAGGGTTTTCCCTGCATCTCTTTAGGTGAAACACCGGGTAGGATCCTTAAACCATAGCCCGGGGGCCCTAGTTAACCCTTGGCTACCTTGCTCTACCTTCCGCATCCCCCCTTTTCAATTCCCTTCCTATGCTATTAAAGGGGAGTTGCCTGTTTCAGGATCACCCTCATGTAGCCTGTTACTCCCCCCCAAAAAAATAAACAATGCTTCATGAAAATAATTATCATTTCTCAAAATGACTGTTGGGGACGTTTTTCAGTCTTCACAATAAATGAATCATAGAAAATCTGGAGAATAGGATGAACAGATTAACAAATATAAGAGCAGAGGCTTCAGTGATATCTGTTCCAATAAATTTGTTTGAACGGAACTAAAAATAATTTTCCTACAAACATACCACTTTCTTCATAATTTTTCCTGATAGATTGTAAAAACATAAAACATTATTCACTTGGTATTATTCACGATTTCAAAAAATCTGGTGATTATAGCAGTCGAAATCCATGTTTGTGATCTATAATTTACGAAATCTGTTTTTTTCTTCTTCAAAAGTTTCACATGCCGAGATGCCTTCACCTTTTTAAGTAGGCATAAGTACTGGGGTCGAATACCTTGGACATAAGGCAAGAGTTGTCCGCTGATCCCATTGGATCAGTCGGTTTGCTGCCTCCTAACTAAACAGAGGAAGGCAGGGAGAAGGGAATGCTGCGACCCCACAGCAAACTCGTCTCCCGTTATTCGAAAGGGCGTGAGAATAGTATACAATGTCCGACCTGCCTGATGTGTGTTTTCTGAGGTTTCCCTGCATCTCTTTAGATGAAACACCGGGTAGGATCCTTAAACTATAGCCCGGGGGCCCTAGTAAACTGTTGGCTACCTTGATCTTTCAACTATTTTCGTAGATTCCGTTATGGAGCTCTGCATAAAAGAAAGAGCATTACTACTTTCAAAAGTTTAGAAACATCTGAGCAGACTGTTATCAGAACTTCCATAAATGCTTCTTTAAGGTATATATTAGGGGCTAAAACAGTGAAATTTGTTTCTTAAAACATTGGGTAGTAGATAGTTTTCTGAGAAAAACTGAGAATACAGCACAAAAGTTACAAAAACTTTGCAGAAGTTTGTTTGCAAAGATGTTTTGTTCTAGCACAATTTACCTCAGATTTATTTTACTAAGAAGACAACTCGACAAGTTTATCTGGACAGATTTTTCAGTAATAGATTCGCCGGCAGGAAGGGAGGAGATCGGAGTTTGAGAAACTTTTAGTTATCATGGAAGAAACCGGGGAGTAAGTTTCCGAAGATGGTTATTTGAAACAAATAGTCTTTGGTAGCAGTTTATGTCAACTGCGAGACATAGGTGTGAGTGTTTAGTAAGTGAGGAAGATTAAATTGAGAAAATAGTAGTAGTACAATTAAAGTAACAGCAGGGCAATAAAATGATTTTCATTAAAACTAAATTAGTTGGGATGATTTGGACACTTGCTGAAACAGTCATGAGTAGACTTCACAGACAAGTTAATGTAATGGTTGATAAATATGGTATTAAATTCCGACCACATTAAGAAAATAGATCTTAAAATAAATTAGCACATTATTTAGAAATTGCATATAAATAGACAATGGTAATTTCGTAAGAATTATTTATCGCTGTGTTTAAGAAAACAGAAAATTAATTTGTATGTTGAAAACCTCAATTTAATCCTACTCCTTAAAATTACAGCACTACATATTTGTATTCTTAACCATTTAATTTATTTCTAAAATTAATTTATTTTACAATAAGTTTATTGTTTAGGTTTTTTTAAGATTCAGGTTTATTGCTTCTATTAAGCCTTAACTACGTCATACATTAGTTAATAAATGTGATTTAAAGGTTAATATACTGAGAAGAAAACTTATATAAATAAAATAAAATTATTCAGAAAAAAGGATAAAAGTATGTTGAAAACATGTAATGCACAAATATAAAATGCAATATATAAACTATTCGGTAAATCACAATGCTTAAAATTTATACATGACTTCAAGTTTACTTTTTCAGGAGTTATATTAATTCCGCTTGTACATTTCATACTTCACACATCATTATCAAAACTTTTTTATTGTCCAATTTTGAAGTTGTTTTCTAAAAGCATATTCTACAGCCAAGCCCATAATAACAAACGGAAACTGTAGCTGTGACTTTCTATTTATAGTCCTCCATAATCCACCAACATCCTGTGTTTTGTCCCTCAACTACTACAGATAGACCTATAATAGGGGATGGAGTATAAGACATGACTCATCCTAATTCTGTACTAGAAATTGTCCATTGAAGAAAAATAGGCATTCTCTTAGTGCGAAAAAACTTTTCAATCAGACAGAATCTGTTATAATAATAAGAAGAAAGTTGCACATAATGCTGCACGGAGCTTGATAAAGTGTAACCTCGTGTATTACTTTAAGGGAACAAATACGTCTTTCTTTATGCACGCATATAAGAGGTATATTTGGATATAAGAAAGATTCAGCCAATTCACAGTTCGAGGTCTCCCCCAGATTAAATCTGCTCCTGCTCACTTCGTACGTTAAATAAATCAGGACGAAGAAACCGGACGCCCTCAACATTTTGTGTCCACCTGGCCTCAAGGAATCTTTCACCATGAACGGAATTAATTATTCAACTTAGCTAGATAGAGGAAACTTAGCTGTCTCAATGTGATCCAATACGCGACGTTTAAACTTACTCTTCTGAATGAAAATGAATGTAATCTTTCAAGTATTTACGTCATCCATTGGCCATTAAATTTCTTTTACATTACGCACTTATTCTTATTCTACAAGTTATTCCCCTTTAAGGGAGACAGAATAGATAAATTTGTCCATTGTGTTATAATCAATTAACTCTGTAAAGCGGTAAACGAACCAGAGTAGTAACAAATGCAAACCTGCAGAAGCTTGGGACCTAATTTTTCATAATATTTATCTATCTCGGATCAAATAATGGATATAAAATGCTAGACGAATTGTAATTCACGAAATATTTACACATAACTGAATGCTGGAATACATAAAATTATAATTTAAGTGGATAGAAGAATACTGAGTTTTGCGTTTAATTAACTCAATGACCAAACTTAATTATGTCTATCCTAGAGGTTAGTTGGTAATTATTTATGTTCGTATGTTCATATATATACTGAGTGGCCAAATTATTATGACCATCACCTCATCGCGATGCTGGGCCCCTTTGATTTTAATACTGGATTCTATGAGATGATTGTAGGAGAGCATATCTGATGAACAGCACTTTCCAATTGCTTAAGATCTGATGGTACTTGCCCATCCGATCTGGACACAGAAATTCTCAATTGGATTGAGATCTGGTGATTGTGCAGCCAACGAAGCAATGTAAAGTCTCCGTCATGCTCTTCGGACCATCTGAGAACAATGACAGTTTTATAACGAGGAAGTATTTACCCTTGCAGAGTACATCATTGACATACTCAGGCTGTACTTGATCTGCGATAATACTTAAATACACTTTGACATTCGGACGTTGTTACACAGAAATAAAAGAACGAATACCATGCCCCAAACCATAAGATTTCTGTCACCAGTTTGAAGTGTTGTGGCAATGCAATTGGGGTCATATTCGAACCCTGCCAAATGCATGGTGAATTTGATTCATCAGACAACATGACCCTTCCCCATTCGTCCACTGCCCAATCCTTGTGCTCCTTTGCGAACTGAAGTCGTCTGCTTTTGTTCAAGGCAGACAGTAGAGGCTTTCGACTAGGTCGTCGGCTTCCATAGCCATACGGTGCAATTTGCGGTGAACAATTCATTCGGGGACGTCCACGATTAGTCCTTGATTACGATTCTTTGCTACTCGAGGCACTGTTGCTCTTCTGTTGCGCTGGACAACTCTGGCAAGTGTCCCTTCAGTTTGAGCATTGTGCAGCCTGTGACGACCACAATCCTGATTTTTTACCTTAGTAATCCCACTCCCTGAAAACATTAATAACTGCTGCTCTAGAACGCCTAGCAAGTTTAATCGCTGGGCTGTTACTGCTTCGAGCGCCTACAATCATCCCGTGTTCAAGCTCAGTTAAATCAGTTAATATTCCTCTAAATTATTACAAATAAGCACTATTCTACCTGACAACTCTTTCAGCCACTAGTGTAGAGGTTCCTGAAAAGGTTTCTTAGGAAGAACCCATAGTTTCCCTAAGGAACTTTTTTTTATAGAGAGTGTCATCTAATTTTACCTTTTCTCGAAATAAAAAATAATTAATGACCATTCGTGAGAAATTGAAGATTTTTAATTTAAAATAAAACGATTAGTCCTTAGTTTTTGGCACTGTTTTAAACAACCCTCAAATAAACAATATATGTTCATTAAAAATGTACAATTAAAAACTCACAGGATTGGTTAAAGTAATGAATTTGTTTAGATGTATTCAATTGATGAGCGAAATGCTTCATTTGAGATCAAATATAAATTCTATAAATGTAAAATTTATATTCCATATACGGCTCTGTATTATTATGATCTAATTGAGTATTCTTAAAACTTTCAAGGCTAATTCACTTAGTTTAAAAATTCGATTACATTATAAGTTTTGCGATCTGTGTCTTTGGAATTTCATCCCGTCATTTCGGCCCTGGATTTTTATGGTAAGCAACTGAATTATACATAGTTTATTTATATTTAATATTGTAAATGTCATTACATTACATTTTCTGTAGATAGAACTGAAAAGATCCCTAAAATTGGGGACGAAACGTTTTACTTTTTTTATGATAATAAGTCAGATTAATATCATCATTATAAATTTTGATTACTCGCTGTATTTTCTGCTGTAATATTAACGCTCAGTGTTTATTGATACCTACTGTTCGTGTATTATTACTTACTGTTGGAATAATAGTAGTTTATTAACTAGGTCAACGCTGTAAGCATTAAAATATTAGTTTAACACATGAGTCATCCTATATATATAAATCCCTTCCTATGCTATTAAAGGGCAGTTGCTTGTTTCGGGATAACCCTCATGCAGCCTGTTACCCCTCCCCCCCAAAAAAGTAACCTGTTAAGACCCCCTTAAAAATACAACTAGCCTCGTACTCTCTCTGGTTTATTTATTTCAGAGTTCTCACATGCCAAGACACCTTCGCCTATATTGGAAGGTTTATGTACTGGGGTCGAAGAGCTTGGGCGTAAGGCAAGAGTTGGCCGCTAACCCATTGGATCAGTCGTCCAACTGCCTCCTGAAACTGGTGGAAACCCGAAGAAGGGAATGCTGCGACCCAGTAGCAAACTCGTCTCCTGTCTTTCGGAAGGGCGTGACAATAGCTTCCAATGCCCGACCGACCTGATGAAGTTTTTCTCTTTAGGTGAAACACCGGGTAGGACCCTTAAACTCTAGCTCCAGGGCCCTAGTCAACCCTTGGCTACCTTATTCTACCTTCCAGATCCCCCTTTTCAATTCCCTTCCTATGCTATTAAAGGGAAGTTGCCTGTTTCAGGATCACCCTCCTGTTATCCAAAAAAAAACTTCAAAATAAGTGGGAATGTTCATTTTTTACCTCTATCACGATATAATTTCAAGAAGAAATATCAGAGAACTAAGCTTGGTTTTCTGAATTGATACTTTTATGGCAACTCACATTTGTGAAAGGAGACTTTTGTGTAACCAGTAAAGATGAGGGAAGCCAGGAACTTTTTATTCCTTATGATACTGTCACTGCAGCATGGCAGTGGAATGTAAAATATTAAGTCAGCTGATTGTAAATATATTTTTAATGGTGTTGACTAACAAACTATCAAGGTGAGATAAAATACCTAATTTATGCCTTTCATAAACGGAGAGACTGATGAAATTCGTTTTACCTTCCTCGTGTGGGAAATTTCTCGTGGAAATGTAACACCAATTAAATTAATGAAGATATCTGACGAGAAATGCGAGCTCCCTGAGGTGCGAATATAGAACTTTAATTTGATTGCAGCGTAGAAACCAATTAGAAATAAAGCCGACGGTGTTAAGGCCGCCTTTCGCACGGACAGGGAGAAACATTAACACGGTTTAACGCTGTCTTGCAGTAACTTTATTGCTAGCTGCGAGCTGCACAACCGGGATTTAAACAGCGTCAGGCCCCTCCTTGCATTAAGGCGAAGAACGCGCTGGAATCGAGTATTTATGTATCTAAGTACACCGCAAATAAAGCTGTAAACTTCCGAGATGTGTAGCGCCGATGCTGGTGCTCAGACCTCGGCGATGCAATGGAATTCCGAGTTCCACAATCCCAAGTAAAATATGGCAAGCAAAGAGCACCCAGGTCGGCGAAGGCCACTTCTGTCGCTCAATATAATACACATCTATTTTTCGCAACGATAAACTTCAATAAATTCACGCCTGTCAGGTAAACATGATCTCAATTAATGGCCAAACTTGGACTACAATTGGTAATCCATCCGTATGTTCTAGCATTATATTTCGTTTTCAATGTTTTCAAAATTATCATGTAAATCACTTATTTTTATTTTCATATTTCATGTTAAAATACTATTTAATATCTACAATAATCTGAAATCCTCTGAATGACCAAATTATGATGACCACCCGACAGCGTCAGTGTTGCCACTAGAGGGCGAGACGGCTATAAAATGGTAATGAAGAAGAAGTGATATCATTATCAGGAGAAGTGAATCATCAGTTGTACTTGTTGAATAAGTAGATATGGGCAAAAGACAAGATCATCTTATATTTCTCTTCCATGTCTTCTCGATTTTCTGTTTTTGGATAATAAAATCAATAGATGGCTTCTAAAATAGTTTCGGCTCTTTTTATCTGTCATATTTCCTGATTTATATGCGTAAACAGTCGTTTCAAAAGTCAGTTGATGCCTGGACTCCGGACATTTTTAGAGCAGTGTTTATAATGATTGATGAAAAATTATTAGCTCGCAGGTCTTAGAGAATGGGTTGGAGTTCAAGATTGAGGCCACAATCGAGCATTCAGTATGTGCTCATTGGTTTCCGTTGAGAGAACTGAGAAAAATTGGGTATTTGCTGAAATATTTTATTTTGAAGAAAATTTTGAAATCGGAGTTAGAGAAGGGAATTTAACTGCATAGAAACATATGTGACCATGTGGTTGGTCAATATATATATATATATTTATTTATTGTAACATGTAAGTTACAACTGCAGCCGATTGTTGGTATATGTGGCCAGACTCAAGTGTTATTGTGTTTGACGTCAATTGCTGACGTTAAAGTTACGCGGATAACGGCTGTACATGTCACGTTCACGTGACTGGCCGTTGCAAATGGGCGACCCATGGCGGGATCGCATACTTACTATTGGTTGTGGAGGTCAGGTGGAGGTCGCAAAGATGGCGTAAGCCGAGAGTGGACGAGAATGAGCTAGTAAACGGGAAGAGGTAAGACTGAACGGTCGTGTCCAGGGCTTAATGCTGGTGTTAAACCAGAGCAGAAGCGCGGATAGTAGCAGTAATATTAGGTCGACTAATGTGTTATTAATTGAATGTTTGATGAGTGATAGTAAAGTAAATTGTAATAATATATATATGTATATAACACAAGTGACGTACACGTCTAATAAAATTCCTATCGTTATAAGTTTTTATTCAAATTAGACGATCGCTGTTACGATGATTTAAATATGATATTTAAAGAATTGATGTTTTAACATGCAATTGTATTTGTACTATGGTAACGTGCTTGATCTATTCTTACTGCAATTCCATAAGTAGGACGAGTTCATGCAGGAATCAGTGGACTGAGGGATAATATGTTTCATAAAAGAATTATTTATGAAAATATTTTAGAGAGAAAATTGAACGTATGTGTAATATAATCATAGGTCATTATGGTTGAAACTAAAAATGATTATATATATATATATATATATATATATTCTTATGTGGCTTGTTCGTTAGCCGAGTAAGATCACGTGGTCGCGAGACTTCGCGACACCCCAAAACGCGTCCTCCATTTACCACACCTCGCCGCCGACTACTCTATGATAAAAGTCTTGGCTGACGCCATCTTACAGCAATAGGCACGTGATACCCTCTAAGCTTAGCTCTCGTAGGTTCTTAAAACCACGGAATGAAATCAGGTACACGCCTCGTGGTTACATTATTCCCGCGGGCTCCCGCATCAGCAACTATGTCAATATTGTCTGGTCATTCGTAACGTCGATTTTTCCGAGGCTGTAACTTGAATGTTACAATATACATAAACATATTCAAGATTGATTTAACAAAGATATGTAGGTTTTTTATGAAATTGTGTAATATAATTCGAGATGTTTTTCGTTATGTAGATGATTATGCGACAGTTCCCTGTAAATAATTGTTAAAGAAATTAATAAATAATGTAATGGTTCAACATTCTAACGATATTTAATGGGGTAAATTCCTGAATCGTGGGATATTCCGAGGCTTAATCTACCAAAAGAAGCGGCTTCGGCCGAAAAAATATATTTTTCGCTCTGGGGAAAGACCAAGGCAAGGGAATATTTTCCCGTCAGAACTGCCATGTGATTGGTAAATTACGGCTGTGGAAGGGGGAATCCGATGTGACGAAATGGCGGACGGGATCAGAATTTGGCATTCTGGTCCCAAGAGTAAAGAGAGAGTTTTCGGCCTTAACAGCCAACAAGTGCTTCTTTGGCCTAACGGAATGTGACTTATTGCAGGACAGGCTAGAACCCAGAAATCATCAGGCTTGGGTGTGACTCAGCCACAACAAGGACCGGACTGTATGCTTCCTTCAGCCAACACCGAGAGGGAGAGAGACAACACCACTTCAACGAAGGTTAATCCGAGGTATTGTAAATTCCTGAGACGAGCGGGTTTATTTACCATTTTGCCAATATGTTAGTTATTTATTCTCCCAAGCTATGAATACCCTTTAGAGAAAGAGCTCAGTGTAAATTCCGAGAACAAATGTATATAGTACTGAAAAGTTACGCAAAATAAATTTATTAGCAGTATAATCTTGTTTTTTTAGTTATTATTATCATGAAAACCCACCCAATTGAACATCGTTACATGAATAGTAACGTCAACGTAGACAATAAGTGAAGAGGAAGCCGTAAAATAAATGTTTGCTAATGCAGTTAAAAAATTTGAGACTGATTTAAAGAGTAGAAGGATATTTATTATTAAATAAGTCTTTTATTTGTTTCACAAACTTATTGTTAGAATTAAATAACTTCTATTGACGTGAAACTAAATAATTTTGCTAAATGGATTACATTTATTCGATTTCATTATTGTGAAAAATAGACATTAATAATTGTATGGGTTATTTCCATTAATTTATTAAATCTTAATATTATCAGTATCGCGAATACACTAATTTGGTGAATATGTTGGAAACACGTTTGTAGGTAAAACTTTAATTTTAGTTTTTTGCTCAGGTTTGTATAAAATCAACGTAAATAACCTTGACAAATACACGGAAAGGGAGGCGATCGACGACGCGAGCTCGGTATTGTCGCGCTCGCCTTTGCTTCCTAAACAATTAGGTGAGTTGTAATTCATAGCTATCAAGTGAAGCTGTACTAGAGTGGAGCGGCACATGCCTCGTGGGTGATGGATGAGCAGCGGGGTTAATGGACCGTGGCTACGTTGGTGGCTTGCTATGCAAAACGGGCAGTGTCCGACCTAACATCCATCCTCGTTCTAGTCGCCGCTGCTGACAAGAAATTGTCCGTTGGCTGTTATTGCCAATGAGCCTCTAATAGACACGTATCTTAAGGGAATCAATCATGAAAATTTGACATTAAACGCACATTTGAGGAAATGTTGAAGGATTATCGTTACTTGGGGCCTATTTAATTCCCTCAAATGCCCATAATAACGTAGGACAAACTGGTCACTCCTCGATTCGTTTCCCTACATGGTTTCAGTTCGTGTTTGATGAACAAAGCTTGCAATGTATTTCGTTTCGTAATAAATATTAGCCAATAACATTTAAAAACACCGTATACTGTAATTGAAATCCAAAGTATAGATGATTTCAGTCGTAATTAATAGTGGGTCCCAGTTTAATAACACGTTACTCAAAGTGCTTGGCGATGAAGGACAGACGCAGACGTACAGAATTCTATGTCCCAATTCACAGCGAAAGGGAAGTGTTCATTGAAGGGAAGTGACATTATTGCTGCTAAGCGATTCAAATGTTGTTCAAAGCTTATTCACACTTTCAGCAACATAAAGCATAAAGGTTTCAGAGGTTGAAGGACATCATGAGTTTATTTTTTTTGTCCTTGATTTAATGCAGTTCAGTCGTTAGTTTCATCTGTTGGGATACAGAGAGAAGATAAATAACGGAAATCGGCGAGACTTTAATTAAGCTGGCTGCAGAGACCGAAGTTTCTTTATAAGAACAGCGATTGTTACGCATCGCGGCAACGAAAATTGAAGGTGTCAAGTATCAGATGAGACGTATTCAGAGCGAACAGGGAAAAGAAATTGGTTAAGGAATCCGTGTAACCGCAACTTCAGGGAGGGAAGTCCCTCCTGCACGGCAATTCGTCTAAATGTAAAGCAAGGAATCTCTTCATGAAACAAGCATCAGGTAGGTCGGATTGTAAAATTATTTTAGTGGGGTGTTGGAGAAAAATTTCTAAGTACAGTTTATGTAGGATAATTATAAGAATAAATGCGATTTGTTATCATTTAGCATAGGGGAGATTTCACGCCAGGAATTGATAACATTCCAGCGGAGTTGAAAAATCATCGGGCGAAGAAGCAATATCATGGCTATTCAGGATAGTTTGCGAAATCTACAAAACAGAAAGAATCCCAGGAAATTTTAGTAAAAACATAATTATACTCATACCGAAGAAAATTGGGGCTGATAGATGAGAACACCACAGGACAATTAGTTTAGTATCCCATGCAAGCAAAATATTAAAGAAAATAGTATATAGGAGAATGGAACGCCAAATGCGAGATAGGAGAAGATCAATTTGGATTTAGGAAGAATGTAGAGACAAGAGAAGCAATATTGACTTTTAGAAGGATAAGAAAAATCCAACCTACGTTTATGGCATTTTTAGATTTAGAAAAACCGTTTGATAATGTGAAGTGGAACACACTGTTAAGGATTTTGAAGAGCACTGGAATAAAATATCAAGAAATGAGGCTTATACATAACCTCTACTAGTTGTTAATAATATATATTATTGATCTGAAGACCGAAAGATGTGAATGCGATGTTCTGTTGAAGAGCACTAACGCAGAGATGGTGGACTAAATGACTATTCAGACAGTGGGACGAGTATATAGGGTTTACTATGACGACTTTAAGGCATTCACATCCAACAAATTCAACCGGGAAATAACTCGTCTTAAGCAGCTCTAGATTAATATATAATGTATAAATATGTGGAATAATGGTGGCTTCAGATTTGTTCTCAGCAATAGTATGAATATGATGTGATATCTCCGTCTGACATAAGCTTGTTGAGGACACATTATTACTCCTCATATAAAAAGTGTTACAAACGTGCTGAAATAGCAGGAAGAACAACCTCGTCATATGTTTCATGTTTCTCTACTTAGTTTTAATTTAACATTTCGCCGTACAAAGGGAATACCGTGTTAAAGTCAGTGCATGAAAGCACTATGAACACAGGTATGTTAGTCAGAGTGGCTCAGAACTATTGTACATTAAACAAAATATGTGTTTGGAAGTAGAACAAACCAGTACAAAATCCGGGTTAAAGAAACAAGTCCACTGCGTAAGAGCATTGCAGTTTCTTTGTATTTTTGTGAATGGATGTGGGCATCTATTGTTCGTTCATGAGTTAGACTATCTTCAAGAAACGTGAACTGTAAATGCTACTTGAAATTATTTGGTAGTTTCTGCATTATAATCAGTAAGAATCTGAGAAAGTATAACCTATATTTGCGGTCAGATATTACAATGCGAATTCTAAATTTATTAACAGTAACGTTGGAATAAGAACGTGACACAGATTGGTATTTTTTAAGTGTACATATAACCACGGAAAATTGCACCCCATTGGCCACGCATTTTCAATTTATAATAATAATTTCAAAGAGAATAATATCCTGAATGTCTAATAATATTTTAAAGTTCAATAAAAACACAACGGAGTGATATCAGATTTTTAGCGTTGACTTAAAAGGTAAAAGAAAAACGCAACGAAGGTGAACGTAATTTATATATATATATATATATATATATATATATATCTGGGTACCTGGCCTTACCCGTGTACTGTATTTAATTCGACACTAATGTGATTTAGGCGGTATAGACCTTCCTACCATCTGCGTCTAAGAACGATTTGAGAAAGTCTTATTAACAGAGGGAGATGTATGTAATGGAAGTATGTTAATCTTTTCTTATTTGTCATTTGTAGATACTCATCATGATTTCAATGCCCATATTATGTTTCATTCCTACTGGTATTAACGTAGATATCTCACTGTAACGTCACCACTCACTCCACTACAATCTCAAGCCGTTTACATAGTGCAAACCTAACGCAAAATTTAGCCTCTAACGTCAAATTTGTGATTTTAAACAAAGCTATGGTACAGATATTACACTCGAAACCAAAGCAGTTAGTGTTATTTACACTTAAGAAACTACATACTTCTATAAATTAACCTAATTAATGAAATGGAACTTGAAAAAATCATCAAAATAAGTATCAAATATAAGCTTTTGCTTCCATTAAATATAAAATTGTTAATTAAATAGGTTCTTAACCTATTTTAAGAACTGAAACATTTGCTTTCAAATCACATGACAGAATGATGATAATAGGAAAGAGTTAATTGAACTATATGCATCCCTTCTTATTGTAATACTCATCATGATTCCAATACTCTTAAAATTTTTAAAAATTCCTACTTATAATTAGGGAGATATCACTCTGTTACGTCACCACTCACTCCTCTAAAATTTATAGCCGTTTACATGATGCTTACTCAACACAAAAGATAACCTGTAACCTCAAAATTGTGTTTTCAACAAATTTGCAATTTTATTATGATGTCAAAAATATTCTCGCTTATCCAATTAAAAAAAATTATTAATTATAATGATTAAAAACCTTAGCTTTGGTCTTATTAGTTTATCTTAGGCAAATGTAATTTGAAATATGCCGTAGTTACTTGAAATGTGGAGAAAGTTAAGGATTTCGTAGTTACTAATTAGCGTTTATGATCCAGATCTCGATTTTCTAATTTATGATTAACTTTAGGTAATGCTTAATTCTTTTACGATTATTCGATTTATATTTTTAGACATTTCATAATTTTTAAGACTTTTAATATGCCTAGTTAATTGTGTTGTGAATAAGTTATGCGATTGTCTTTTATTAAATCCGATTACAATAATATGTTGCCAAGCGTCGTTTTTGTATTGAATGTTAAATTAAAAGCATAGCTGACTGGACAACGTAGTCCATTTAGATAAGAGCAAATCTGCTTTTCGGTTCTGGAGGGAAACGTCCATTTACTGAGAGATAAAGCACCGCGCTTGAGAGAATAATAGCCATGCTAGGATTGTAATTGAAATCTGAGGGAAGACATTTCTCGTCTATATACTTGCGGCACACATTAAATAGGACAAAGTCATAGGATAAAGATAAGGAGGAATTTTAACAATAGTATAAGAACCAAATGTAAATTGTACCTTTAATATAACCAGAAACTAACGATAAAATTTTAATTTTATATGTTATTTAAATTCATTATCATACCCAATCAATATTTACAATATACAAATAATTACAGTAGATAATGTGCCTGCATTAAAGCAATAAGCGTGTAAATTTATTCATTTTTAATTTTTTGGGGGTTAACAGGCTACATGAGGGTTATTTTGAAACAGGCAACTCCCCTTTAATAGCATAGGAAGGAATTGAAAAAGGGGGATGCGGAAGGTAGAGCAAGGAAGCCAAAGGTTGACTAGGGCCCCGGGGCTATATTTTTAGGATCCTAACTGGTGTTTCGCCTAAAGAGATACAGGAAAACCCTGGAAAACCTGCATTAGATAGGTTGGGCATTGGGGATTATTCTCACGCCCTTCCGAATGACGGGAGACCAGTTTTCTATGGGGTCGCAGCATTTCCTTCTCTGTGTCTGCACCATGTAAATTATTTACATGAATAGCCTGAGAGTAATGTGCTTTTTTTTAAGATCTATAAAATTATCTTCAAACCTTCAACAACCAACAATATAAAGTAAGAAGTTGGTATAGCCAATTCAAGATGTAACTGATTTTTTTTATTTACAGGCTACATGAGGGTGATGCAGGTAAAACCCCAGAAAACCTGAATCAGGCAGGTTGGCTTATTGGGTACTATTCTCACGCCTTTCCGAATGACGGGAGACGAATTTACTGTGGAGTTGGAGCATTCCATTCTTCGAGTCTCCACCAGTTATAAGGGGCAGTTGACCGACTCGTCCAATGCCGAGCAGGAGACGATTCTTACCGTTTGCCCATGTCTTCGACCCCAGTACATACACCTCCCAAAATAGATTATGGTGACTGGGCATATGACTACTTTGAAAAACTTGTGAAAGTACGAAGCATTCCCAAAGGCAGGCCTCGCAGTCAATCTGGGGAGAAATACTTGCCAGAGACACAGACACTGTCTCCTTACTGATTAATTTAATCTCTTTATATTCATTCATGGATTACTTATTGCAGAAAGTCCAAAGAAGAGGATCTATGCACTATCATGGTAAATATCATAATGTTATTGATTAACTATGTTCACCAAATTACCTACCATTCAGTTTCCACATAGATTTTTAAATTTATTTCTAAATTAAAACGGATAAGTAGCTATAATTAATGGCAATTAATGGCGTATTTCTGCAGGTCGTTAAGAAGAAGCTGGCCAAGGGAATTTAAATTGATCATTTGACACTCCTAGATACTATTGTTGAAGAATGATAAATTTCCATTAGAAGTTCTATTACTTGAATGGCGTTTATTTGAATTGCATAATTAGCTTCTGCTAATTGTGTTTATTAAATATCTAATAACATAATAAATAACTACTCATGTCAAAGCAGGGAATAAATGATGCAAATTGAAATATAATTATTTAGCAATCATTTGATTCCATTATGAAAGTGAAGTTACAATATATGTTCATTCACAGTATTTTCAACAATTTTCTACACAAAAAATTCTTAGTAAATTCATTAAAAATGAAATATCTGTTTTGGTTTGAACGTTTATAATAATTAAAGGTTGTCTAAAAATGCGTCATATACAGTTGTTATTAATGATGAGATATTTGATTTATACATTTTTTGTGGGTAAATTTCAGTCACATTCATCCTATTAATAAAATTTTAAATTAAAACAATAAGAGATACGACTTTTTAAGCAAACAAACCCTAAAATACTGAACTAATTAAAAAATAGATAGACTTTTTGACGCGAGCTTAGCACTGGAACGGCGGCCTAACTAATTGTTTTAATTAGTTTATCCTGGTTTTTATATCTGCCTGTTTAATAAGAACGTATCTATTGTTATTATATACTACAGACGTTAGTTTTTATGTTATATTAATTAAACATCAGTAATCAATGAGACAAAATAGAATTCTGCACGAATACAAATATTAAACTATATTGGTTGTCATTATCTCTTGCAATGGATAGATTATATACGTTGATGCTACATTATCATTTTATGCATGTCACGTACTAATTGAAAAATAAACAAGTATAGATTTACGGTAGGTGTTCACCGTCATCTGGCTTTAGGTAAATATCGATATTGTGATTACCACATTACTTTCAGCTTAAAATAATATAGTCACCACTAATAACGTTCTGGTTGATGATCCTCTCCTGTCCATATCCGACGTCAAGTTTCCTGTCTCAGTTTTAAAGTTGAGGTAGGTGAATCATTAACTTCAAACTATAGTTGGTTTCATAAACGATGGAGTTCGAGTTTAGCGTCATCCTGCGCTGGTACCAACTCTTCGCGGAGTTCATCAGCTTCAGCCAGTGCCTTGAGTTTGCCGCTGCTAGAACGTCGTCCTGGGTCTTTGTTTAAGCATAGTGCTGTTATTATGTTGTGAATAAGTTTAAAGTACAAGTTTTAATAAGGCAGGAGCATGAGCATAACTGGGAGTTTTTAAAGTATGTTGCTGTTTCAAGTGGGAATGGGAAGGTTCTGCGACGAGTTGCGATGTTGTCTAAGTGCAAGATCTAACGGCAGAAGCTCAAGAACTGTGTAAAGAATTGTTAAGGAGACCAAAATGTCAACTGATACATGTGTGAGTGTATCTGTAAAATATTTCCATGGAAACGCCTTAGACGCAGGAGGCCTGTAACGGATTTGCATTCTTATAATCATGACGTTTTGAGCCGGAAGATACAGAACATGTAAGCCAGATGTGAATTTCCTACCTCACTTAAATTGATTGCAGAAATGCGAGATATAGTAGGCTACTGCGAAATTGCTACGTCAATGCAGCGTATTTAACGTTCAGTGGTATTTAAATATACAAAATCTAATTATGATTGAAAATTATTTATGGATCGCTCTGATATATTATCACATGGGTGAACCAAAATCACACAAGAGGCATCTGCTCGATGTCAGGTGACAGCTCCGGTGGCCTTAAAGTACCAACAGAATATGTCACGTTGGTTGTTCTGCTGGTAGGTTTATTCCAGACAATGCAGACAAGCAATGATTACCAATACAATCTTATAGGAATTGTGTAGGCGAAAGTTAAAGGATTCATGGCAGAAAAGAACAAATATTTGAAAATAGGAGACAGCAAAAACTTAGTCCGCGAAGCTATTTTAAGTATTAGCATGAAAGGGTGGTCTGAATGTGTTCGCCATGCGGAAATTCTACAAGAAGATAATTTCCACCAGGAATCGAGATTCGTATTAGTACTGCGTACGTCATGATAAATTATGAACAATATTATTTTATTTACTTATAATCACATTTATTCAAAGAAGGAAAGAAAAGTGTAATTTTGAAATAAATAATTTTGAAATAAACGTGCCGGAGTTTTAGTTATTTATCTGAAGCGCAGTAGGACCCCTACTTAATTTTGTTCACATGTATTTGATTTTAAATAACAGAAATCCACCAAGAATATTCAAACTCGGAGACAGGCAGGCAAGAGGTGGGTTTTTACCGGTGCCAGAGTTGAAAATGTGTCTGTCTGCAGCTACAAAAGATTCGGCTTGTTTTGATAAAGAAACATCCACTCTTCAAAATTTTCCAAGTACACTATTCTCTTTGTCAGGGAAAAATTCCCGCGCTGGACGAAGGACGTATAAAGATTGGCGAACATACGTCACGTTGGATGGCACTTTCCATTGAAGAAGGGTAAGACAAGAGTTTAGCCGGGAGGTGAGAATACGAAAAATTAGCAGAGTTGTTCAAGACGTGGGAAGGGTGATGAAGCAGAGTGGAAGGAGTGTTGCTCGGAAATTGAACGGAACAGGAAGCCGAGGAAGTAAGAGAAGATAGAAATGAACAATTAATAAGACAGTGTTCATCAGAGTTGAAAAGGAGGTAAGAATTGTAGTTCTTTAATTAGAAGGAAGAGCAAGTAAAGAACTTCCGACTTGCTTTAAGTTGAAATAAAGTGGTAGTAAGTATGTGTTAAACTGTAGAAGGAGGAAAACAGGCTTTTCCTCAATCGCGGTCCAGAGTCTTCTTACGTCAATAGAGGGCAAATCCACTACCGACCTGCAAGTGTGAGAGTGGAATAAGGAAAAATGCTACAGGTTCGTCAAGATCGTGAAATCTCTGCTGCCATAAATTACCCCATAAATTAACCCTGAGAAGCTCTTTGACCCCCTCCCGTATATTTATTTACCAATTTTAATTTTATTATTTTAATATAGATAATGTAATCTTCCTTTATAATAATATTCCTATAAATATTTTATCATTATCGTTGTGCAAATTGATCGGAGATTACTAAATACTGTAGTAAATAGGGGAAAAATTGTTGATTCATCCCATGTGTATCGTGGGAAATGGGATTCATTACAGAAACCAACTATGATAATCTTCGATTTCTTAAAATAAAAGAAGGAGAGAATTTAAGAAAGAAAATTACTATTAAACATTTTACCCATCATCACGTTTTTCAATATTTAAATAGCCCTAAATTTTATATATATATATATATATATTGTAATATACTTTTTTGTATATAAAACATTTATTAATTTAAAGTACAAATATGATCAATTTTAATATTTTTCATTTATTAATTTAAAGTGAAGACACGGGCTTAATCTCAGGGGATTTTGGGTCTCTCAAGAGATGGAGTATGCAGTAGCTGAAAATAGAAAGAAAAATCATTGAATATTAATTTATCCAGAGCAATGAGCAAGTTTCACAATTTTTTTTATCGCTTACCCACAATTACTGGGCCAACAAACATCCACCTCTCGAATGTTTGTGTGCCTCTCTGGCGTCTTGCAGGATTTGATCACGTCTGCTCACGTCCGTCCACTCGCCTGCCTTCTGGAGTCGAGCCACGTCCTCTCCTCTCCTTGTTTCACTTCTGCTCGTTCCACGTCCGTTCTCTGCTCCACTCGCCTGCCTTCCGCCCTCTGGTGTCGGACCACGTCCTCTCCTCTCCTCCACTCGCCTGCCTTCTGCCGTCTGGACCGCGTCCTCTCCTCTCCTCCATTCGCCTGTCTTCTGGGGTCTGGTCGCGAGCCACCCATCGGCTTCCCTTTTAAACCTTCCGACGGGAATTCCCCTATTTCACAACATTTCGGGGTTCCCCGCCCTCAGTTTTTAAACTCGTTCGGCGGGGTTTTCCCGCGGGGGTTCACCATCGTCATTTTTTATACACCCTTGGCGGGCCTCCCCCGCGGGGAACCACCATCTTTCGGCCGACTAGCCATTGTTGTTGGCCGAACTGCGCCTCATAACGCCACAACCTTACAAAATCCGCCTTTTTTATCACAATATATATAACTATTTATGTGTTTGTATTATGTGCGATTGAAATGTTAAAAAATGATGATGTCTAAACTCATGATATTTGTTTGCATGAAACTCCAATTAAGTATTGTGGTCTTATCTGTGGCGAAAACAAAACAAACGTGCAAAAGAGGTCTCTCTTATTAATTTGACCCGGAAAGCGAACCTCTAACCTCTTCGATTCTGAACTTGTACTAGGGGATTTCTGAGAAGTCTGTATTCCTCGCTCAGCACACGGCATGTACGGATCGTGAGCATTCTCTTCCTCCATCACTGGCAGGTGTGATATCAGCTGGTCAACATTTGATTTTCACTGTACCGCATCGAGGAAAACTAATTTTACTTCTTCACAAAGATGTTTATAATTAAACAGAGAATTTTTTCTAAGATAGTAGAATTTCCGGTGAGCTCTGACCTCCTCCATCCGAGTCGTTATACAAGCTGTCCTCGTCTCCTTGGGACTTTACAGCTCATATCTCTGTCATCCCACTGAGGGTTGAAACACCGCTCCACGTGACACCAATCATATTAAGATTTCCAAAAATTGTGAGATTCGCAGAAGAAAGGGGCTAACTCTGGAGAAATTTCCACAGTTCATCGTCCCCTTGCGGCTAACTAGCCTTAATCAACATGTTTTGTCTGTAAGCGCAAACTTTGGATTCTAAATGCGACGTTACGGTGCCAAACCAAAAGGGGAACTTCCACACTTCTACCGTCTATCTCTTCCTGTTTGTAGATATATTTTCCTCTAATGGTAGAAAATTTTGAAATTAAATGAATTGTAACACTGAGCTACAATTTAATTGTTGGTTTTCTTTTCTTAAAAGTAACGCAGTGTGATAGATTTTTTCAACACAATTTGATTGCTTATGAATTTTTTCAGAAAAAATCAGTTTGGATTATTTAAATAAGTATTGTCGAGATTCGGTACGAAATGGGTTCGACCATACGGGTATAACTGTTTAATGATACGAAGTCATAACTATTTATTGTATAGTCGTTGAACCCTTTCACCCGTTCTTTTTGGAGGTTGATAGAAGACGATTTTATGTGCCAGATGTCAATTTGAAAACCTTACTTGTTCCACTCCTGTGGGTGCGAGCTTTAGGGGAAGGGTCGAGTTATTCGTCTCTGAAAGTTTGTGAGGAATTGGCTGAAAGATTACCCACATATCTATTCACAAACTCTGGCACTTTAAAGAGCACAGTGTACACGAAACTAAATAACGGAAGCATAATAACAAAACTTATCTGCGTACAAAACCGATTGTTTCTCAATACCTTTAGAAATATTGTTTCCAAACAAGTTGAAGAGTAACTGTGCCTCAATAGGCTATGGAAACCGACGATCTATTTGAAAACATCTACTATCTGCTTGAACAAGAGCAGACTTGGTCAGTTCGTAAAAAAGCACAAAGATTGGACAGTAGGAAAAGAGGCATGTGGTCTGATGAATCGCGATTTGAAATGCATGGTGCAGTTGGTAAGGTTTGAATAGAGAAAACAACACGAAAGCGTGGACCTCAACTGCATTGCAATAAAACGTCAAACTGGTGGTGGCAATATTATAGTTGTTTTTTTTCTTGGCATGGCATTAGTCTTTTAATTCTTTAAAATTACGTCAGAATACCCAAGGGGATTTAAGTTTATTGCAGATCAAGTACATCCTGCTATGATAATACTGTACTCTGCAAAGGATGGGTACTTATAGCAGGGTACTTATAGCAATGCTCCATGTCATAAAGCTGGCATTGCGCTCAGATGGTTCGAAGAGCATGACGGAGACTTTACCTTGCTTCGTTGCCTGCACAATCACCAGATCTCAATTCAATTGGGATGAGATCGAATGAGTTATCAAACACCTGGATCCAGTACCATCAAATCTTAAGCAATTGGAAAATGTAGTCCAACAGATATGGTCTCAAATTCCTCCTACCACCTACCAACATCTCATAGTATCCATGTTCAGAAGATTTCAAGCAGTATTGATAGCAAAATCTGGCCCAAGATTGTGTTGAATGAGTGGTTGTAATAAATTGCCATTCAATGTATAGTAATTATTAGTAAGTATTATAGTAATTATTAAATTCTTGTCGGATGTCGATTAGATAAACCAATTAAGCATTTAGTTCTGTATTATTTTATATTACTGTCAAATACAATTAGTATCTGACTGTACCTCTAAAGATAAGAAATGTAATTTAAATTCAATTGACTCTTGTTTGTTGACACTATGGGAATAAATATAAATTTACAATATGACATGGGTATTGACGTTCTCTCTACGCCAAATCTATCAAGTGATTTGGAAACAGAGCGAGAACAAAAGATTCTTTCACACAAAGCCGTTCTTTAATATCAGTCAATTTATTGCGGGAGCTTTGTATTACGGGACAACGCTCGGCTGGAAATCAACAATGGCCAGCGATGCCGTGGACGGATATAACTCCGCTCTGCGTTGCTCGTCTCACACAGCTACTCTCTATATTCCGTATTATTAATGCATAATTAAACTAATCTCCAACACAATTACATCTATTTCATGCGCCCATAAACGTCTCCATATGTCTATTGGTTACATTGATATTTACTATCCCGAAATCTGTCCAAAACTGCGGTCATCTTAGCTCACCTCAAAATTTATTTGATTTTTTCCTCTTCTTTTTCTTAGAAATAACTTAATTACCTAACTGTAATAATATCCATTATTCCCTTGAAAATTACATGTGGATGTTTTAATAATTGGCAATCCTTAACTTTTATTACTGAAAAATGTCTGTTAGTCGAATAAAATGTCACCGTGAGATTCTGATAAGTGTAAGACTTGGAACTATAATTCAATATGAAGAATACCCCTTCAATAGTCAACAAAGTACTCATAAATTACATTGCAAATTCTGTTTGGTTTGACTTCCACAGAAGTCCCAAAAAAAAAGCTTTACGGTGTACATCGATTTGAAAACAAAGAACTTAATTATTTGCCCCAGGGGAATAGCAAAAAATTTACAGAAATGTAAAGCCAAGGAGAGAAATGAAAAACAGTAGAAGATTTCATTTTGAACGGGGAAATAGATACAGCTTATATAAGAACCAAAGAAACACTCGGAGAGATGAAAAATATAGGCAAGATCATCATCACAAGACTACAATTATAGATCAAGAAGAAAAAGCGAAATATGGAAGGAATATGTAGAAAAGCTGTATCACGGTGGAAATATAGATCAGTCAGTAATAGAAGGAAAGAGGGATTGGATGAAGAAGAATTGGGGAACTAAATTATAATGACGGAGATTGAAGGAACGTTGACAGATCGAAGCAATTTGTAAAGCGCTAGGAATTGATAAAATTGCAACGGAGTTTATAAGATTATCGGAGCAATATTATGGCCGTTCAGGATAGTTTATGAAATCTACGAAACAGGAAGACCAACTGGAGAATCTTAGTAACAACATTACTATCCCTATAGCAAAGAAGACAGGCGCTGATGGATGCGAACAACATAGAAAAATTAGTTTATTAGTGTGCAAAATATCAACGAAAACATTATATAGGAGAATGGGACGTCAAATAGAATGCGAGTCAGGAGATCAGTTTGGGTTTAGGAAGAATGTAGCGACAAGAGAAGCAATATTGACCTTGCGTCTAATTTTAGAAGACAGGATAATAAAAACCAGGCTTACGTTCATGGCATTTGTAGATCTATGAAGAACATTTTGCTAATGTAAACTGGAACTCACCACAAAGAATTTTGATGAGAACAGGAATAAAATAGCGAGAAAAAAGAGTTATCCATAACCTGTACAGAAAGCAGTAGAAATTATATTGAAGGGTAAGTAAAGCAAGCAGAAATCAAGAAGGGAAGGAAGTAGTCTGTCCTACATGCTGTTTAGATTATATGAAGAAAGTTAAAATTGAATGCGAAAAACAAATAAGAAAAATAAAAACCAAAACGTTTATTGATGATATTATGAAATAAGGATGTCAGAAATAATATGATATAATAGTATGAATGTGGTCATGCTGTAAATGGAAGGAAAACGAAGATGATGGTGTGTGGTATGGGAAATAGTGGAATAACAAAGGGTGTTAGAATGGGATGGGATATTTTGAAGGAAGTTAAGGAATTCTGCTACTTGGGAAGCATAATAACTAGGGATGGTAGGAGTATAGTAGACATAAGGAGTAGGATAACACAGGCAAGAAAGGCTTTCACAAAAATGGGGAATTTACTTACGGCTGATATAAATATTAATATTAGTAAATCATTACTAAAAATGGTAGGATGGAGTTTGGCGTTATATGGGTGCGAAATGTGGACGGCACAAAGGTAAAGAATAGAAACTTTCAAAATGCGGTTCTAAAGAAGAATGCTGAAAATCAGATGGGAGGATAGAGTAGCTAATCAGGAAGTTCTAAGCGGATTAAGAGAAGAAAGAACAATATGGAGGACTTCGACCGAGAGATGGAATAGATTAGTACGGAACATTTTAAGACAGAATGTCGTGTAAAAATAAGCATTATTAGTAAGTCAACGTGGCCCAAATCCCCAGGGGGAAAGTGTGTTTCTTCAAGTCTAATTAAAAGATTATAATGCGAAATTCAATTTCTTTTTGAAAATAAGTCTGAGTGTTTCATAATTAATGATAATAAATTTTATTATTTTAGTTTAATAAACGTGTGTTAGTTATTGAAATTTATCCCTTCATTTTAATTATAAATTAAAATTCCAATTTATAAATAATAAGTAATAAATGTAGATATTTAGGTTGATAATTAAAGTGTGTCTAAAGAAAAGAATTGTTTAAATGAAATAATATTTCACCATAAATGGTGCTACAAAGAGAAATGGGAATTGTTAATGGGAATAATAAAAGCCAAAAGAACTGAAACATACTTATATGGTTTAGATTTGGTTAGTGTATGGTTTCATGTAAATTAGAAATTGCATCTAAAACATTTATTTCTCAAACAGCAATCTAACACACAATGAATAACCCTGTGTTGTAATTATTTACTGCTATAATAAAATACTATTCACTCGGTTTCAATAAATCGAACGCAACCCTTGTTCAAGAAATTAATATCCAGTGTTCGAAGGTATTTCATTTCACCTTTAAGAAAGAGGAAGACTAATTTATATTGCTTAAAACTTTATCACAGCTCCATATAACAAAAGATAAATCAACAATTATAAACCAATATATGCAAAAAAACAAATATCAAAATTTTCAGTGCTTACATCCGTATATAATTATAAAACTCTACTCAGAAATTAAGAGGTCTATCAAATATTTGAGTATCAAGATTACTCACCTCTGACAAGGCTCTTCCTTTGAGAAGAGATTCACGATTAGACGCTTACTACAGTTGACTTACCAAAGTTGAAGGGAGTTCAAATCGTGATTACATTTAAGGCGACACGGAGTCAGTTGATCCCTCTACTTAAGAAATCCGTCCACATATGTGTTGTCGGAAAAGTAAATTTTTCGCATTGACTCCAGACAGAGACGTTATTAAGTTTTAAGGCTCTCCAGTTCCTCAAAATCAGGTTATGCAACAACAGCAAGTTTTCGGATGGAAGATTAGAGGTTGATATTCCTTTAGTCCTTATTACAGATCTATATCAGGATGAGAAAAAGTCTTATAGAAATATACCCATCGTTTTCCTAGAGAAAAAAGGTTTAAAAAATCAGTCCATTAAACGAAAATTCTATGCATTGAAAAGTATTATTTTTATATCTAATATTATTTTCAAATTGGATATGTACAAAATCCAAATAAATGTAATTATTTTAACAGTATTAAAATTTTCTATTTAATTTGACATGATTTGCAATTTCATAAAATCTGTTTTATCAGCACAATAAAGTTTCTGTGCATATTTGTATCTATCCATAAATTAATAAGAAAACCATGAGTTTAATTGGAATAATGTTCAAATTTTAGAACGCGAAAAATTGCTGTTAAAACTTAATTTCTCCGAAGCGTTACATATTAAAGCAACTGTAAGCACACTCATTTCACATAATAATGAATATATTTATATTACGTTATTACTTTGGAAATAGCTTTTTGTATGCGTTTGTGGTTTAGAATTTTGGTTTGTAAAAATATTGTGTCGTTATTTAATTTATAATTTTATATCAAAGTGTCTTTTTATTAATTCAATGTTTGTTCCATAAAACAATTTCGAAAGAAAAGTACTGTTATTCATTTCAGGCAAAAATATTAGAAGGAGAATAATTTATATAATATTTGTATTTTAGATATTATTTTTGTTCCTTTTTCCTCTTGAGATAGAAAGCTGTTTATTTGACTGTTTGATATCTAGTAACTTATGAAATTTTAATATAAATTTTTAATCCACCACTTGTAATTTTTGAACGTAATATGTATAACAAGTGAAAGATACAAATAAATAAGTTTAATGTTTCGCTACAGAAGAAACATAACAAGTAATACTTGTAGACAGACTGAGCAAACAGATAAATTTTATGGTTTTCTAATGGCCATATATGCTTTATTATATCTTTTTTAGTTTTAAATTTATTGCAGATTTTGTCAATAGAGCCATAAGTATCTTCAATTTATCCAATTAAAATATTTATTTTTCGAAAATTAGACGTTCAAATTAGGGAGTTGAATTTTAGATTTGACCATCTCAATTAATTTTTACTAAAAGCGGATGAAGATGGAAGTTACATCTGAGCCGTAGCAGCCTTGCCATATTATTTTACTGGATTTACGCAAGACCGGCATGTAATGGACTGAAAACTGGTGTAGTCAAAATTTAAATGAGATTTGCAAAATAACAAATATTATAACTGTAAAAACTGAATATGATTTTGGCAATTTTGCCGAAAGCTACAGAGAAATTCGACATTAAATCATTTAATAACGTATGAAACAGTTTATTTACAATTCCTGATATAAATACAATGGAAGATAAAATACAAACTTGTTGAAATAAAGTTTTATTTTTATCAATGGCTTGTAGGTTTTTGAATCAACAATTAAGTGAAACTCAGGGAGAAAATAATTATTTTCTGTAAAAGAGTTCACCAACATTATTTTTATTTAACTCTTCTAAAATTTATTTACCTAAATAAATATTACTCCTAATCTAAATAGTATATTCTCCACTGGCATGTTTATACCCCTGAAAGAAAGAAAAACATGACTAGAAATTTATTAAGCTAATACTTAACTTCACTTTGAATTAAACATTAAAATTGGACTATATATCAATATTAATTTATATTGTTAAGCAGAGCCACTTCATTTCGCACGTTTTTTTAGAGTTAACCGAAGTTTATTTTCTTGAAGAGGATTTCCCCGAAACACTCCCACGGATAAATCATTCCATTCGTTAATTGTCCCGTTTAGGAATGAAAATTTGCCATCATGCATTTTTTTATTTTATTTATAAAAGTGGCTTCAATCTGCATTTTCGTTTACTACATTTTACTGTAAATTGATGATTGTATCCACCGATATAACGGGGCTTTTGCATTTTGGAGCTAATTGTCTATGGCTTTTGCCCTATATAAGCTTTGAAAACCAATGTAACTGCTTTCTCCCTCCTTTGTGTCCATAACTCCCACCCTGGTTGTTCTACCTTTTTATTTGTATAATCTGGTTTATCGCTCACGAAATTAGAAGCACTTTTCTGAAATTTTAAAAATGATTCTATACGGTTTTTTCAATAGGGATCCCAACAAGAAGCCCCGTATTCTAAACATGGTCTAACTAAAATTCAATATGCCACCTACATTGATTTTACCCTTCCCTTTTTTAAATTCCTCATTATGAGCTCCACGCTTTCCGGGCCGTGAATTTCACCTGCTTCTCGCACCCAAGTCTATTGTTGAAATATATCCTAAAATATTTGCAGGTTTTGGATAGTACTGTCTGCAACTTAGTCTCTTTGACGTAGCAAAAGTTGGCATTAGTTCACCACCCATCTATATTTCTTACGTTTTTTAAACGAGATTGAGCTGCTTTCCGTTCGACTAAGTTTCATTTTATTTTCGTGAGCCCAAATATTGACCTTGTCTAGATTGTAATACTAACACGTCTTGCTCGTTCGTTAGCTATCTGTAGATGATGCAGTCCTCCGGGAAAAGCCTGACCCCACATTTCAAATTGTTTGATAAATTATTTATAAATATATGAAACGTAACTGACAACGAACTTAACTGCAAAATATAGGAAAAACAGATAAGATATCATGAGAGGAAATAACACAAATATATCATAGAATCGTCAGAGTACGAAACGAATACTATATTTAATGACCCTGAGTAACGCTCTTCTTGAAACGCTCGACTTTTGCTACGTCAAAGAGACTAAGTTGCAGATAGTACAATCCAAACCAGTTTTCCATTGTAACAATTAATTTATATTACTTAATGTTTATTTTTTAGTTTTAGGTGATTGAAATATTTCTAAGAAGTTCCTCTTACATATGGGAAGTTATAAATTACTTTAAATTATAATAACATACGTACTTAATATTTATTGTTTTGTTTAAGGCGGCTGAAAGTTAGTGTTACTTGATACATTTATAACCATAAAATATTGAACAAGACGCAAACTACTACATAAAATACTTTTTGGGCCATCGAAATTAATATGAATTTTTTGTTTTCATTAAACCAGTCAGTTTTAATTCAATAAATTTTAAACCTCTTTTTATATAGAAGATCCGGCAGAAAGAAGAAGTAGCATGGTTAAGGTGTGTCTTTTGGTTAACAGGCTACATGTGGGTGATAATGAAGCTGGAAACTCTTTCTTAGTACCATAGGAAGAGAATTGAAAAAGGGTGGTGCTGAAGGTAGAGCAAGGTACCCAAAGGTTGACTGAGGCCACCGGGCTATAGTTTAAGGATCGTAGCCAGTGTTTGACCTAAAAGAGATGCCGTGAAAACCCTAGAAAACCTGCATCAGGTAGGTCGGGCATTGGTTACTATTCTTACGCTCTTCCGAATGACGTGAGACGAATTTGCTATAGGATCGCAGCATTTTCTTCTCCGTGTCTCCAGTTTTATGAAGCACTAACACACTGAGAGTTATAAAGTGTTCTAAGATTCCCTTGGGCGTTCCTAAGCCTTTCATCAAGAGATTACTGTCGAGTGAAATACTGTAGTGGGTTAATGTAAACGAATTCCAAGGTATCATCGGACTACCAACTAGTTGCATACAGTAACATATCTATGAGAAACTTGGTCATTTACCACTAATGATTTATTTAATCTGCGAATATTAACGTAAAATTGTAGGGAATGCATTGGTCCATTTAGAATCGGATTAAAATAGGAGAATTGGAAAGAACGCAGCGCGAAAATGTAATTAAGAGTCAGAGAAGGTCTTGAAATGGAAAATAGTAGGTAGAAGATTGAGGGAAAGACCAAGAAAAGGACGGAGCGATTACATGGTGGAATAGAGAAGTGGCATTGGAATAAGAATCTGGAGGTAAACGCTAATGGAAAGCGCACACTGGTAGAAATTAGTTAATAAAGCTAGAACTTATCCTCAGTGGTAACGCCAAGAAGAATAAGACTCAATTATTACTTCTTCTTCTTCGCCTCTGCAGCATATTGAGGGCCTGCACCTACCTGGTCGACTGCGGACTGTCATCTTGCATGACACATTCCGAGTTTGGAGTGAAGCGTGGTCAGACTATCAATTCTCCATCAGTCTTAATCCCGGTCTTCGTGACCGTCACGGAACAAACAACCAAGCCCATGCTAGGATTCAAACCTGGGACCCCTGGGTTGTTAGACAGCGACTCTTGCTACTATACCACGGGAGGTCGGCGAATTATTACAGTAATATTTAAAAATAAATTGTTAAATTAAAGATATGCAATTAAAAATAAAATAAATGTAACTAAAACAATAAATGTGCAGTATAAATAAATGAGTTATTATTCTATTTACTCAGAAATAAAATTAAACTTTATAATTCTAATCACAAATTTTAATGCGTTTAACGTGCAAATATTACGGTCGCAACTCTGAATGCTTAACATAATATATTTAGGAACACACTGTGCACGTAGGCTCCACGGTTAATTTCTTGGTATAGATTTCCAGCGTCTCATGTGAATTGGAAAAATTGAATTCTTTCTCGACATTATTTTGTATTTGCAGTGTCCCATTCATGTAATGAAGCTGTTAAGAATAACTTCCGCTTTAGTTATAAATTCGGAAACCTTTTTATTTTTGGTAGAACAAGGAACGTAATTTTCTCTCAGATATCATTTAAAGTGTTAGGAGGTACAATGTAAATCGCGCAATTTGCGAGATGAAGCTAGTGTTTTATTCTTTTCTGTAAGTAATAAGAGAAGTCCGCGAGGGAAACAGCGATTCTCATCTCCGGTGGGAGTCGGAGGCCGGCGGAGTCTGCCGAAGCGGCGTCGTCGCTATAAAGCGCGGCGGTCGCTGTGGGGCGCCAGTGAGTGCTGTGATGGCGACGGCGACGGCGAACGCTTGCTGCGGCTTCCTGCTGCTGCCGCTGCTGATGCTGCTGCACCTGGCAGCTGCCGACGACAAGCTCCTGGTCTACAGGCTCGTGCTGCACACCTTCTGGTCCCGCGACAGGTTCCCCAAGCACTTCCCCGACTGGCGCCCGGCCGCGCAGTGGTCCGCCGTCGTAGGTAAGTTTTCATCTCCCCTAAAGCGTCTCCAAGTCAAAGCAATACCCGACGTGAAAAACACCAAAAATAAATAAATAAAGGATCAGTGGAGAAAATAGGAATGAAATTTAAAGTATCAATGGAATATTTTGTGAGATCAAAAGTCGTTGAAGGTTTAGCGATAAGACTGCGGTGAATGGTGCCGACTAAAATACGCCAAAACAGTTCACTTCTAAGGTGTACGTTAAGGTACAGGAATAAATGTCTACATGAAAATGTCTACACGAAATGTAAAAGTATTTTCGGTTATCGTATACGCTTTTTTAAGTGAAACCAATACTGGCATCAAAACTTGTGAATAAGTTTTTCCTCATACGACAATCTTTGAGGTCAAGTGTCATCCACATTTAAAATTGGCAGTGGAGAAGCATCTTTAATTGAACGATATATGACTACCGTAATACAGCTCTGACCAAATGTGGAATAAATTTTATGACATAATTAGTATAATGTTTTTTACAATTAATTATATCAAGATATTAGCGTAAACAGAGGACTATAAAAGTAAATTATTTTGATATAATTACATGCTTCCGTTGATCGCGTAAATACTGAGCCGCTTTCGTACTTGCAAAGCCATGTCGTTACACAAATAAGAATAAAGTCGTAAAATTTATAATGTAAAAAGCGGCATGTCGGATTTGTAACTTTTTTTCTTAGAAAAATCACTTTAAACGTCATCGTGGGATGAACTAAACATGAAAATTCTGACTTCGTCCATAAAAGTATATAAAAATCACTGATGAGATTACGACTGAAATTGTTTCCATAGCATAATACTTAGTTCACATACGTAGATTACACGTTGAGCGGTTCTTTAACTAAAAAAATTATAGAATGAAATATAAAAATAATCTGGCTGCTGCTTATAAAAAGTAAACCGTTAGTATAACCTGTTTTCAGGTTTCTGACCGTACTAGGATATTTATAACCAGCCGAAAGGTTTATCTTGTGCTTTTAGCACGACGATCTCATTGATGTCGGGATTGGCTGCAGTGAGAAAGAAGAATTTCTCCAATTTAATGTCAACTCACAGGTTTCTCCTGTTGTGTGTTGGATCAGAATAAAATAAAATATCTATTATATTTCTGGCGTTATGTATACACTCATACTCTTCTTTGAGCCTCCAAGCAATATTGGCCATCGTATGACGAAATATTATATTTATCGTTCATTACTCACACAATTAAAATAAGAAGAGTCACCATGACGAACGTGAAACGGAGAAGATGTTTTAATACGATGGAGCTGTATTAAACGATAATTTATTTAATCAGCCAAAAATTATTAATGGACTGTATAAGATGAGAAGTAAATAACACGTTATTTATACTTTCATTTACATGAGGTGTAGCTGATAATGATTAGAATTAGTTAGTATAGAATAGAAAGATTGTTCTCAAAGAAGTCACACATACGATATTTTTCTCGATCTTATAACTGCAATGGAAGTGCAACTTACGTATACTCATATTAAAATCTTGTTCAGAGTAGTCGTAATTCATGGAGTCTGAAGTCACGAAATATTTAATCGTTTAATTGACGAGACAATCAGTTTAACGGCTATGTCGGGACGCATACTACAGAAAGAAAAAATATGGTTATTACTATTATATATACTATATATTATAAGCCGATTTTTATTATGTAATTAGATATAGCCGGCAGTGGGATCCTGAACTAAAATTCAAGATCGAGAATGTCTCAGAGTAGAAATCCGCTTTACGACCTCGTTAAGAAACTCGGAATATAACGAGCTGACGTGATAACTAGAATATATACATCCCCGCCAATTTTTCTCCTCATGTCTGATTGACACTATAAATCCAATTAAAAATGATACGCTGATGACCGAGTTGACATGCATGCACAAGTGAATTTATGACTTGCAAAAAGAACTGACAATTATATCCTTTACTTACTGTGCAATATCGACTGAAAAATTCCCTTACTAAAGTTGTTAATGGTATTATGGCTAATGGTGGAGTCGCAATTTGTGCTGAATGGAATCGGATTACTTGAGCAGTGAATACTTCCTTGCCCGACGCAAGCATTCAAGGAAGAAGTCTAACTGGAAGTATCTCATTTACTGGTGAGAAAAAGAGCTTGTGTGATTTATGGAGGCTTCATTAAATTTTTCGGCCAAGTGCCAGATGTATAAGGCTGTGTAATGAAGCCTTTAGTATGCCGATGGCAGTTTTAATTCTTGCCGAGGTATGTGTTTTGGTACGCCTTCATTACGCCGGGACGACGTGCGTGTCCCGGCATAATTCACGATTCTCGAAATGACTAAGGATTGCAGGTGGGTATCCTTAAAGTTCCGCTAGCTGAAGAGCGCGTTGCCCAGGGCAGCTCGTGCTATGCGCCCGGAAATTAAGCCGTCTCAGTTGAATGATTTATTCGCATTTATTAAGTAGATAATGTGATGTTATAATTATATTTGCTTGCCTTCAGCACCGAGTCTAAGAAGGATGTGGTAGCGTGATGGTCAGTGCGCCTACCAGGCTGATCCTTATTTTTCTTTTTACGTCAGTGCACGTTTCCCATTATAGAATATAAATATTCAATAGCAATAACTGTCTATACGATTTGAGGAGTAGCATAAATGGGTTTCAACCATAACGTTCATGTAAAATATATTACGAGACTCCTGTACACCATTTTGTATGCTTATTGAATTAGAAATATTTAAATACACGGTAAATATACACATAAGGAATATTAATACGAATGAAATATCACTTCTCTCGACAGACCACGCACGACTCTTTGATTTATCCGGGAAATGGTCATTCGATATTGTCCAATATAAATTTATGTATCATCACCTTTCGTAATTGCAAAAATATTGAACATGTTATCACATATATGAATATTTTCTAGCCTGACCTGAACTGAAAGGAAAACCGTAAAATCACACCAAAGCATCATACTCTCACCTGTCGAAGGGAGAAATAATCTTATTGCAGTCATGCGATCTTTGCCTCAGAGAACGTGAACTTATTCAAGGACATCTGTATTGTCTTTATCACATTCTTGTCAATTGTAATCTTTTTCAACTACATACGTTTACGTAACCCTAAATACGGTTAAACGCTGGAATCACATTCGTTATCCAAATCTAATGGTAATTTATTTATGTAAGGTCGGGTCTACTACAAGGTCATTGCCGACCGTATTACATGTTATATTTTAGTATAATTAGCTTACATAGAAATTATCTAAGTTACAATACTAGTTACATTTAAATATTCTCGAACAGCTTAGTTTCCTTTAGGAACAATAGTATGTTCATTACAGCTTTTTATTCTCCCAGGATCTTCTGCGGCGACCAGTTGCTCACAAACTTGCGTCTCTGTTGTGTATATTCCGTACAGTCCTCCGGTGTGTTGAATCGTAACTTCAACGATACTAATAGAACAAATTTTGGGATATTGCTTGAGGAATAGGAAATTGTTGGTAACATTTGTATGCAGGTTTTTCATACGGGAAATGGATTTCGGGATAATAGTATACATAGTCAAAGCGTTTCTTCAATTTTTTGTTTAAGAAATATTAGAACGAAAAAGCTAATTGATATTTTACTTTATATAGCACGTGATGCAAAACTTTGATGTTTTTTAAACAGTATGTTTTATTTTATAGTATTTTTCAAGGACTGATTAACGTGTATGGACCATATTTTGTTTGCTCTGTAAGGATATGTTTTTTGATCGATATCACAACAAATGGCCCTTTAAAAAATAGGTGTCCAATATGGTATATAGCTGTTAATCTTTGTATTTAAAAAATATTTTAGATCTATCAGGTTTATTAAACCATAAGCCAATGCTCCGCAAGACGTTAATAAGGAATTAATATCATTTAAAAGAACAAATAAATGATTAACACATTCTCTCTGCTTCACTAGTATAAACCTATATTTCAGGGCGTGGGCTTCATTACGAACTTTCTTTGTTTGAATAGATTATCGGCATGTATATAAAATATATTAATTACTCTCGTTTTGTATACCATCTGGATTATTCTAGTCCAATTAGCGGCTATTAAACTGTAAAATGAAGATGAGTGTGGTAATTCATAATAATTTTGAATTATAGCCTTACGGTGATATATATATATACATTTAGAGATATACCAGTGGAACACGAACTACACATGTACGCAGGAGTTAAAACCTTTTAGAACATAAATATAAAAATTAAATAATAATGCAAGATTACATTCTGTTATCACGAATTTTCAAATGTACATTCCAAGATCTGGTTAAATAATTTTTCCCACAAATAACAAAATATTTACTATGAAATGCGATAAACAGGTGTTGCTGTTGTGGTATTCAGTCCTAAGACTGGCCTGATGCAACCCTCCGTGCTGACCTATCTTGCGCAAGCCTTTTAATTTCCATATAACTAGCTGAACCCAAATCCACTCTAACCCGCTTAGCGTATTCTATCCTTGGCCTACCTCTTCTGTTCTTAGCACACACACTTCCCTCAAATGCTAATTTTACAAGACCCTCGTGTCTTAAAACATGGCCTATTAATCTATTTCTTCTCTTAGTCAACGTCCTCCATATTGTTCGATTTTCTCCTATTTTGTTTAGAACTTCCTCGTTTGTGATTCTATCCACCCATCTGATTTTCGGCATTCGCCTATAGCACCACACTTCAAAGGTTTCTATTCTTTTCCTTTCCCCAACTCCTATCGTCCACGTTTCGCACCCATAAACGCCACGCTCCCTCCATACAGCAGGTGTTAAAATTTTAATATTGTTTTAAGATAAAAAATTTCCCTAGAATAGTAATGAACATGAACGTAGAAAATAAATAATTAAGACGAAAATAAGAACTTGCAGATATAGAGAAAATTATACAAACATAAATTTTGAATATTCGTGATAATTAGGTTAAGAAATGTCTAATACAGTAAAATAAATCAATTCAAATTTCATCCAAATAGAAATTCTCTTTTATAATGAAGTAAATTTGGGGAAAAGCATAATTCAAGACGGGATCGGTCAATAATGCCAGGTAAGGAGAAAAAATGGAGATAAAAATATATGGTATAGAATGTAATAACTTGGGATGCTAAAAGAGAAACGTAAGAAGATAATTATTGTAGCCATGGAAAAAGTAATATGTACCGTGTAGCGGATACTCGTTAATATGTCAAAGTTTAATATCATATGATTCAGAATAAAGCCAAATGTCTACTGTTGCTTTATTGGGAATAAAGCAACAGTAGACATTTGGCGTAGAGGAGAGTTAAAGAACATTGAAATTAACATGTCCAAAGCCTAAGAAAGACTATAGACGTATAAAATTGAAACCAAACATGGATAACAGTAACAAGAAAGGAAGGTGACGGGAGTATAATATCAGATTTATAATACAATGTGTTCTAAATAATGTTAATATATCGGTTGAAATATATCGTAAATTAAACCATCTAATTAAAAATAATCACTAGTCTTTTTTATCGGAAACAAACGAATTAAAGTATAGAGAAACAGTCAATATTGTTTTGCTGAATCCATTGTGTATTCAATGTGTTTGAGTTAACATTCCAAAGAATTGAAATTCACCCTAATTCACTGCTGAAGATGAAAGATTACAAGTGAATGCGGCTCAGATAGTAACAGGAATTTTAGATTGAATTTTAATTATTTTTAATGTAATTCCATTAGAAGATATGGTCCTTTTAATGCCCGAAATACTTCAGGTACTCAATATTTAGGTTAGCATTTACTTCTTTCGACGTTAACTTAATAAGTGTTTGAAAAAAGACAGGCTTTAATGCTCTCTTTCTTCTTGGGAACAGAAAAAATTCACACGGTAAATATGCAGCCTGGGACATCATTAAAGTGGTATTTTGGCCAGAAATAACGAAAAAGTAAATAAGAGAGAGCAGGGTCATTACCGTGGTGTAAAAGCCATGAATTTGTTTCACCACAAATTTCACTTTTTTTTCAGATTGCTTCACACAAACAGCGTTGAACCTGTAGATAGTTTATCTTTTACCTCGTGGCGTTAAAATTGAAGAACACAATGAGCACAATCTTTACATTTGACCACACTTGTCTATCGTTATTTGATTTTGGTGATCTAGAATGCCTCCACGCTTTTGACTTCATTTGGTGACTTATGAGCAACTTCTATTCGCCGCTGGTTTCTTTTGACATTCAGTAACTTTGGAACACATTATCCTGTCACACGTTTCGAATCTAAAATAAACGAAAAAAATATCGATTCCCTGGTCCGGTTGACATTTTTTCATTCTTGTCTATCTTCTAAAATTAACTATATGAAATTGAGCATTCCCACTAATTTAGCATAGAATATCATGGCATGAACCAACTAACATGCCAAAGTCAACTGAAAATTCTTAGGTTGCTACGAGGCGAGAATCATTTCTCTCACCTTTTGTTTGTTTCCATTGACTGCTGATGTGCTGGGGAGTCCGGAGCGCTCGTCATGTTCAAAACCTTGGAAACGCATATGACACTCTAGACAATTCGCAAATAGCAATAATGAACATTTATAGATAATTGCTACATTTTATTGTATTATTTGATGAGAATTTAGTTGCAAATTTTCTTATCTTTTTTAAACCAAATAAATAATTGCCTATGGTATCGAACACGAGTAAACTTTTTTACATTTGACAACCTACTAAACATCCATTATAATCCAAAATGTTTACTAACGCAAAACAAAAAATTAAATTTAATTGGACTAATACAACCCGAGAAATTACCAAATTGCCAAATTACCAAATTTTGAATACATATGCAAGTAGTATAGTATAAAAACTGCTGAAGTGGAAACAGGAGTTATATATAATCATAGAGGTCAAAACAGGTGAGTTGATATTACCTAATAGTTTTCAGCACAGCTGGAAGTGAAATTTGTGTCTGAAATCCTAAAGGAAAAATAGATGAAATCCATTATAAATCGTACAGGACAATTTGAATCACGTAATGAACTACCCTCAATTATCTGATTGCCTGGATCACCTGATGGCCGGGGTTCATTTTGACGACAAATAACGTACGCTTTACTTTATTTGTATTAAGCCCTTGTAATCATTATTCATTCCATTGATTTGTGTATCGTAAATACGCAACACAAAGAACATCCATTTCCTACGGGTAATATTGTAAATAGAGGCCCCTCATCTGTATCGTAACGCCGAGAAACACAAATGACATATTGAAAAATCCATCACGAGAATACACTCGCTCAATAACTCAAATTCTATTCGCCTTTTTTCTCCACCGACTAGCTCCATGTGGTTTTTAATTATTTCGTATCATTTTGAATAATGAGAAGACAATGCGTGGAACTCGACTACTTACCGGAGCACCTCTCATAAAATGCGTTGCAGCGCTGTTCCCAATTATGATTACATCTTCCCATTACAGGCTCTGATGTTGTCCATTATTATTAATGAACGACGACGAAACGTAACCAACTTGAAATATTTCGTAAAGCAAAAAAAAATTACTTTCCTCTCAGCATTTAACTTGCACTTTATCTGTATATTTATAAGCTGCAGTATAAGACCGTATATAGGATTAACATAAAATATTACTTATTCAGTTGTGACTCCTACGCATTGAATTAAGTTGTAGACCTTACTTCCTCATTGTACGATTATTAATAATAGAGTAATTAGTATTTAATTATTAATATTGTCGTCGCTCTGAAGGATCCTGAGATACAGTAACACACTACTAGCGGTTATAGACGTGTATTTAACACGATTGTATATACAAAGGTTCGTACTGTGAAAGACAGCTCCCCCTTCAAGGTCCAGTACAACTTATAAATTCGTGGGTTATTCCAGAAATAGAACAATCTTGAAACATAAAATTCTAAAAATGGAAGACAAGCAAAGTAAATAGTTAACAAATACGAAATGGTTGCGTTGAGTGGGACTCGAACCCGACTCCTTATACCTACAACCAAATTATTAACCCCTGAGCAATGTCTGCAGGAAAATGTATCTAATCTTCAATGACGATTTCCATTTAATATCGTTACAGAAATATAGATATATAGAATTTTTCGTGTACATAGGTGAAAATAATTGAATGGAGCACATTGGTTCATTAATTTTTATATTTAATGAACCAATTTTGGGCATTTATAATCTCGCGTCTGGACGGACTGAGTTATCGTAGGAAACGAGGTAGAGACTTGAAGCTAAAGCCATTAGAGTTAACGACGACAAAGAAAGCTCTGACGAGTTATAAGTATCTGCTAAATCAGATCTCATTATAGAACGTATGCTATATATTCCACTGAAAATTGGTGCTGGAAAGAAATGATCGTGGAATCAGCTATGTTGTCCCGTTGTTGGGTGTTGATAACAGAATATTGACATTTGTAGGGGCACTGATTCAATTCTCATTGGCCAGCATCATCCAGGGTTTCAAAACCTGATGAATGAAATATCGGCTCACTCATGTGTCAAGATGATAATGGGTTCTATAACGTGGTAGCAAGGCAAAAGGAAAGAAGGTTGGATAGTGATCTACTTGAAGGTAACATAGTTGGAGATTAGTTTAAAAGGAAGTTTCTTCAGTGGTGAGAGAATGATAGTACTTGTTTGGTAGTGGTGATTAGGTACAAGGACATTATACTTGAAGTGATAATGGGAGATGAATTATTCTCTAAACGATTACCTTGTTTCCGGACTACGAGAAAAGAAAACTTACAAGTAAATGCGAGTCAAAAGTCAAAGAGCTACAGTACTCCATATTTGCAATTATTTTCACCAGAGTATTTTGAGTCTGAAGTCCCCGAAGTGTCAATTTTATTAATAAAATATAACCTTTAACGTCTGTACTAATTAATTTTAATTTTTACTGTCATTCAATTTATTACTCGAATTAAATAAGCAATTATTATTTTATAAAGGTTGTAGCTGCCAGTGAAAAGATAAAGTAGTATGACTCCAAAAATGTTTTTTCATACAAAGATAAGGTTTTTCTAATGTAAGTAAAAATTCTTATAAACTTTTTAATAGAATCAATCAAAGAAACAATTGAATACTTACTATCTATTTTATATATATATATATATATATATATGTATATATATGAGTAAATAATTTTGAATGTAGTGTTTTACATTTCTTGTCAGTCTGACTTGTACATAAGTAAACGATCAAAGCTATTTCCAAGAAACTACATAAGGTTATGTTTGTTATAATGACTCGTCGTAGTGTTTTGAACGATTTAATTACGGGATTAAGTCGTGGCGAACGTTCAGAAGTATGATTTTTAACTGTTTGGTTAGCTATTTTGTTTACTTTGAAGATTTTTTCTCTGAAACTGTAAACGATTTCCAGCCTGTTAAAAAAATTAAGATGGATAATTCAGTCAGCATAATTTTCTTTTCTTCTTGGTAAGTAAATGAAATCTCAGTTGTCAGGAAGATGCTAGACAGTAGCTATACGAATACAGACAACAAAAAATAAAAATTATAAAATAAAACGACTTGCGACTAGAAGTGGACTGCAGACAAATCTTTGTTCTAAATGCAAATTGAAACGTTAAGGACTATGTATATTGATTTTATTCCCTCATGAAAGACGTGCACCCAACAAGTTTGAACTAAAGAAATAGGTATACTTCACCGCACAGCACTGTTTCAGAAACAAAATAATGGAACCTTCTCCTTATTTTGTATTCTGTGATGTGTAGCCTTCTTATTTCGAAATACACATTAATTTAATCAACCTGAAGGATTCCGTATTTTCTCACACCATAGTAAATATTAAGATGCAAGTTCTTATTTGCTAATTTATGTTAACTTACAAGGCATTTTGTTTTAATTTAGCTTTTATATTAAATAAAAACGGCACTTGGATATTTATTAATTGATATGTTTCTAATTAATATTTTTAAGTCAACGTCATTTCATGTTGGGTTGTTCTACGCGTCTGCAGCACTTATCGATTGGCGAAGCAGCATCAAAATTGAGCCTTGTTCCACTGGGTGAACGTTGACATCATTTAGCTCCTCTGTAGACATTCCGGCCATCTACTACTCCGTTAATTACAGTTCGGGGCAGTCCATTTTCTGTTGAAATAATTGACTCGTTCCCTCGAATTTTTCAACGGCGGAAAATTGTTCCATTAAATCAATAGATAAAACCATAAATCTGTCAGACGTAAGCCGAGGAACAACTTGAAGATCCCCTAACGTTTATTATAATTAAGTCATTTAAGGAAAAATAAGCACCATAAAATTTATTTATTTGCGAAATTTGAGGTTAAATTTGGTTATTTTTCCGACCATCATTTTGAAACGAGGCTATTATATGCATACATAAATCAATTTTCAGACAATTTAAAGATTTCATTAGCTGTAAATCAGTTTAATAGATCCTTACTGCAGAAATTATCTAAAAAAACATGAAACCTTTTGATTAGAAAGAAACTGGCTGAGGATATATCATAATGTTTATTTTAAGGCAACTGCTATTCTTAATTATAAGTTTTATTGAAAATAACTGAATTGCTTTAACAGGACCTAAACGTATAATTAAGGGGAAATCGAATCCCCTCCTATTTCTGTTAAAATTTAATTTATTTGCAGCCAATCAGAAACGAAAGATTTTTGTTACTCTAAAAAACTTATTTTTCCCGTTCCAGGGAATTATGAGAAACTAAACAATTCTGTTCCTGAAGAATATCTCGTAATTCAGACATTCCACGTATCATTGTGTCTATGAAAGCTATCAACTCAGATATCTCCGATTCTTCAATAGTGCTCTGAAAAATAGTCGGTCATGCCCATAGATGCATTAAAGCTCAGCTCTCAATTAAATGCATTGTAAAATTACAAAAAAATTCTTGCTCCGGAATTTTAAACCAGTTGCGGTACACGAGGTGTCATAAGTTTTAATAATGGAGCACTGTGATTTAATAAAATTCATTGCAAAATAAGTTTTGAATATGGTAGCCATTCTCCTTTAATTTCCATACGTTATTAATAGGCGGCCGAGTTTAAACGTGGTCATGAAAATATTCAAGATGATTTAATTAAAGGATGTCAGAAACGATAAATCACGCCAGAAAAAGTCGAAAAAGTACGCTACTTAACCTACGAAAACGCATGAAATTACTCATGCCACATGTCACAGGTTGAAATTACGCGTGAAGAAATTTTACACAAGATATACGTTACGCATACTCACTGCGGGCCAAAGACGTCTTGGACGACATTTTCCTTTCAGTGTTTGGCGCGTTTCAAGAAACGTAAGTGTGATTTTCGGCATCAGTATGTTACAATGAATGAAAAATTTATTTTGAATTACACATTAGAAACGTAACAACAATGCACAACTGGCTTGTTAAGTACAAAAAAAGTAGTTGACGATGGCATCGGTAAGAAAAGGCATCGTGTTCGCTTTTTTGAATGCGATAGCAATATTGTTGTTCTAATGTATTGAGAAACGTAAAACAAAAACGAAGGATTAATATTATAAGGACGTTAAGCATAATAAATCTTGCAAATAGACTTTGCTTTCAGAAAAATCGATCTAGATGCTCACAAATTCGTCATGATGGAAAAAATAAGGGGGTTTTAAGAAAAATCCACCCATTGTTGAGATTATCACCCTACGACTTTCGTCTGTTTACAAAATTAAAAGCATTTCTCCCTGTTTTTTGTCCATTTAAGAAGCGATTGCAGTTGTATGTATATACATAGCAGTAATTTCGACAACTTGCTTGATAAACGTGATAACAGCTGAAATTTATTAATAGTGCATGTTGTTATGCTCAAAATGATATTGTTGTGATTACAAAATTTATGTTTCGCTATCAGGCTTGGGAACGTTTCAGACGACCCGCCGAAGGCAGGGCTAATAATTAAATTCAGGTATGTTTTTTTACCCTACGCTTTGTCGATGATATTGTTGTGTTAGGGGAGTCAAAAGAAGACTTGGAGGAAGCATGAACCTTATCATGGAGAAAGATATCAATATGAGGATTAATAGAGGGAAGACCAAGGTAATGGAGTGTAATATGGGAAACAGTGGAATAACAAAGGGTTTAGTTTGGGAAGGGATATTTTGTACGAAGTTACGGAATTCCGCTACTTGGGAACTGTAATAACTAGGGATGTTAGAAGTATAGTAGACATAAAGAATAGAATAGCCTTGGCAAGGAAGGCTTTCGCAAAAAAAGAGGAATTTACTTACGGGTAAAATAAATGTGAATATCGGTAAATCGTTTCTAATTATGCTTTTATGGAGCGTAGCGTTTAATGGGTGCGAAACGTGGACGATTGGAGTTGCAGAAAGGAAAAGAATAAATGCCTTTGAAATTTGGTGCTATAAGAGAATGCTGAAAATCAGATGGGTGGATAAAATCACTAACGGGGAAGTTATAAACAGACAGAATAAGGGAAGAGAGAACAATATGGAGAACGTTGACTAAGAGAAGGATAAATTAATAGACCACGTTTTGAGACATGAGGGTCTTGTAAAATTAGCATTAGAGGGAAGTGTGTGGGGCAAGAATAGAAGAGGGAGGCCAAGGATAGCAAGGATGGAATCCGCTAAGTAGCTTACGGATGATGTAGGATGTGGTAGTTATGCGTAAATGAAAAAGCTTGCGCAAGATAGGTTTGCATGGAGGGTTGCATCAGACCAATCTTAGGACTGATGACCACAACAACATATTTTTTGATTCCATTTCTGTTAAAATGAAAATTTACCATTAACGTATTTTATTAGGTTTTAGTTTCAGATTAAACATTTTCAGAATCATTTCTTCTCACCGTATTTTCTTGGTTTCTACTTGTCGTTTTCTTCCGTGGCCCGTTATTATATTTTACAAATAAACGTATGAGATATGTTTCAAAATGTAAAATTCAGATAACATTTAAAATAAGTTACCTACTTTTTCGATTTCTTTATTAGATGGGCCGGTATAAACCTCAAAACATACAAACTTTTATTTTTCAATAACACTGAAGTGAGTTTTATATAAATGTTTTAGTGTAATTTTGCTGTATATCATTAATATTTTAGCCCCTGTACCTAGTTGTCCCGTCAAAATTAATTGACAAAAAGTTCGATACCATAAATAATATACAATTTTATAAAATCAATTGTAATGTGGAACTCTTTTCATCCATATTTATCGTTGTCTTTTAACACAGACGCAATCTCACCATCTCATTCATACAAACCACACTAATAACTTCTAAATTTTCCGTCATCATAATAGTTGAAATGGACTACTTCGCTGCCCTATTTTAGGATTGGTCATGTGGAAATAACGAGGTTACGCAAAGATTGGCCGAAGGAGTCGTGGAGCCTGAAAAGTGGTACTGAGACATGTTAAAAAGATCTATACACAATACGTGAATAACAATACGTTTCTGTGGAAGTTTCTTATTTTTAAAATTACTTCGGCACGTTGCCAGATAACTTCACTTTGTACCAGACCTTTAAATCAGCGTCTGTGTCCTAAAATATCGGACCTTGATTTGTTGGCGCTACTATTGTGTAAACTGCGAATTTCGAAAACCTTCTGTTCTGCAAACGACGCTAAATTTGCGTTACTGAATCTTCACGCCATTCATCTTACTTTTGAGCCATTTAAGAATCAGATAGGAGTAAAGTTTGTGAATATTATAAACTATATAGGTGGTAAATTATAAGCAAGTAAAAACATTTACTAATATTATAAAAAAATAATGACCTTATAGAGACTATTCTTTAAATTTAATTAGTAACAACATTTCGACATATTTTTATGCCTCCTTCAGGTTTTCTTCCACAACAGTATCAAAACATAACAAAAAAGTCCAACAATAGTGATCCGAGGAAACACGTAACACTTGAACTCCTTTGACAAGTAGTTATAGTCAGACTGCTACTGTTGATACTGTTATGGAAGAATACCTGAAGAAGGCATAAAAATATGACGAAACGTTGTTAATAATTAAATTTAAAGAGGAAAGTCTGTAAAAGGTAATTAATTGTTTTATAATATATAACAGACGTTACATTTAAACTGAACTAATATTCATTAAAGTTTAATGCTGTTAGAGGGTAAATATGCAATTACCCTGTGCAGTAATTAAATATATTATCGAATATGAAACACAACCAGGTTTAAATAAATCGTTCAAAACAATTAAAAAAATTGTAAACCTCCCTGTCCAATCAGCTTGAATGCAGTTTAATGTAGTTGACGCCTAACCTATTCTATTTTCATATCATAATAAATATATATTAACAAAGAAACATATATTAGTTTCAATTATACGTATTTTCTGGCGAGGAATGTACCATTACATTTTTGCAAAAGACAATTATCCATATTCCATAATATATTCGCACCAACAAGAGGAAATTTTGTAACCAACCACCGCATATGCATAAATTTCTTGATTGCGGTAAATTTTTCCACGTTATGAGAATCTTGGAACCACCCGCGTAGCGGCAGAAAATTACGTCCAGCCTTTGGTGCCCCGCGTGGCCATTATTGCTAGCTCGTACTTTACGACACTTGGCCCTGTGAAATACTGAACACGTGCTGAAGCTTATGGAGGCCAGCACGTTTTTCTACTCACTCATACAATTTTGGAAGTTATGAACAATTTCCCCCCTATTTTAACTTCATCTCCTCTGAGAGAGACTTTGCGGGTGTGGATGACTCTCATAACATTGGCGGCAGACAGGAACGCGGCGACTTGGGAGTCACCCAGGTAATGAGGACAAATCACGCATTTACCTCATATAATTCACTATGAAGTTACATTTAAAAGAACGTAAATCTGGATTACATGTAAACTTGCCCGCAAATTTCTGTAATTTTTTTAAAAAAGTATTCTATTTTCACGCATAAAATTTTTAGTTCCGCATTAGCGAATCTCTCAGGGAATAATTAATTTATTGTTGAATTAACGTAACAAACCGTATTGTAATGATCAAATATTGTAACAAACACTGAATAAGTTAGAAATTTTTATATCATTCAACACATCATGAACAAAGTTTCACACACCATTTTGAAAGTTGTTCCGATAAAGATACACACAATCAAATTTAGTCTGAAGTTAACTAGAGAAAAATATGTTTTCATAATATTATAAATTTCAACTGACAATATTACGTTTAAACACAGATTATTCAGTTTTAAATAATTATGTTATTGAAAATACTGGCTTTAATTTTGAATTGAACATTAGATGTCAAAAACTATAATAGTTATTTAATTATTTGTCTCACATCATTACCTATTGAATTTTATGTGCTTAAATTTTATTGGTCTGAAATACGAAGAATTGTAAAAACATATTTCGGCAGTAACACGTCACTGGACCTAGTCCAAGAAGCAAAGCTTTGTCTTTTTGGACCTCTATTGTTTGATTCATGTCCATTTTGCGTCATTTCCAAAAGGTAAGTCTGTATTATTTATATTTTAATACATCAATTCAAAACAGAACAATTTATATTTTAACGAAATATTATCAATTAAAATTTATAATTTGTGAAAATTGTGCTTAGAAAAATATTATTGTTTGTCTTTACCTGAATAAACCGCTGAATAGGGAACGAAATGTTATGTATAATATAAATATTCTTAGTTATATGCTGTTTGATGCTTATTTATTAATACTAGATTAATTAAAACTTTTATTATCATACTAACACTTCAGCTGGGATGAATCAAAATGTTTGCATTCGTCTGATAATACGTTGAAGACAATTCTAAGTTAATATTAAAATTATAAATACCTTTTCAAGATAATAAGAGAGTACGACAGTAATTTAAATTCATTAGTTGCACATTATACCATTGAAAGATCAAATTCGTAAATACTGTACTTTGTTCCAATGATTATCTGTTATTTTTTCATATCGCTAAAGATAAATAAATTTATTGATTCCATCGAAAAAGTAACTAGATATCAAGAAAACTGCCACCAAAATCTAAAACAGGAGTACAAGATCTGAACAGTGCCTCGTTTTAAGTATTTATACTTCATAAATATATTGAATTCCATTCATGTCATTGAGTGGACTCGTTTGTCCAGTAAAATAACCTTATACGTAGGTCATTACTCGAAGTCGTGTAAATCGGTAAATATATTTCTATTTATTTATTTTAATGTAAGACTTTTATTGTATATTAGTAGAAATCTATTTCAGGAGTAACCAGAATAATTTAAGTTTGACCATACTGGGACTACAACCCAGGCGCTGCTTATTATGAATTATGAAGTCTAACTAGTAACACTCTTTTATGCCAGTCGTTCAGTTAGTTTAATCACTTTCTTACCTTATCGTTTTTATTAAATGCGTCACGAATACCAGGAAGTAATTTATCTATAACTTGACAGTTCATGAAGTGCAACCAATTATTGTCAATTCAAAATTACTCTTATAGCTACGTGGTTTAATGCAGCTCGTAATGGCCGACATGTTTTCAGGTCCAATTCTCACCACCGAATAATATTTTTACGATTCTAATTTAAGAATATATTAAAGTAAAGAATTATTGGTGATTTTATAATTGAAGTATATAGAACAATCAAATATAAACATAAATATTAATTTTCTGTAATGTATTCGCTTGTAGAAAACCACGAAACCCTACCATTTTAACTAAATTAAATGAAAATGGTGTTATTAATTATTTAATGACAATGGAAATATATATATATATATATATATATATATATAGACCTTTCGTATAATTGTTCTACTTTTCAACATACGTGAAATCATATTTACGTAAAATGGGGGAATGTGACGTAATAGGTAACATTGAATCAATAAATTAAAACCTGATAAAACTGATTTGTGAATATTTTAACGTTAGATCCTCAAATATATTTGAACGTTAAAGAGATGCAATAGGGTAATATGTGCGTTTTTGGGTTCAGAAATCACACAACTGTATTGCGAAGACATGAAAATGAGGAATCACTTATTCCAGTCCTCAAAGTTGTATTTGTTTTGGGTAACAGGCTACTTGAGGATGATCCTGAAACACGCAACTCCACTTTAATAGCATAGGAACGGAACTGAAAAGGGGGGATGTGAAAGGTAGTTTCATTTTGGTTGACAGGCCATATGATGGTGATCCTGAAACAGGCAACTCCCCTTTAATGGCATAAGAAGGGAAGGATAATGGTATAATAGCTATATAACCATTCCGCTATGCGTTTTAGCCTACCACAAAAAAATAATACTCTCATTCAGCGTGTTCGTGTATTTTCAATAGCTAATACCTGTTTTCGGTGAAAAATGCGTAAACACATGAAACACCTAAACGTAACTTCGATAGAATTCTACAGTAGAAGTTTTAACATACTACACTATAGATTCCTAAACGAAATCACTTGCGTATTATCTTTTCAAATTTTCCGTTAGTATGAATCTAGTTGGCTGAGAATAAGTTGAGGAGTCCGGGCCGATAATGCGGGCAAAGAGCCAATATTGGTAGGCCAAGCATTGTGCATACGCGGGTTCACGTTTGTCGGTGGCTGTATTGATTGAGAACACATAGCGATCACCACACATTATCTACTAACGAATTTAGTGCCTCGATAAGTATAAGACCGATTCTAACAGAAAACGGAATACTTTAGTTTGAATTGCAATATGACGTTTGTATTACCTATTCTCAGTACTCTTTTACAAAACTAGGAATAAGAAATCGGCTTGAAATTCTTAATTTTCAAAAACTACTTTTATGAAAAATATTTATGCCCTATTCCAGCAAAGTACTATATATAACTCATTCCAAGACTATTCTATAAACTGTATATAAACATAATTAATTTTACATCATTAACATTAGTTCGCAGCGTTAAGTGCATAATTATTACACTTTAGAAGGGTTTCGTTAGTACATTTTCTATATATAGCTCACTATACTTAATACATAAAAATATATAAGAATAGAAATACATTCACCCATTTATTCGTAGATATTATGCCCACTATGCATTTCAAATTTAATATAGTAGCTTGATTCACTTGAACAGTAGATATAAAGGGAAATTTGACTCGTGTGAAGTATTCACTGGTTAAAGCAAGAGTCCGAACCCTAAATAAATTAAGGTATATCAAATTTAACTAGTTACTATCAACATCACGGAAAATGGTTTCTACCTTACAGATTGAGGCTATACTGGTTTAGCAATGTAGGTATTTGAGTTGTATGATTTAAGTTAACCTCAGTTTTTAAATCACATTATTTCTAGTGATCATAAACTCTACCATTAAAGGAATTGGTTCTGAAGACAATATAAGATTACATTCATATCTGGACTATTATATTAAATGAATAACGTTCACGAAAACGAGGTCATAGTCCGAAAGAGACATTCAAAGCTTAATCTTAGTCTGCAAAAAGTTGCCTAAAACAAAGTCCAGTGACGATTTAATTTTAATCAATATTTTCCTTGTGACTTATACAATTGTTGTCAGTAAAATGAAGCGCTTCTTACTGAATGCAACATGCAAAACACCTTCCAAATGTTGGTTCGACTATGAGTAAGAGTATTTCAACGAGATGAAGAGAATATGAGGCCGAAATATTAGTCAGCAGGCTGAGCGAGACTTGTGAAGATTTGGGGGGAAAAGTAATGCATGTTGTAATAAATTCTCTACGTTTTTATTTCTACAGAGCTGATTTTGTCGAGTTTGTTTCATATTTTTAGACATGGACCTACGTTCTAAAGTTGAAGTCCCTCTATGTATTCTTTATGATATAACGCATTATAATGCAAATAATTTACTATTAAATCAATTTACCACCAATTTACAAATATAATAAACAGACAAACTTTTTTATTCACTATCTTATAGCTACGTCCAAAAAACTGACATATAGTCTGTTTTATATGTTTGTAAATTTCAAATTATTTATGTTCTCGTTTTCACAATGATCGTACGTTAAACCTTCCCTGTCGCTTTTACTTGCAATCCTCCATTTTTTTTATTTCATACAAATTAATGTCATTCATATTATTTTACTGTTAATATCACCCGTTAATGTTGAAACAATCTGGATATTTAAAGAAGCATAATGATTCAGTATGTTTTTTGAAAAAAATATTCCTGGAATAAGAGTTGAGTCTCTCAGCATTTTACTGCGTTTTATTTTTGTTGAAACTTATATCTATAATGAAATACGGTGAAAAAAGTCTTTAGCACTTCATAAACTATAAAAGGTAAAGTGGTAAAACACTTTTATTATGGGTTACATTGTTCTAGAACTATATTTTAACATTTTTCTCGAACTCCTGCTGTAAATTTTTATAGTAAGAGCAAGGGAGTGATGGGAATAAATATTCGAATTGAGGTACTGATCGGAAAGAGCAATTTATAGAGAGGAGCAATATAATTTTACAGCCAATCAGAATCGAATAAATCCTCACATCCAACAGTGTTTTGCGGGCTGTATTCAGTGAGCCTCAATAATATTTTTTGTGATGAGGAGTGTATAGGAAATGTACGTCAGGTAGTTTTTTGGGGGTAAATAGGCTACATGCCGGTGATTCTGAAACAGGAAACTCTCCTTTAATAGCATAGGAAAGGAATTGAAAAGGTGGGATGCGGAAGGTTGATCAAGTTAACCAAGGGTTGATTAGGGCCCCCAGGCTATGTTTTAAGTATCCTACCCGGTGTTTCGCTGAAACATATGCAGGGAAAACCCTAGAAAACCTGCATCAGGAAAGTCGGGCATTGGACACTATTCTCACGCCCTTCCGAGTGACGGGAGACGAGTTTGCTGTTTGTTTATAGGAATAGATAAAAATGAAACTGTTTTCTAAAAACTTTTAAGCTTCGCAGGACATGGTCCGCGACATCAAATTCTTCACATGTTAATACTTCAATACATTTAATAATCTTTTCGGCTGAGAGAGTCAAGAAGTAAAGGAAATGAATTGCTAAATTTTATGCCTGAGGAAGTCTCAAAGGGGAGACAAAACGACGTATTTATTTATGTTTATTAAATAGTAATAAATTATATAATGACTTATTGACCGTATTTTTATTTATCATATTCAAAATTAATGAAATTGACTTCAATCATACATGGGCATTTAAGTAGGTGTAAGTAAATTATATATAGATTATTATATTATATAAAAATCTTTCCACATGCCCACTGATACATACTTATTATAGTCACTATGCGTTGTTTCATTTATAATTTTCTAACTCGAGGTTTGATTCACTTGAACTGTTGGTAAGAAGCGACAATTTAAAGCGTGCTCTGGCTATACGGATAAGCTAACTCTAAAGAAGTTAAGATATATTAAATTTCTAACAACCTACCGGAAAATAATTTACTTTTCAACTGTGCAGATACTTGAGGAATACGATGCTTGTATGAAACGGTCTTACCGAGGAAAACTATGAAAGTTGAAATTTTCTCTTCGTAGTCAAGCGGTTATTAAACATAGGACAACTAAGTTTATAATTAAAGAGAACAGCGTGGAAAGAAATTCTTATTATACGGCATAGTTTCGTCATAATGCAACTAAATTAATTTATAATTGAAATAACTTGTTTCGTGAATTATAATATTGTAAAGTTAAATGTAGTTTAAGATTGACCGAGTTATTTTCTGTTTTCATCGGGTAAAATTATAAATTACCTCCAACCTATCTACGAAAATATTGTTCTCGGATCCGAAATGCACCGAAGCGCTTTCCTTTTATTTATGTATTTCCAATTGTGCACCAGTGCTCACATAATGCAATGGTTATGTACGAATGATTTTTGTTAGTTCTCTAAATGGGATCTAATTATTGTGTAGTCAATATTTTCTTTAGACGAATTTAATCGAGAAAATGAATTATTTATGTTTTTTCTTATTGCATCATTTTCCTCCATGTGGCATGTGGCCAAGCCGACTGCCTGTCTGTCTGAGTTTTGGAAATGGCACGTGGCTAGTGTGTTGGTTCTCTTCCAGTCTTTACCACACACACAAGGTGGCGTGATCCGATTGCGGGTTTTCGGAAACCTAAACCTCAAGTCGGCGCTGTTAAGGAACCATAATGCCGACATTAGGAACTTCACAAACACCTACTTTTAATAACTCGCAGCGAATTGAATTAAAATACTTCCATTTTGTTCGTTAATTTTCGTAAATAGGTGTAGATTTTATTTCTTTTCATATGTAAGCTAACCCGTGAGTATTTTAGTTTTGTTTCTTGCTCCTTGGACATAGTTCCAGTATTTTCGCACCGGAAGGTTAAAGTGAGTGCGCCGCCTTGCCTCACGTGACGCTGCCTTCCTTTTAGCCATTAAGTTGGCAAGAAGAAAAACGTCTCTCTCGTTTCTCTCAAAAGTCCATAAATTGACCTTTAACTGTCTGCATTTATCACGCAACATCAATAGGGTAACGGACTATTCATAATCCTAAAATATGTACCTTAATAGTTCACTATGGATTACGTCGTGTCTTCCTGTCTGGTTAAATATGATATACACATCAATAACTTAAAAAATTCTTAAATAAATAAGCACAAAAGAAATCGAATGTAAATTACGATTTATAATTTGAGTAACTAATTTTGGTATTCACGACCTTATTATCTTTCATCACCGGGTGAGATTCACATTCGACATTAATGTCGTATGTCCTCAGTCATATTTTTATTATTGGTCTTACATTATGTATTTAATGTTACACTTTTCAGTCAAGTACTTTTAATAAACGGTACAATGCAGAAAATTTCGTTTTAATTCTGTCATCCTATAAAGAAGTTTAAACAATATAAAATTGTTCCCAAAATTTCTTCAGAAAGTCATTTTATACCTACAGAAAGGAAGAACTAACCAAAATTCTTAATATATTGTATACAAAAACGACGTAATACCCTCTACGAACGATTTAGAATATATGAACGACATAAAAATTGAGAAGACAAAGTATACCGCGTTTTAACAGTCCAATTTCAATCTACATAATGAAAAATATATGTTTGTTTGTATATTTATATAATTGTTTTATAACATCTTTGAATTAATCTAAACGTCTGGACAGATTGGAATTAAATTTTGCTACACACATTATTAAAGCCCTAAATATTGAGATTTGGGTGAGTACCCCGTATCACAAACGTGGAAAAAACTTTGGTTAAAAAAAATAAGTATGTGTCGACACATAAAATTTTGTGACGCCACCCTAACTTGGTTAAGGAAATCCCCCACAGTTAATCACGCAATATGGCGTCAATTTGTTTACAGTCTGCTAATCTCACAATTTATGTATTGGATTCCGAAAGCTAGATCATATGGAGAACTGTTGATAAAAATACGAATTTTTTCAATTGAGTTTTGTAAGATATTTAAAGAAGTCAAAAACAGATTTCAAACTCGACACTTGTCCAATACAAACTTTAGGAAGTATTAAACGGTGACAAAAAAGCATGTAGGTAAGATTATTTTAATGAACATAATTAATAGATTTGTTGTCAATTGTGACAGAGTATTTTAAGTTAAAATTATCGAGTCTTACGAGGTATATTTTTTAATTTTGTGTTTGTTGTTGTGGTATATAATCCTAAGACTGGCCTAATGCAACCCTACACGCTAATCTGTCTTGCGCAAGCCTTTTCACTTCCATATAACTGTCTCATCCCACATCCTTCGTTCCCTGCTTAGCAAATTCCATCCTTGGCCTCCATCTCCTGGTGTGTTTTTAATTTAAAAAGTGAGAATTTCAAAGAATAAATTAACTTAAATATATTTTAAATGATTTTTCTAAAAATAGTATTTGTATTTCGTTATTTGTTTATACAGTGAACTGCAATTCATACCTCAAGCTTCGCTGGCAATATACCGCAATTATAACTTTAAAAAATATGTAAGGATCATAAAAATCATGGATAACATTTTTTAATCATTTTAATTTCATATAGATTTTCTTAATTGCTAACACGGATCAATTTTTAAAACCAGTTTAAAACCAGAGTTTAGAGGTTAGGTTAACCGACTAATTTCTTGATTGCCCGTCAATTTTTACTTATTTACAGATTTTCACGATGATACATATTAATTTTCAATAGTTAATAATGAAATATTTTCTTTATTGTTAATAATTAAATATTTTCTTTGAGTAGGAACAAATGTTTTTAATAAATAAACCAAAACATACATATTTTAACGAAAGGAAATGACAGTGAAATCATTTAATTACTACACTGCAAGTTCCTGTCCATAATCTGTAATTCAAAATAAAACTAATATATAGCGTGCTATATATATATATATATATATATATATATAACACCGTTAATTATTTCTCTAAAGGTTATAGCCTGTAATGCTTTAGCAATACATCAACTCGAACTTATTTACAGAGAAAATATTTTATTTAATATGTCTATGAAAATTGAAAATATTCAGAACACACTATGCTACGAAATTGTAATATATAAACCATAAAAATTTCAATTCTTTTTGCTATTTACGTAAGGAAAATGTACCATTTCATACATTATTTACCTCCTAAAGCTACTAGGAATATTCATGACTACCGGGAGTATTATTTACTTCCTTAAGTTATATTTCTGTCTAATTAAGCAACACAGATTATTTTTAACGCACTTAAGGGAAGGAACTCAGCTAAAATGCTAGAAATTTTTTCACTCTGTTAAAGTACCAGGATTTTTAGACTCTCTAAAGGTACCGTGCTCATTTAATGTTAAAGGAGAATTCTTGACACGGTTCAGGTGCTGCCACTCATCATACCCGTTAATTTTAATACAATCCCCAATCGGACTCAGTTCGTGTGAACTCGTAAAGGTTAAAAGTCCAAATAAAGTGTCAGTCTCGATGCCAATCAATTCACGTCCAGATAAAGAGATTCATATTTTCGGGTAGACTTGCAAGCCGGGAAATAATAATTTGAATTCAAATATTCTCAAAAATGTGTACACTGGCCTTCTCAATTTACGGGTTTTATATTAACCACTAAATTATGCTTGTGATAGGGTGGGGGAGGAATGTTCATTTTTATATACGTAGCTATTTTACGGGTTTTAATTTTAGTATTTCCGTTCGTATGAGCTAGAGAGATAAGTGTGATATTTTCAAAGTACTGTTTGCGGTATTAAAGAGTGATTTTTGAATCAAAAATTTTAGTATATTAATTAAATATAAATAATAGCGATTTTGTTCCCTTTGAAAAGACTCATGCAAAAGTAACAGAGTAAATAAAGACAGTTCGTTTAAGATTTCGTTTTTTGGGTAGACTTGTAATTATTATTGTTCCAAATATGGAGGGTCCGATGTATCAACTTGATGGCTTGCAACAATTACTAATAATAGAATACGCAATATAAGAAGTTTGGTAATGTATTGAAACTAAACTTTTATTTTGAAAGTGACTACAGAACTTTCTTTGATATTAAAAATTTTAAATGTCGGTACTCATTAAGTTTAAAGATGTCTAAAGTCTCTTTACTTTCTTAACTAAATAAAATTTACATTTTTTTCCATGTATTAAAATTGTAAAACATTTTGAGACTTTGAAAGCCTCTACATCCACTTGGAATTGTTCTGTTGAGATGAAATGTGGGATAGATAATCTTATTGCGCAAAGAACATTGTTTGAGGTCAAATAAACTTATTTTTTGAAAATTTGTGGGATGGGCTTAAGTGTTCCTTTTTACATTATTCCATTTTTATTTATTATTGTCAAAAGATGAACCAAATAAAACTCTATTCCAAATATTATCAGTACTGACGTTCTTTCAAATAATGCACTACCCTTGAATATTTTTAATAAAACATGAAACACGCCAATGTTTATTGCAGAAGCGACACTGTCGTCTCACTTTAAAGCTCATAGAATTATAAAGATAGTTTATAAATAATTTTCTTGATGCAGTGCAGATATTTAGACAATTATGCGTGTTGGGGTCAAATGCAAATACAAAGGACAGTTAAGCACAGAATATTTAGTGTATAGGCTGCGGTGTGTCATAATCCTTTTGGGTTGGGGAGAGGGCGGTGGCATCGCAATCGCAATGCTTGGTAAATATTCCGAACTTCTTTATTTTCCTGCAACAACATCATGGCTATGGTAACAGTCCCTAAGTCCTTAATAAAAATTTTCATCTCTTTCGTAAAGTGTAGCACGGCATTATTCAAGAAATTATGCAATTATGAAACGCCAGAATGATGATACCCGTGTTATAAACATTGATTTTTTCTTAAATATTAAAAAATATTTGTCACATTATTAAGCGCTACTACTTTAAAACACACATTCATCCACAGAGATTCAAACGGAATAAATTTCACATCACCCGAACGCGATAAAATTGAAAGGGAAGAAACTTTCAAGGTGAAAGATTTCAGAACATGAGCTCTGTCATGTGGATGAATTTTATACTAATTATATTAATATTTAACACCGATTCTACAAAATAGTCTTAAAGTCACAAAAATTTGGTCAGAAACCAATATTCTTTAAGACTGTCAGTTCGTCATCTCAAATTATTAGGTTTATCTGATGTGTTGTTTACGCATTAATTTTCAGTTTGTTGTACAATTTAGAAAAATAGTCAATGAAGCTATATTATCTGAAGTTATCACAGCATTGGCATAAAATATTTGTGAAATTCTTAAAACTGAACATAAGGATGATCTACAACTCAATCCTCACCATACGAAGTCACTAGACTATTAGTTCTAATATTTTGTTGGTTATTGATCGGAATGTTTCCCATAGCCAAATTTTGGAATGTTATTATTAATAATATATTTTACATGATTAAGTTGAAAGTCACTAGTAACTGACTGTACAAAGCAACATCGCCCCTGAAGTGCGAGTTCCACCGCAACACCAATTTTACACTTATTTATCACTTGTTTGTGTACGCAGTTGGCCTCGTATAATAGGTATATTTCATTCATATTGTGCGTAGGTTTTCTCTTAAATTACACTAGTTACGAGCATACATTTCCTTATTTGTCTCTTGTGTTAATAAAGCTTTCAGTTATCACGTCACCGAGTTGTCAGCGCATCCAGGAAAATGTCGACGTAAAGCAATGAAATTTAATTAATACGTTTGCTAGACAAAATTATGAATTTTACTCTTGAGAATTACAAGCTCATTAAAATATTTTTTGTTGTTATTGTTGTACTATTCAGTCCTTAGGCTAGTCTGATGCAACCCTCCATGCTAACGTATCCTGAGCAAGCCTTTCCATGTCTACATAACTACCTCATCCACATCCTCCTAATCCACTTAACGCATTCCAGCCTTGGCTTCTCTCTTCTGTTCTTAGCCCATGCTAATTTTACAAGGCATTCATTACTTAAAACGTGGGGTATTAATCTTTCCCTTCTCGTGGTCAAAGTTCTCCATATTGTTCTCTCTTCTCTTATTTTTTCGGCTGGCAGGCTGATTAATTCTACTGGTAAACATAATAGCAAATATTCAACATTTCAATGACTAAGAAGTTATGATATTATTAGGACCAATGAAAACATAGTTGCACATTATAATAACAAAATATTTACTTAGACTATACTACAGAATCCGTGGCATGCCTTAAAAATAAAATGAAACAAGTATTGACGTAATTTATTAATGTTTCTCACATTATTTGTATCACCTTTAATATTATTTGACGAACAATTTGATTTGATTTGTAAAATTCCGGACATTAATGTCGGATAATATTTGGTTTCGGAATATATTTTAGTTTCATTATTCTAATAAAAGCAGCGGTTATTTTAGTTTTCATGTTCACAGGTAATTTAATTTTTCTCAATAAGCTGCTTCAAATTATAAAAAAGTCCATTATCGTGAATTTCGAATACTCTCCCTGTTTTGATAAGAATTTAATACAATACATTACGTTACATGCTATTAATACAATCTTTGAGGGTTTTTTATAATTAAAGATACGAAATTGTTTGTTTTATTGATGATACCAATGTTTTTGGATTAAATTATTTTAAAATTTTTGTAAATGGAATAACGATAAAAGTAATGAGAAATAAATAGTATTTTAATATTCAATGGTCACCTAATTGGGAATTACAGTAACAACAGTTATGACTTTGCCTTCAATATAAGTTCATTTCTACCCAATTTATGCAATATTTTTCATTTTGTGATGTTTTTATATGACTGTCAACGAAATATTATGACCCTCTCACTTCCATAAATAATAGTGTTACCAGTCAAATTAGTAACATTATATTTTAAGATTGTATGTGACGACAAAACTGTTTTTTTTGTTGTAAATCTAGGTTTGTAATAATTTTTTTTATAAAACTGCTTGAGTAGTAATCTAGGTGCCGCTTGAGTGGCAGAAACTGCGTAAGAAAGTGCAGAAGCACTAATGACGATATAGTCTGGCGTATGTTTGCTATATGCCAGGCTTGCATAACGTACGTTTGTTTGCTCACGTCTCGCGCCAGCACAGATTATGCAAGAAGTTACTGCATTGAGAAGTTGCGAGTTGTGAGCCAGGCTCGAAATAGAGCGGACGGCGAGCCTCAAATCCGGAAAACTCAACTTTGATGTATTTAAGGAACTCGACCACACCCAGACCGACAATGTTCACTTACTTCACGACTTAGAGTACGTGTTAGGCTGCAGTAAATGTAGAAAAGCCATAACAAACCTAATGCCAGACATTATCAGGCGTGTAAACAAAGAAAATTCAAATACGTTAAATCGCATGTCAATTGAAATTATTGTAACTAAAATACTTCTATTTAAACCGAAATTGAGTATAGAACCTCATAGTGATATTGAAATATAACTTATATCACTACATTCATTCACATAAACGATTTACTTTCAGAAACATGGTTTATGTATACTGCCTTAAATTAATTTCTTATATTTTAGATCGAAATATCCGGATAATTTTGGTAACACTACAGAACGGCTACAATAATTTCATAATTTACGTGTTGGAACACTTTGTGTGTGCCTTTATTTAATGAGGAATGGGTTGGATTTAAAATTAAATTAAAATACGTATTTGTAAATAATTTAATAATTAGAAAACGTATAAAAGCTACATTAATATCTACTATTATATTAGACTTATGAGTTATTTTTTAACCTGAAATACTCATTTGATCATATAAACATGAATCTTATTTAATATTCATAATGAATGGGATCCAGAAGAAAATCTGTACTTACCAAGTTGTAAACGAAAGTTAGTGGTTTTACCCACCTAATAAGTCTAAGTTGAAAATACTTCATTGGAGAATTCGAAGCGGAAATTTTTTTTCTTGCTTGCATCGACAATAATATATTTTTAAAATTACTAACAATTGTGTAATAAGTCTAACTTGAAAATAATTCATTGGAGAATTCGAAGCGGAATTTTTCTTCTATTGCTTGCATCGACCAATAATATTTTAAATTTTACTAACAATTGTGTTGAAGAAATTTCTCAGTGTTTTTTTTCATTGGTTTTATCTTTATTTCTGAAATATCTGACGACGTAAATACAGGAAAATGGAAACAAATTAACATCAATAGTCATCGATTGAGAAAATAGTTAAACTTCCGCTGCTGTAAATTAATGAATATTGTGAAATAAAATAATTTATCACAGTATGAAGAGGAAGCAAAAGGGCGTTAACTAACTTGACTGGAAATATATTATAATACACATGCATGTATGAAATTTATAAGAACATACTACATTAAATAAATGTTAATAGGAATGCGAAAATGATAAAAAATTTAGGAAAGTTATGGTAATTTTAAAAAAAGGTTGTTTAGATAAACCTAATTCGAGGCTAAGTCATAATATTGATGTCCCCTCTTTTCTCTCAGCTGTCTGAATACTGAATATTACTTTCCTGTCCTGTCTGTATTGACTTTTAACATTAATATTCTTTTGGTATGGGAAAGTCATATAAAACGTGATTCGCCATTTGGGTAAAACTCGATATTTCTGACATTGATTGAATGTGAATACAAACAGGTTACTATGCGTGCGCTGTATACGTCGAAGCATACCATACGTTAATATATATATATAATTAAATTAGTGTTTAGACATTCAAGGAATCGCTTAATGCAGTTCTTATTATGAACGGGAGTGTATATACATGCATGAATAATAATGTGAAGTAAAAGGTTATTCCGCATTCATGGGATCCATTTCTTCATCCCAAATTTTAATGTACTCAAATAACATAGTTGTATTTTCCTTAAATAATATAAAAACCGTTTGTTTATTTAACGAACGTGCTTCAATACTTTATTAACAGACAGATTGAGTGAGCAATTTTAAAGCAGAGGGTGAGACATAGACTAGTGGGGGTTACAGTCCTGGGGTGAGATCTAAATTTAACCTCTTGTACGCCAGTATGGCGCGTGCAGCTTCTCGCTGTCAGCCCGCTTGTGGAGACAAGGGACTATAAATACAGACACACAAACAGCCGGAGAGAAAGGCAGAGTTTTAGGCCGGCATTGTCACGCTGCCGTCTGGGGTACTTCCGGCCCGCAGCTTCAAATTAGAAGAAAATGATTCCATGGGTCTCTCCATCCCCCTTTACCTGTCTTTCTTCTGTTTAGGATACGTTTATTCCTCTCCAGCGTTTTCCTTATCCATACTTGGCGAAGTACCTTCACTAAGGAAAAATCAACCGAATGAATTTAACTTTATTTTTCGATTACATAATTTATGTTTCAGCTCGCCATATTAATTAACAATGAAGATGATTCGCGCACTCGAGAACATATCCAAAAATTTACGCAATCTTGTAGACATGAAAGAATATTCAGTCTGAACAATTTGTCCCAGTTTCGTTAATGTTAGATATATCGATGGAAAATTCGCAGAGGAAGTGGACTCAGAGTTGATTTAAAACCTCCGGAAAAATATGATGAAGTCCGACTGGAGATGCAGGTTTTCAATGGTTTGTCCTGCATCTATTTTAGGTAAATAGGGGGTAAGATCCTTAAACTATAGTCAGGAAGCCCCTTCCACATCCCCCCTCTCAAATCCTTTCCCATGCTATTTAAGGGGAGTTGCCACCATGCGGATACACTATTGTAATCTGTCACCCTAAAAATATTTACATCAGACTACAATCAGAAAGCTAAGCCCGGAAAACCCTGCATGAAACAGCCCAGCTGTCGAAAAACTCCAATTAAAAAGATTGTATTCCAAACCCACTGCTTAATCATCAGTTTGGATTTATGAAAAACCATTCAAGAACTCAGAAAATTTACAGGATAACAAATTAAATAACTAAAAGGCTGCAACCCCGTATTCTTAGACATTTCACTGGCTTTCACAAAGTGTAGCGCAGAGGTCTGCTCTACAAACTTTCAAATACACTACCAAGTAACTACTTCCTTCTAATTTAATCATACCTATCAAATAGACTTATAACGAGCAATCCAACTTCTACCCCACAGAATCCGGCGTTCCCCAGGGCAGTGACTTGGGACCGCTGATTTTCCTGCTATACACAGCGGATATCTCAGAATCAAAATCTTGCATTTTTTGACGACGTAGCAGTGATGCGACGGACTAAGATGCTGAAATATCCTCTTCGCATCTCCAAGAACACCCCGACGCTGAGAATGACTGACACAGTCGATGGGGTATGAAAATAAACCACGTTAAATCAGAGCAGGTGACATTTACCTTGCTTATAACTTACCCTCGTATCAAAATGTACAACTTACGCATCCCCATACTACAGAGGTTATATATTTGGGTCTATATCTCGACCAAAATTTACGTAGAAGAAAGACATTCAAACAACTGATCTGAAGCTCAAACAGATGAGCTGGATGTTGTAACGAATATACAAATCATCCCTTCTAAACTATTAATTTAAAAAACAATAGAGCTACTCAAATCAATGTTTGTAAACATAATGCATCAACGGTGTTGTGCAAAAACGTCATCCTTATCTGTTATAGAAAATTTCCAAAGAATAACTACGAAAGTTTCTTGGTTCGTCAGAAACCACACCGACCTCAAGGTCAGCTTTATTAAAGGCAAAATTCACAGTACCTATAAAAAATATAAGAGACAAATAATAAATCGACCAAATAAAATAATCCCTACTACCCGAAGACTCGACAGAACATGGCCCAATGATCTATATAACAGTTAATACTGACACAAATCGTTAAGGGAACATCATTGAATAATACATCATCAAGTGAATATTACTTGAACCCTAAAATTTACTTATTAATCAATGTTTTATGTATTGTAAATAAAATTGCTTATTTTGATCATACTATTTCCAATCATTGTTAACTGCGGTCGACTTGAATTGAAATCATACAAATCTTCAGTTCTGATATTATGAAGGGTGACTTTTATTAATTTAAAATTTCAATAATTTCACTTTTCAAAATATTTTATTTAAAGTTGTGAAAATTAATTTTTTAAAGAGAATTACTAGAAGTTGAAAATGCCTAAAGGTAGGAAGGTACTGAAAAATCTTTTTAATTAATCTAAAATCCTAGATATGGCGACATAAATTGATATATAGTATTTGTCATGCATTTCTTTATTATTTAAATAAGTTATCGTTATTATTTTGTCAAGACTGGTATAATATATATTTTTAGAAAAATAAGTCACAAATATTCCTTTTGTTTATAATTATTATTTTATTGTGTTTTTTGTAATGATAGCATGTTGAGCAAAGTAAAATATGGAAAATATGAAAGTGAGGTAGACACCAAGCAAGCAGAAAAAGAGAGATGGCGGGGGGAGAAAAATTATTTATGGACTTACGCGTGCTCTGCATCTTTCACTCTTCCTTTCTCTATTACAGTTTGCCTGGCTGCGTCACAAATAATTTTGTAATTCAATCAATACAATAGTCTTAAAATTTACATTTCGCGTAGAGAAATTCAACTGTTAAATTTAACACTAATTTAGATAAATTATATGTTATATAATGCTCATCGCTAAACCGCACTATAGTGTTCTCCGCTCTATTATTATTTCCTTATTAAACTTACTGTAGCTAAGAAAATGTCAATCAACTTGTTACTTAAATGTTTTATTTGATGTGAACCCTTTTCGCATTTGGTGATAGCCATATTGCTTAATTTTTAAAGAAATAATATGGCCGTGATTTGGGAAATATTTTATACCTGTTTTGGTCGCCGGGAACAATACTTCGACTAACTTACGTATCTATAGGACCAACATGAGAATTTAATTAATCGAAAATAAATATACGATTGTGAATTGGTTAAGACTTCCGTCTCACCGACTGCTTAGCTGTCGGATTCTTATCGCGAGTCAATTAAAAGAGAAATACAAATAGATTACATTATCCTGACGTTTTTCGGTCGTTATAAATCAAACGCTTAGGGTTTAGCTGTGGTCCATGTGAGGACGCGATTAGCTTGTCGTATTAATTAACGGATACATCCGTCGGGTTCTGGGTAATTTTTGTAACGAGTCGAGTTTGTTGCTAAGATACTTCGACCGCACTTCAGTCAGTATAATGGGAGCCATTAATCCTACGGTCCGGGAGATTGCGAACCGGATTTTGAGGGGGCTTAGCGTCACGCAGGCTGCTGGATGCAACGGCAGATCATAGCGTGCTTTTAATTAATCAGATTTTACCTCAACCGTTCCACAAAAGCACATGAATTGCAACCTGTGTGGGCGATGTATCAATTGGAATACACTGTAGTTTATTATTTCTACTCCGTAAAATTTTTCTCGACATTTTCCTTGCAATTAATGGTCAACATCATAGAAACGCAACACTTTACAATACAAACCGGTAATACTAAACACTTCTGAGACTTGAGAATCCGTTATTAATACTCCCAAAACTTATATTTCAATTTTGGATAGTCAGCAATGGCGAAAGTAGCTCCAAGGAAAATGAATATATAAATTTGACTACAGTTAGTTTCCACTTTTAAAAATATTTTTACAAACTGTCTGATTTATTTATTCCAATCCTGTATATACCGGTCTGGGAACGGAATAAATTTAGTATTTATAGCATAAAATAGAATATTTTTATTCCAAAATATTTGACAGGTTAGCGAAGTCATAGAATAATATGTACAAAATATAAAGAACAATGCTTTTGCAAATATATAATATATTATAGAATATAATATCCAAACTTGATTCCAAACAATATTTTCAATTTAACGCTAGGAGCAAAAAAAATCTTTCGGATAACCTACTCTTTAGCAAACGACTGAAGATGACGATGGGAGAGAGATGGCGACCTCAAATCCACTCTTCAGTACTTCAGAAACTGCGACTGTGACTTGTTGATCGTAATCGATAGCGCACATCTCACTGGAACTCACAAAATCTTAAATATGTTAAGGATAACTGTTGAAATGCAACGGGACTAGAAATTGTTTCACCCTACGTTTTATTATTACTTACTTAATATTATTCACTTCACGTTATTTACACATACAGTGTTGTAAAGGACAAACTTAAGAATTAAAATACATTGGATCCGTCATCAATCACATACGCGACCCCAAAAACACGGAATTTCGGTTACTTTAAATCTAGTTTAATCTCTCCTCCTTTTCGTAATCTTAATTTAAAGTACCCCACAAAGTTTTACCCCTGATCTGAATAAGGATTTACGCAATATTTATTCTCAGTACATAATTACATATATATATTCCAAGTGTTCGACTAGAAACCGAAGATTAGCGGCTTGCTGACATCTGGAAAACGTGCAAGTGCAGTACCAACATAAATGTATTTGAAAGAAAATTATTAACAAATCTAATTGTTCAAATACCTACGTGAAAAATTAACTTTTGTACAAATTAATATTCTTACCTTGCTTAATTAGTACAATGTATTTATTAATTTCATTTAACGAGAATATGTTTTGACAACTTACATGATAAATCACATTTTCCCCATTTGTCCGTATCTACGTTTTTTAATGTTGGCACTGCCCGATTCGCAGCTGTCATCGTGTCTCAGTGTTCTTTTTCCAGATGAACTCCTCGTATATGAAGTTTATGATTCTGAAATATTACACAGGATGGAAATTTCAGGACGTATATCGTAGCAATAATGGACGTTAGTGACCAAATACAACGTTATCACTGAACTTATATAATTATTAGCTACGCGCGCCTTCTCGTACATTCATTTCCCCGATGAAATTTTTAAATTATTTCTTTAGAACTAATTTCTTAATTAAACTCGTGCAGGAATTGATCCGAAGACTGGTTGAGAAACGGCCGCGAAGAGTAGTAGTTCTCATAAAACTTCGATACATTAATTTGTCTGAGATGTTCATTTCAACAGATATCCTTAACATTTAACATTTTGTGAATTCCAGTGAGATGTGCGTTATCGATTATGAGAATTTGTTTTAATAATTTCGTAATTTTAACATCAGTATGTGTGTTAAAGGGTAAAGTAGTTTTAAATCCGACCTTGAACGACCGTGCATTGCGATTCCACATGCAGGCTTACAGGAAATTCGGACGTGTATGTACACATACGCATACAAATATAATCAAATATACACGATTCGATTACTGGCTAAAGTCGAAGATATTTAGATATTTATGCTTTGATCTTTTCACCTCAGTTTGAAAATATATTTTCTATTTTCCAAGTGTCATATGTAATAATACTAATGTTAGAAAAAAGACTTGTTTGAAATTTAAAATATCCAAAATTATATATATATATATAAGTTATAGCACCAAAAATCGACGATCACGTTGTAAATATGAATACGCCAGTTAGCATATTCTGTTAGATGAAATTTTGCAACACCCGAGAACAACATTCTTCTAATGAAGTCAACAGTATGTCAACGCTATACAACAATTATTGTCGGCGTGGTTTGTGGCTTGGTGTGAGATGTTGAAAACTTAAAGTTTAAAAGCGTACAAGCGAAGTATATTCATTTGCCTCCATGCCTGACGAATGGACTTATGTGGGCTTCTGAGAAATGCCTTTCGCATTACCGCCAGTAATTATTCCAAAACCACAACGTGGTTCACCTCCAGACTATTTTACAATCCTTGAAGACGTCAGAAATTATACGGTTTCGTAACAGGAGGATCCTGTCGAACAACAGCCGAAACATTGGGTACGGAAGTAATTTAATAATTTCATATAATATGATTATAGTTCTTCTATTTTGTATAAACAGAAAATTCATGGATTTTGGGTTGTACGGGGCAATATAATTTATTCGGCTGTATATTTTCTCATGAACATGATGTTCATGACAGTCATTTGGGCTGAAGTGTACTTTACAAATTTTGTGTACAAAACTTTTATCATGTTTTCAGATAACTAGAAATAAATTATATGCATTGCCCAATTACAATTCACATAAATTTAATTTATAAAATATTGCTATTTTAGTACTTTTAGATATTCATAATTTTTGAGGTATGCTCCAGAAGAGGCTCCAAAAAAAGGGAGATAATTTATTTAAAATTTATTTAAAATAAATCTCATCAATTTATCTGGTTTACTTTTTAAATTTTCAATAAAGTGAGATAAATGTAATTATTATTATAAGATAGAAGAATTCTTGGAATTAATAAAGAATGGTCGACCTGGGATGGGGTGTTGACGTGGATAGCTCAGTTGGAAGAGTCCGGTACGGACGCAATATTTCCATCCTGAATATTTTTATAGACACAAACGTGTTGTATTACATTTCACTGCAACCTTAATATACGAGATAATTATTAATTAGCAATACTATTAAATTGCACACTCTTCTCATATACGTTTGCTTACTTTCACTAGAAAGCAGAAATATTTAATATCTCAGAGCACATACTTTGAAAATGAGACTTCATTTTTTAAAATCACTCTATATCAGAGTTACTGGGGCCATAGAAATTAGGGAAATAGACGTAAGCAACGATGTAGCCAAGACGTAGGATACTTACACAATTATTGTATGTAAAATCTATAGTATGAAATTAAAATATAATTGAAATTTACAACATTTATAATAAAATGTGAAGGAAGTTTAAAGTGTTTTTATTTTCAAATTGAGCCATAGTGTGTGTAAATATAATAATAATATATTTTATAAATGATTCCCGGTTTATCGAAGTCATCAGTCATCAGTTGACTGGTGAGACGAAGTTTGAAGGCACAGGGATCTACTATATATATATATATATATATATATATATATATATGTGTGTGTGTGTGTGTGTGTGTTCATTAGTTACCGGATGACGGCGATGTTGATTATCGCAGAAAAGGTTTATTCGGCTAATAATGATAATCAATACACCGTGAAAGTGTATTCCATTTAATAAAAATTACGTTCAATATATTATTTATAAATGTGTATTAATGCCAGAATTATTGATAGTTGCTTAAAAATTTCGTTTTAATATGGTTTAATTAAAACGGGCTACTTAGAATTTATTATCTAAGGCAAATTAAGATAAATGTAACAATCGTAACATTTCGTAGCAAATAATAATATATGTATAGCAAATATTTTGACATTATCAGTAGTTTTGTAATAATTGATACTTTCTGTGGAATTAAATTAATTATATTTTATTTTTAGCAAAGTGTTTCATGTAATCTACACATTAATTTCAAACATATATTATTTCTGTTCAACTCTGTCGGGAAACCAAATCGAATGTTATTACACACAATTCAAACGGTATTTGCAGAAACATCATTTACTTTAAACAATGAATATCCACCTTAATAAAACAGATTTTTGTTTTATTATATTCCAAACTATTTGAATTTTTTAATATCTACCTACAAATTATGACACTAATACTGATTTTTTAGCCACTGCAAATAGACTTAATCAGATAAACAAAATCAAATTTATATCTATAAATAAAAGAACTGTCCGGTTATGGGAGTAGTTTTTTATATTCATTATTAATGTATTAACAACTTTGCTATTCTACTGTTACTTTTAATCCTGAAATGGAACTCATCACAATTATTCTGTTTGACGAGCCTTTTGTAGAAATGTTAATTTCGCACATGCTGTTCCATCGCATCTTGTATATAAATATTTATTTTAATATTATCAGATGGGCAAGCGAACCACAATTAAAATATAATATGAAATTTACATTGAAATTGAATTATAAATGTAATTAACTCGCATTTCCTGGAATACAATGGACATTCTGATATAATATTGAAGTGTGCGTTCGTCAGCAGAAAAGGTAACTATTAAAAAGTTTATAGAAATCATAATTCCATTACAGAGATAAATTTAAGAGATTCAATGCCTTTCTTCTTATATTGTTCGTGGAATTAGAGTGACTGTAGCGATGAGATGGAATTGATAGATTTGTTTTATTGTAACTGTGAGATAAAAGGTATTATCGGAAAACAAAATTTCAGCTATTCACTAAACGTGATTGGATAATTATAAAACCCATTATTAAAAGAATAACGGCATTCAAGTTAAGATTTTTAGACAATTTTTAACTTTGCTACAATCGAATTACAGAGTTTACTTCATTTAGTAGCACTACAGAAAGATAATATTTACTAACTGGAGAATAAAAAAAACCTTCAGAAAAAGGAGGAATGACGGGAATAGTGTTAATAATAAAGTATCATTTGAGTAATTTAAGTAAGTTGTGAAGTTTTGAAAAGATCGCACAATGCCATCTTTTATGGTTTTCATAATTATTTAGGGAAAAAGAGAACCAATAGGATCACCCTCATGTAGCCTGTTAACCCTCCCCCCAAAAAACAGAAAAATATAATTTAAACAACATAAAATATTGTTACCTGTTATGTTTCTAAGTCATTGAATGTCTTTATGAATCAAAGTAAATTATATATCAATTTAACCTTTCTACAGTCACAATTACACTCAGCACACCGGAACTTCTGATCTAGGTCAGATTATAAAATTGTACAAATTTCAATATAATTAACATATTTAATTATTATACTAAATTCAGCCATTCCTTATATAATTTATATAATTACCTGCATTAAAATGTATTCATAAACTATGTGTTTCAATTTAGCTGTATTATAAATACAATTTTAATTGGCTTTATGTTCTTTTACTCGACTATTTATTAGGATGATATAATTTTTCAATTAATTAAGACGCACGCAGCTGACTCAACCTTGAGTAATGCGGCTCATAACTGCTTGGGCTTACTTACCTACGGTGCAACAACCGTCCGACAGGTGTATGAACCACTACGGAATAGAATGTCAGTACATTGCATCAATTGTGGACTCTCCATTTGAACAATCACAAAATAGATAACTGAAACGGAAGACACTCCGTGACTTGATTTGCTACAAATGAAAATATATGTAACAGAAAAACTATTTTCGGGAAGTTGGTGGACTGTACTGGTAACAATCTTCATGCCAATTATACCATGTTTACAATAATCGACGTCTTAAAAACTGTAATATCCTAGTATAAGACCATAGGGAGAGTTACCGTCTCTGATAAATACAATTGACGAATTAACGACCCGTATAACAGACTTAAGTTTTGAACATATAGTAGACGTTTCGACCATTCATTGTGGCCCTCGTCAATAAAATAAATCAACTAAAGATATAACACAAAGAGCATAGCGAAATTATAAAATGAACTAAGACAATTTAACAAATTGTCATTAAATTTATTCAGTTGTAAAGTCTCGTGTTTAATATTGACAATTTTGTTGCTTTTAATATACAGAATTTCTGAAATTAATCGTTTCTAAAAATTCAATATCTAAAATAATTGTATTATCAAAATATTAAAACAACCGACTTCTTTATGATAAACACTAAATAGTTTATTACATTGTATTGTATTTATTGTTGGTCTGCAATTGGACGTAAGAGTAGTGGCATATACATAATGATATTATTTATACATAATACTTCTAATCTAAAACAATCATTGTCCTTTAAAATGTTTATATCCCTGAAAGAAAGAAAAGTGGAACATTATATTAACGTAACACTTCACTTTTCCTTTAACATTAAAATTCGACCATACTTTTATATTATTCAAAATAACCACTTCATTTCTCACGTTTTCTGAGATTTGTCCTAAGTTTATTTTCCTGAAGAGGATTTCTCCAAAATACTCTCTCAGTTTAACTATTTAAGAATGATTTTATTCCAAACAGTGTTTATTAAAAGAGATTGAGTTCAGAAAGGAAGTTTTATATTGGCTTTAAGTTCATTAATTGTAATTAACAGAGATCTCTTACTCTGATAAATGTAGCAAACCTAACAGTTAATGCAATAAATTTAATTAACAACATTATGACAGTCAAATATCTTAAGTAATTCTTTGTTTTTTTTAACAAAGAAAGAGAGAGAAATGATAGATGTGTAAATTACCGAATTTAATACTATCTAAATAACATTTTTAATATGGTAGACAAATGATCAAAAAAAGGGTACACGATTTAGATTGTTATTTACATAACAATGCAGCCGATCCGCGGTTCGGAGTTGAGAAATTCGTCAATCCAAGTTCGTAAAACATCTTCGTTATCGAAGGATTTCCTTCGAATGTCGTTGGTAAGTGTACGAGAAAAAAAATGGCATTCTGAATTTCAGGAGAATATAGGTGGAGTGGAATCATCTCTCAACAAAGCTCTTGGATACCAGAGTTCGTTTTTTTAACGGTGTGGGGGTGGGAGATGGGGAGGTGCATTATCGTGTTGTACTCACACCTTGTGAAGCAATACGTAGAACTTGACACTTCCATTAGTCCGTCAGACGCATAACATTATCTTGTGTAGATTACAAGGAAACGTTTCCACGACTTTGATTTTTTTAGACAGAACACACTTTTTTTTTCTTGTTCTGACGTAAACGAAAGAAACCATGGTTCCTCATCGGTAACAAACATGAATGGAAGGGTCGATGTTTTGACGATTTACCTATTATAGAGATTAGTTTCATACACATTTTATGAACATTTATAAACAAACATGTAGAAGTTAATTCCAGTTTTGTTTCAGATTAAATACTTATATAAAGTAGGCATGAGGAAATCAGTTACACAGAAGTAATTCATACAACTCATACTTTATTCAACATTGATATTTATTGTCACCCATTTTGTTACCATTATTTCAGGGAAAATTAATTTAATAAGTCAGTTATATAATCACTTTCATTTATGTAGTTGAATATGCGAATCGCCTCTTCTTAATGAACAGAAAATAGATGCTCGAATTATTTTTTACTGAACGGAAAATAAATCATTATTGTCAGACTCATTGCATTCCGTAAAATATTTAATAATTAATACAATGCAAATTATTTCGATTAATGTATTGCTTACTGTTAGTGTTCAAACCTTGTCTACGCAATCATATTGGTTTTCATATTGAGCTTATATTAAAATTATTTAGATTAATAAGAAATTATTCTCAGCTATGTAAATAAGTCATACATCTATTATTACACAACGTTTCAATGACGTTTTCATGTCGTCGTCACATGAATAGCGGTTAACAACTGTTAGCGGTTAAACATTTCAATTCAATTTCCTAGTATCATTAAATTAACAGTTAATATTGAAATTAATTTAAGACATAATAAAAATAATTGTTTTAGATGTTTATATCACAATAAATAAAATATCCACAAATAAGAAAGATTTAATAATAGACAAAGCTATGATACAATAATAAATAATACAATAAAAATATGATCCATTATACTTTTCTCTTTAAAAACAAATCCATATCCTATGACGTCACAAATTAGTGACGATACGTTGTGATAATATATTTTCATTTTATTCATTACTTTGTAACTTATTAAATATTTTTAACTTCCGGATTGCTAATTTATTTATCATTAACTTATTAATTTATTTAATATTAACGTTAAAAATAAAATAGTGTATGTGCAGCTTTGATGTCTGTTTGTACAGTGTGACTTATAAAGTCTTTTTACAGATTTATTAACTAATTTGAAAGTTTTATATTGCATAAGGTGCTGTTAAAGTAAAAGAATTCAGACTAAGCATACCTCAGGTATGGTCCAATAATCTTATTAAAAATAAAATTTATTCTGTACGAGTATTGTTGTATTTAATAAAATTCGAAACACGTGGAGCAACGTGTGGCAAATTTTGAACACACTTTCCTTCCGACCCAGAAACAGACACTGTAGGACTGTATGACACGACTACCATTATTAGGGGTGGAAGTTAATGGAGCACGCATAAGCGGCCAATATTTGCATCGAATAAATTGATAGTATTTTCCCTGATGTTTTTCTGCGTCATTTCAACCCCATTCGGTGTACGAGGGGCGCATGCTTAGGGGTGCGGGTGGAAGGGCTTAAATAAAAACAACGCGAAAACAACTGAGATTGCTATAAGTATTCTTGAGTCTATTAGTGTAGCTGGAATATTTTTTACTCTCTTAAGGTGCCAAGTGCATTTTTCGTCTCTCGAGGTACCACAAGTATATTTGACTTTCTTAGGGTAACAGGAATAGTTTTGGAGTTAATACTACATTTTTAAATAGAATATTGAAAATGAACGTGGTTATTTAAAGAAACAGTATATTTCTTGAATCGCTTAAGATACTCTGTTTATAATCCCTCAGAGTCGTTGGAAAGGTAAATTTTAAAAAATGGGACGCTCTCGCTGCTCCTTTCATCACGAAAATAAATACACATCACAACGCCGGTCACTCATTTATTTCCTGAATAAGTGTGAGTTACGATTAGAACATACCGGGTGCTTCTAAATAATTATCTGGGTTTTAAGGCTTCGTAATATTTATTATATTCAAATTACAATGATAAAATAATTCATCAAATGAAAGAGTTCCTCAAACAGTTTTTCTTACAAGTGTTTAAAGTGTCTTTCGTAAAAACGGGTCACATGGAGTTGAAATCTTCGCAAACCTTTATCAGTGTCTGGAGTAACTGTTGCAAAAAGTGCTTCAATCCTATTTGTTAAGTTAGATTGATTATCTGGTAGAAGCAGCACCTACGCAATATCCTCTACTAACCCTCAGAGGTAAAATTCGCATGATGTCAGAATGGGTGGACGTGGAGTCCTGGACCCTTTGTGGTCAATCCAGTGGCCTGGTACATCGTCGTTTAACCAACCACGTTGGAAGTTATGCCTGCGCACGGGTATACAAAGAAAACTGTCTGAATTGCACTGCCATTTGATGTTTCATTAACAATTGAAGTTAAATATTATATATACTATAAAGCCTTAGAACTGCGATATTAATTTTGAAACATCCGGTATTAAGTGCCCTGATTTCTATGACGACTCGAACGTGACTTGGTCCGCGCTGTGTCGTTTATAATAAGAGTTATTTTATTTCTAAGAAGATATTAATTGGCTAATATTTGCGTTGTAATTGACGAGATACAAGTTGTTAATCGGTGACGTTATATTTCAGGGCGATCGCATGACCAGCACAGTTCTCTCTTCCGGCTGGGGGCGCCGGCGTCTCCGGGGTTGCGACACTTCGCTGAGACTGGCCAGGCAGACGCCCTGGACGCCGCCTTGCCTCAGGCGGGCGACTCCGTCCTCGATCAGTTCAAGGCGCCGCCTATTCTCTCCGGCGTAGGCAGGACAGAGGCTCACTTCTTCGCAGACAGCAACCATTCAAAGGTAAAATGGTTAAATTTTTTCATCATTTACTTTCAACTGTAATTCACGTAGGGGGCGGAAGGAGGATGATGTGTGTACAGCCTCTCATACTCAAGTCGGAGGTCGAACCTACCCGAGGTGCCCCTGTGTAATCTAATCGGCCACGGGGTAAATGGGGAGCATCGTGCATCTCTCATGTGCCTTGGTGTCGGGTCCATTCCTGGATATGTGAAACCTAATAGTAGGGGGCGGACCAGGGTGGCTTGCCGGGAACTAGAATCCTTTATGAGCACGGGGGATGGACTGAGATGGGTCGGAGCCATTGCGCAATGGTTCTAGTAACAGAGTAGTCCATCTCAAGACAGTCATCCCACACTTAGGTCATCATGCCCTTGAAAGAAAGTGTATGGAAGTTGCTAGCCGTATTAGTTATCCGATGATGAAACTGTCTGGGTGTAATTCCCCTAGAATTGGGTGGTTGCGCAAATCATCCATAGGGGATAGCTGCTAGCTTCCGCTTCGGATGGGGGTGCGCCTGACCTCGGAAACCAGGTGCTGCAATCCGGAAGAAGCGGGAAGCTTCGAATGCTAGTCGTAGCGTGGTACTCTCCTTTATCAGGGTGTGGCTCCGCCTTTATCAGGGAAGTGTCAGCACTACCTTAAGGTTGAACCCGGCCAAATGCAGGGGGGTACTCGCCCCCACCGGGGTTTTAACCGGGGCCCTTGTCGGGGAAAGAGGCCCTCCGGGTTGGCTTAAAGCACGACACGGGGCTGACCTTCAGCGAAAAATACAGGAGTGAGCTTTAGCCCAGTTGTCGCTCTACCGGGCGGCAGCCCTGCTCACAATTGGGTTGGACTCTGTCGGGCAGTGGTATGCGATCACAAACCCACGGTGGCGGTGCTAGCAAGTCGGTGTCCTGGGTATGTGTAACCCAAGAGTGGGGGGCGGACCAGGCCCGGCAATTGAAGCCACCAGCCCTTGGGTAAGGCAGCGGCCCCGAGGGCGCTCTCGTCGTTGCGGGCGGAGTGCATTTCCACCAGGACAAAAACTCGGGTGTGGGAGCTGCACGCAACTTGAGCAACAAACACTTCCGCAGATGAAGGGCTGAACGGGCGGGGAAGTGGCTCGGAGAAATCCTTGCTTAACCCCACTCGTCTAGCTCGAAAGACGTTGAGCACCTTAGGCGAGGGGTCCTTTTAGGACTTCACACGCCGTAAACGCGCATTCGCCCCGTAAGCCCTAGGGCATACACGGGGTTAGGTGCTGGTCCAATCCCAGTATCCTTAATCACACACTACCAACTGTAAATCACGTACACGAAATATATATCCTTCTGACTGTCGACTTTTGCACTGACGACCCGGTTTTAATTGTTTTTTTTGGGGGGGAGAGGAGGAGAGGTAAGTAACAGGCTACTGTTACAGACATGAAAATGAATAATCATTTTATAATGAACTTTTGTTAAGATTTTAATTTCAATCGAAATACATTATCTGTTCTTTTCCTTAGCGTAGGGGCACCCTCTGCTCGATGCCACCCATCTTCTTTTCAATTAGCTCCCGGATTATATAACAAACAGACTTCTCTCAGTCTCAAGCTACATTGGAATGTTCCATTCCCGTCCGATCAACTTCTATTCCACCACTAGCCGTGCCGTACATCAACCACCACGCAACCTGCTTGGCTGGCTGCCCTAATTTCTCCTCCATGACTGTTGTCCCGTGGGTCAAACACCACGCACACTCTAGACTTCTTCCTTCTTCAAATATCCATCCCCAACTGACTAAATTTCTCTCCTCCATCCTCGCAGATCATCTCGTTCATTCACCCCACGTTGAGATGTATAACGGATCACCTGACCCTCAACCTCCAATAAAATCTCATATTGGCCCGCGGTTTCTCTTCCTTAATTCTGACCTTCCAAAATTCCCGAATTCAAAGAATTGAACTCAGGTATCATATTTTTAAGTCTCCAGCCAGTGTTTCTGGTACGTTTTGAAGCCCGCTGTGTTGCCTCTCTCTCGCCTTGATGTTTACTTGATCGGCAGTCTCCAATAGCGGCGAAATAAAATGCCATATCCACTCATTACAATTTATTACAGTCCTCAAAATTGTATTTTTTGGGTAATAGAAAAACTTGAGGATTAAGTCTCAAACAGGAAACTCCACTTTAATAGCAAAGGAACGGAATTGAAAAGAAGGGATGTGGAAGGTAGAGCAAGGTAGCCAAGGTTTGATTAGCGTTCCCGGGTTATATTTAAGGATCCTACTCAGTGATTCACATAAAAGAGATACAGGGGAAACTAGAAAACCTGCTCCGGGTAGGTCGGGGGGCTATGGGTACTACCGGGTAAGTCAAAATGATGGACCTGATTTCTTAACTTATTCTGTGAAATATAATGAACATGTCATTATTACATTAGGTTACTTCCTTCCCCCTTTCAGACCCAAACACGTCACAACCTCAAGAACGATTCAATAACTGCTCATCAATAATCACGCGATTTGCAGGAACGAAAATATAAAACCTGCACAAATTGTCTGAGACTTGCAACGGAGAAATATTCTTCGGGGTTAGTGAGACTGATGGTGCATCACCCGATTATGATTGTGTTTATTTTCAACCCGATTCCCATTAGAGGGGAACATCCATAGAGGCTCGGGTGGACGAACTGCATAAAAATAACGCAAAAAAACTCGAGCTACATTTCGAATAACGGGTTATAGAAGTCGCTGAGTTCAATTCCTACATTCAACTTGTAATATCTGTTGTCGTTGGGCCACAAAGGTGAGCGGGACGGTGGATAGGAGGGTGGTAAAAAGAGTGAGAAAACAGTCAATATTAGTGGAATATTATTGGCTTTTATTACTGTATTGTGAATATTTTTGAATGTCTTCCCTATACTTACAGATATGCATGATTCTTCAACTCAGATGCAGCTTCCGAAATGATCCTCATTTAGCCTCGATCGGCTGTTGCTATTAATTACCGCATCCTCCCTTACAATTTCCCTTCCTATACTGTTAAAGGGGAGTATCAAAATATTGAATCATTTTGATCTGTCACCCCTTAAAAATCTTTTAATTATTTTCATTTCAGAATATATCTGTTCGCTTCCAAGAAGCGTCATTATTTGAATTGTAATCGTGGAAATTTTTCCAAAGTTATGTAATTTTGATAAAACCTTTGCTCTTCAAATTAGAAAAGTTGTTACGTTGAAGTACTACGTCTAATTACTTTCTTGCTTTTCATTAGAACGATATTTTTAATCTCAAATCGGAGTGTCGAATGTTTTGTAGAGTGTCTTAAAAATGTATATCATAAGTAATTAATAAATATAATTCAAACATTTCATTGAAATCAGAGGGGGAAAAGGGCACTATTTATATTTAAAAATCAAAAGTAAAACTAAAACGGTCGCACAAAATATGAGCTGGGCTGCGGGTTCACTAGAATATAATTTTAGCTCAGCTTACCGTACAGCATGTCAATGTGGTATCATTATTATTATAATAAAATTAACTTTTACTGACAAATTTATTTCGTTACCATAGTAACATTTATTACATACTGAATATTGAATTATTTCAGGTGTCCGCTATTTCTCACATCATTCCGTCGCCGGATTGGTTCATAGGAATCGACAGTTTCGACTTATTTGTTGGTGGTACCTGGATTGACTCTATAACATTGGAGGTAATATAATACAAAAATTACTTGCTAAATTATCAGGAATATTCATCTTCAAATTTTTAATAATAAATGTCAACTTAATGTCCTACAATAAAGTGTAGCTAAAATATGACAGAAAAATTAAAAATACCATTTTTTTACTTTTACGTGAGACTGTGAAATAATTGTACCATCCGCCTTTATATTTAATCTTAGCTAAATCCTTTTTTTACAATTTTATTTTACAATCCAGTTTCCTTGTTTTATCCCCATGTAATTTTGAAAGTAATAGGGGGAAAATGACTTAGCAACATCGTAACTGCCAATCAATATGAAGAGAAGATACTAAAATAAAACTTAAAAAAATGGTTCTAATGAAGTTTCCATGTCTTAAAAATGTATATCATAAGTATATATGAATAGCGTCATTAAATTTCTTCGATCTAGATGAGTTCAATTTTCGTGAAACCGGTGGTTAAACTTACTAAGAACCTACAAAATTAATCGCGAACTATAACAAAATAAACAGATGATGATGAGTTCTCGGGATTCCAACCACGTGTTGATGTTTGTTGGCCACAAGGTTTTGATGGCTGCACTGTGGTCATCTTCAAGTGCCAGCCATTGAAAAGTAGAGACAAACAAACAGCTTCACGTGGTAGAATCCCGAGAACTATTCATCCAGAAGTTACACTGGGAAAACCTGATGACCCCAAAATTATCACAGATCGCCTCATGTTATAAGGACAACTCATTTGATTTTTTAGTTCATACAGGGGATCGGTAGAAGTAAATGGATGGTAGTTTCCGAAACGGCACCCGGACAAAAGAGGATTGTAATAGTAGTTGACTTATTTTACATTGTACAGACCTGTTTGTACCTGTCTAGATTATATAGACACTACATGAGTTTTTTGTGATATTAATCTTATTAAAGTTGCAGGAAGTTTTGGAAGTATAGTGAATATTGTACTATATTTCGATAGTATAATATTAAGTTGATGCTGATCGTGCATTCATTATCCGGTATAGTTACTCGAGTAGATCATATACAAGGCCAGGAGAGTAGTTTGTTACCATATCGTAATTCATCACACGGAAGCCGAATAATTCTCGGAGAGTTATAAGATTCTATCAGTCTATTTTCGTAACAATTTTTTATTCTCAAACTCGTATATACAACAAAGTCATTAATTATGCCCCATTGTTACTTTCAATATCAGAACAGGTTCATCAAAATTCTATGCATAATGCTTCCTCTCTTTATGCAGTCCGTTAGGTTTGTGTTAACTTTGTGTGCTGCAGGCAGATCCTCTGGACGCAGGGACGGACAACGGGTTCACGTTCACGGCTCCTAACTGGCGCACTGAACCCCCGGGTCCCGTGTACCGCATCACCAGCAGGCACCCTTCTCACCCGGCAGGTTCCTTCTTCTACCCTCAGCTGCCCAGGCTGCCTCCTCTCGCAACGTTCCAGATCATTAAGGTAAGCTCAAACTGAAATTATAAGTACTTCTTATATTATTTATCCGGGTAAGATACCTGATTACTGAAATTAGTTAAGGAATAAATAGCTGTGCATAATTTATTCTATATATATATATATATATATATATATATATATATATCCCTTACGCTGCGTAAATTTTGGATATGGAAGGAAGCAAAAAACAATTACTTTTTATTTTGCCAAGAAGAAATGGGCATATAACCAACTGTCGTATTAGTAATAATTTCAATCTCTGAATTCTGTTTGTAGATTGATCCTGAAATAACTAATTGATTTACAACAACACTTTTTTAAACGAAACATTTAATTACGAGGGTTGCTCTTCAAGTAAGTACCGTTTTCATATTTTGCCGCTGCCACGTTGCAGTTGTGATGTCGAACTTCCCGGTTACAGTCTACATTCATTAGGCAGTCATTCGCGGGTGTGTAGCATCGTCATTTTTGTCCTTGCCCGGGACCTCTGTGTTGGAAGGCATTGGCGTTAAATACTACGTCACATGAAGTTAAAATTAAGTTCCGATATTTATTTAAAAATAAGAGAACATTGTTTTCCACCTCTTACAACTTCTCCAGATAGCCAATGAATCGTCACTTTGGGATTCTCTTTTCTTACAGCGTTTCTAAATGGTTAAAACAATTTATCGATCCGACAGGTGAGAAATCAGGTAATACGTTTCTGAACGGAAGTAATGCTACGCCTGCAAACCTTTAGAGAAAATTGTTTAAGGGGCATGGAAAAACAATAATGAGTGATGAAATGTGGAGAAAGTAGATCAGCAGTTTAATGAGGACTGTAGCAACGCCCGGCCACACACCCTCAAACTACCGAAAGACATGATCGCATCATTTAGTTGCGAGCAATTAGAGGACAATCCTTTAAGTTGCACCAACAGCTAAGGTCATTAATGACTGTTCAAAATTACGGGGAACTTCATATATAATTAAGGGAATCATAGTATGGTAACTCAAACAACACAAAATCCAAGACCAAGCCAAGATTCGAACCCGGGACCTCTGTGGTGCGAGGCAGCGATGCTAACCATTACACCACAGGAGATCGGCTCGTCTGTATTAGACCCCAACCAATTTTTATATCTATGTATGTGAATAAATTATTTGGTGAAAACATTTCAAAGTCGATCAGTATGTGAAACAGGAAGTGCAAACTTTCATTTCATCACTGGCGGCATCTTTATTTAATGAATGCATAGATGCCAGAATAATGGCGGTGACTATGTGCAGAAGTAGTGTCATTTGTAACGTAATGATTGATAATAAAATACTTGTAAATTAATGTTCCGTTACTTTTTAAAGTAAATGTTGATACTTTAAAAGCAGCCCACGTAAGTCAGGGATTAAATATGCTGCACAGAATCTCTGTATTTATTCGTCGAGTTCTTATACGTTTTTTATTGAGATTATACATATTATAGTTTACTATGTTTGACAACAGCGGAACAAATGTATAAACTCTAATCAATTTTATTATTAGAAAACATTGATCGTAATTTAGCAGACCGTCCATAAAGTAATTTGGTGTACCATGGTTACAATAACGTCCGAAGTTCACAAGTGAGGAATAATAGTAACAGAATAAAATAAATCAGCGAACAATTTAGAACACTTTTGGACACAGTTTAAAATTTTATGCCCTTAAGAGGAAATAATAAAAGTTTTGCCATATAATCTGTTCCATAAAGTTTCTGAATTATGTCACTTTCAATATGTTTAATTGCGTGAATAGTGTGAACAAAAAAAATGAAAGGTACTCATGCAAGAAGTATTCAATATTTTCAGAAAAGTCATGGAATGAAAATATGAAACGCATACATTAAATTTATTCCAATTAAGTTTATAAATATCTAATTAATGGACAAGATAACGTGATAAAATAAATACGACATAATGTTTCTTAAATACTTGCTTATTCGTTAGATCATTCAAAATCGATTGGTACGTGAAGTTAACATCTAAAAGTTTACTATTTTGCCAATCAATTGAATGTTTGGAATTGATATGTTTCTTTTACTGTATCTTTAACTCAGACGATTTATATTTGAAACATATAGACATAGCAAAATCATTAACGCAAAGTGATTTCACCTTCCATTTTAAATAAAACCGCAATCTTAAAATCAGCGACGCGTAACACAACGCTAATAAAGTGACAAAAATTCGAGTTCGTCACATGTTTTAGTGCGTACTAAATTCATATAGTATATATCAGATTGGGTGGAACGATTTAATATATAAGCGTGGAAAGAAGTTATCAAAGCTGAATCTCTTTGCCAGCGAATCATTGTTTCGGAAAGAATGTTGCGCTGATAAGACTCGTCCCGACGATATTGCCTGAAGAGTTCGCTAGTGCACACCGCTGGAATCTGTCTGGGAACATTTCCAGGAGCAACACGGAGAACGACTTCAATCGAGAATAATTTAGAAGAGAACCCCTGGGAAGGGTACGGGAGCAACGCTTTTCTGCTGGCTCGGCGCCACGTTGGCTTGTATACGGAAGATCTCGGTTTCCTGGACCGCGGATTTAGAAAACAAACACGCACCGTTTAAACAAAGAAACGGAACGGTCTGCCTGCATCGCACTAACGCCGTTAAGAAGTAAAAAGATAAAAAGTCAAGAAACGTATATCTTGGTGGCTTAGCGCCGTTTTCTTGAGCAAGAGTTCCGCAAAAAAGTAATTGTAACAATTCTTATTAAAAGAATTTAAACCTCAACCGTATATCACTTATTTCGGGATTACATTATTTTGTGAATACTATACGTATTTTACTTTTCCGTCCAAGGAATAAACTTTTAAATATATTATCGTAATCTCGTAAATATAGCCACTACAATTATTTTGATTAAATTTTCTATTTCTTCTTTAATTAAAGTCTCTTAAAAATGCAATTTTTTGTTCTTTTAGTGCCTCAGCCAATAACGAAATACAAATACCACTTAATTATTACAGCATTTCTGGAAATACTTAACCAATCGTTATGAAGGAGGATGAGATCAATTTATAAATAACGCGTTGAAAATGAACCAGATTTGTTTCAAACCCATAGTTTTTGGGTCATTAAAGTCCTTTCATTTACTATCCGCATGGGATGAGATGACGAGATTTATAAAACCTACTGCTTCGAGTTGTAACAGCCTTATTAATATATATATATATATATATATAATAAACAATCTTTATCTCAGATTTAGGCTGCAATTTAACAAATATCTCCCTAAATCTCATCCGGCTCATACGCTGGAATTACACTGGGCGCCAGTCGTTGCTACTGGTTTTCCATCAACCACAGTCGCACTACGACGTCTGACAGTCATCCAAATACACGTAATATATCTCTTTTTCTCAGTGTAGATTGGAATGGAGCCTGTCCCTTCAAATGTCTCAATTGTCGGATATCGAGCGACAGAAACCAATATGCAGGCTGCAACAAATGTTCTCAACCCTCCTACATTTCCCGGACGTCCATACTTTAATTCAAGGTCGACATTTATCAAATAACTCCGAAAAGACATTCGTTCATTGAAGATGTTTTATTTTCAAAACCTGATAAATTCAACCGTTGTACTATTTTATGGAAATTTGCTAATAAATAATATATTTTATTAATTCCTTAGTTTGCCAATTATCGCCAAAATTTATAAAACTTTATTATTACATTAAAAACACATCGTTACTTGCTAATCTCGTGGAGCCTTTCAGGTGTGCTAAACCATTTGACTGAGATCTGCGAGATGTGAACGAACGTTGCGGTTTATAATGAAATAATTAAAATTTTTGAGATTAAATAATGTCAGTATTTGGTTAGTAATAATATTACTGTAACAGATATATGAATTAAAATATAATTATTTGTATACTGCACTTATACTATTAAGTATCTATCAATTAAACTCTCTTCGATTTTAAAATGTAGAGAGTGTTCATTCCTCTTCATGTTTGATATAAGTTTTAAATAAATGAACTTACTGGACAACGCTAATATACAGTGTGTAACAAAACAGGTCGGAAATTTTTCAGGAATATATTCCTGATATTAAAAGAAGATAAATCGAGTGTTACAACATAGGCCCGTAAATGTATAGTTATAGATTCACTTAAAAATTTATGGATGATAGTGAATGACGACAAGCCTTGTTGTCTTGACAAAAATAGACTGGTTCAATATGTTGCGGATAAAATTTCTTTCTATGGATACGTCTTAGAAGTAGCAAATGTTTACGCGTCATATCTGAGCTGATCGTTTTGTAAGAAGTTCAACATACTAATTGGACGCCCTATTCACATATCAGATGAAATGTTCACAACGACCTCATTTTTACTGAATAAAGGAAGCATCTCTTATTCGCGTTGAGCTTAGAACCTAACAAAAAATGCCTGGTGTAGTGCGTATTGTATGAGAGCTTGCTACAAAGCGTGCACGCGGAGTTAATATATTACGTGTAATTATTTGTGTATTCTGAGAAATATTTAGGTCAGCATCAATTTTATTCCAAACATGAATCATTACGTAACAAATGTGACCATAATCTTGCATATTAGTCCATATAACCAGTCATAACGTTACATATTAACATTCATAAAAGTTCGGATATATCTGTATCTATGCATTTCCGGACCCTATGGCTCTATACTTTTTTCTTCTTTCAAAGTGAGGATTGTATTCGTGAAATGTTACCGTCGATCCTACGTAGGTTACACATCGTTATGTAGTATAATACCGAGATAAGTATAAGCTATTGCCATTCACGTTATTTTCAATCTGTTACAGTTGAGGGAATATAATCTGGGCACCACTTTTAATCATAGCCAAGATGACCTGCGTTACGAGCTGTTGCAAACCAAACAAGTAGGACGCCCTGCGCCAGAACCAATAAATAACAATGACATAGAGAATGAAATCGAGCAAGAGAGATTAGAGCAACCGTACGTTCGGGAGAAACCCATCTCTACAACAACAGTTTCATCGACCACCACCACATCCACTACGACGGAGACAAGTACTCCGGCTACGATTCCCTTCAACACGACTTGCGTCCCCGATCCTCCAAGAGTAATTCCTAAAGGGAGCAAGGATGCCATCAGGAATCACATACGGCAGTGGAACAAGAACAATAAGAAGCTGCCCAGGAAAAAACTTAGTATGTATTCTGAAACTATTTCTAAGTTAAATATGTATCATTCAATGTTAACGTATAATTACAGGAAATAATATTTCATAGTTAATATTGTGTGATCTAAAAATAGGTTTTAAGAATTACAATTCCATTTTAGGTTTTAGCTGATAAATATTTTAAACTAGCTAACGCCCGCGACTTTGTTTACGTCGAAATAATTCTTTTTTATTTAACTCGTCTCCTGTCTTCCGTAAAGGCGTGAGAATAGTACCCAATGTCCGACCTACCTGATGCAGGTTTTCTAGGGATTTCCCTGCATCTCCGTAGGTGAAACACCGGGTAGGATTCTTAAACTATAGCCCGGGGGGCCTAGTCAACCCTCGGCTACCTTACTCTACCTTCCGCACCCCACCCCCTTTCCATTCCTATGCTATTAAAGATCAGTTGCCTGTTTCAGGATCACCCGTCATGTAGCCTGTTAACCCAAAAAATAAAAAATAAAATGAGCAATTCGTGCGGAAATTCAATGGCTTAGTAATTAATTATATGATAATCGTCTGAACTGTTCAAGATATTGCAATGATACATATACGAATATTTAAGATGAAATTCCTGTTTCAATCCCTGAAATTTTCATTGAAATTCGTTAAGCCGTTTCTAAGTGAATAGGCTACCCGCTTTCTCTTTGAGATTTTAAAGCACGCATAGAAAAATCCTTCACACAGAAGCAATATATATATATATATATATATATATATATATACGAACTGAAACGTGCACTAATATTTAAGTTAAATTGTCTTTTTTTAACCCCTCAATTTTTCATTTAAATCCATTAACCATTCCGGAGCCTATTAGAGACAAACATACGGACAGACACACACACTGCAATTTTATATATTGGTATAGATTTAATGTTTGAATACAGCAATAGTCAATAAATTTACTAGTTACTTTCGATCTACACTTTTATGGAAATTTGCACCATCACTTTTTATGACTAAACTGGTTTCCATTTTACGCATATTCTGAAGGTTAGCTGGGATTTATTTAATAATAAAGCTACTCTTGATTCATAACACTTATAAATATCTGTATGTAGACCGAGTTTAAGTAAATAATAAGTTATCCTAGAAATATTGCCGTTTTATTTCCTCATGTATACTGGCTGACTGAAAAGTAGAATTTGGTAGTGTTGTCAGAAAGCGCTCTTTACTGTGACTTTCGATTGCTCTGACGTAAACAGCGGTTTAAACCTTGAACTTACACGCGGCTTTATACTATGGGGAAATCGTGGGAGGAGGTAGTGACCTTGCGTCGCTTTATTTGGAACTAGTGTTAGTACCTCTGACAAATGTGGTTAAAAAATAAACTTGCAAATAATTTCGTATTATTAATGTGTCGTCCAGTTTCTTATACTGATTTTCTCCACGGCAAACTAGTAAAATACTGGCAAAGTCTGAAATAAAATTATTTTAAAAATACCTTCTTCTTAAAGATCGAAGGTTTTTCCGGTGTATATTATGAATAAACAATTCTTGGGATTCCACCCGGGTTAAATGGAGTTTAAGTCACGACGTTTCGATGGCGTATTCTGCCATCGTTCTCACTTGAGAACGTCGTGGCTTAAACTCCATTTAACCCGGGTGGAAGCCCAAGAATTGTTTATTCAATACCTTCTTATGATTTAAACATTCACTTGATTTTACATTGTTGGACAACATGTTCTGTTGGAAATTTCACCGATGTTCGGTTTAGCATCCTGCTCTTTTCAAGGTCGTACTAGAAACTAACAAGCGGTTTTATCATTCGAGTTGGCCAGCACGTCTTTTGTATACTTTGACGTTAACAGTAAGAAGTTATTCATATTTCTGTGCACATTCAAAAAAAAAATTCCCACATTTCCGGTAACATAACTAATAACTGGAGCCGGATAATTTCTATTTAAAATCACATTTTTAATACTGTCAATTATTATACCATACATTTTCAATCTTTGTGGTTTATACCTACGTTTAGGACAAAAATTATTGAGACGACAACATAATTAGTGTTTTAGGTTCAATTGATGTTACGAAATTTGCTACTAACTTTTAAGTGAGATTGCGTACAATTATGCTAATTACGTTCTCCTTAAACTTCTTATTCACGATCTCCCTTTTTCACGAAACGTACATTTTATTCTATATAGTGCACGTTTCTTGATATGTGTAGTGTAATAATTTCTTTAATGGAAAAATGTTATTATATGGTTTTAATTAGATTCATCGTCTTAAAAATCAAATTAGTTTGGTAAGCCTAAATTTTGAATTTCGAGCCATAAAATGAATCTCAGCAGTGATCTTTGTCCGGCGTCGTCGTACTGTTCATCTTCACGGGATATGGCGCTATAACGATTCCTCATATAAATCTGCCTAACCAAATAAACGACTCTCTGACAACAAAACCAAACTAATAGAGCCAGTTTTTTTCTGACAGAATTATTTAAATTTGGTTAATAATAGCAATCTAGCGGATTAATATATAAATTGGCCATTTCCCGACGCAGTCGACTATCTTCTCGTCGATTATGAACTTTAAATAATTATTGCCGCTTGGCGTCGTATTTATTTGCGGGCCATGGTTTCGCAGTTACCCTGTGGATTTCATCAAACCGTTTAGAGAGAATTCCTGATGAATGGTTGACCGGAATTATATGCCCAATACTTAAGACAGGTGATCCACTGAAATGCAAGAATTACAGACCAATATCTTTATTAACAACTATCTATAAAGTCTACTCGAAAATATTATATTCAAGATTATTGCCATATGTGGAAAAAAACCTATCAATGTGGTTTTCGGAGAGGGAAGAGTACAATTGATCAGCAATTTACACTGAAACAGATACTAGAAAAAACAAATGAATATAACATATAAACCCATCATTTTTTCATAGACTTCATCTCAGCATAAGACAATATAAATAGAAAGGAACTGTAAATTGAAATTTTAAAAATACCGGAGAAGCTTATAACAATGATTAAGGTAACAATGGAAAATAGTGAATGCCGAATAAGAATAGAAACAGAACTATCAACCCCAATGAAAACAACAAATGCAGTGAGACAAAGTGACACACTGTCATGGTTAATATTTAATATAGAACTGGAAAAATAACAAGAGATTCAGAAATTCAAACAAGAGGAACCATATTCTACAGATCAGTACAAATATAAGCATACGCAGACGGCATACATATAATAGGTAGATCAGAGGAGGCTATAAAAATGAGTTATTTAGCTTTAGAGAAAGCTTCCGAAAAAATGGGATTAAAGAAAAACAGGGAAAAAACTAAATATATGGTAGCCAATGAAAAGAAACATAATCATAAACAGGATAAATAGGAACCATCAGATTTGAAAACGTTAACAAATTTGTATATTTAGGATCATTGATAAATGGAAATAATGATAATAAAACATAAATAAATAAAAGAATACAGACTGCTCATCAATTTCATTTTGTAACATTTCAAGTCAAAATTATTAACACAAAAAACAAAGCTTAAATTATATAAAAAATTAACAAAGCCAGTAATTATGTATGGAAGCGAGACGTGGGTGTTGACAGTCTGATATTTCTCGAATCGGGATTGTTGAAAGGAAAAATCTTAGAATAATTTTTGGCCCAATTCAAGGGAAGGAGAATGGCGAATCAGATCCAACAAAAAACTATATCAATTGTGTGGATCTCCGGTTATAATAAAATATATTAAAATAGCTCGACTGAAGTGAATAGGACACATTCAAAGAAATAAGTGAGACGGAAATAGTAAAAAGAGTAATGGAAAGTAAACCTGTATGGAGAAGGAAAATAGGAAGACCCAAGAATATATGGTTGGATGGAGTACTGCAGGATATCAAGAGTTTAAAAGTTAAGAATTGGTGGATGTTGACCAAGGGCAGAAATAGTTGGAGAATGATTGTGAAGGAGGCCGTGGCTGAGCCAGGCTGTTGCACCAGTATGATGATGATGTTTTGCTCGCCTAAAGAAGTTGACCATCTGCTAATGGCTGAACACTTGATCATCACTTTACTATAAATATTCATTTTAGTATTTATTAAAATTTACGTCTAGTAATAGTTATTGTAAAGCACTACAGTAAATGCACTATCAAACACAATCATTGTTTTATTTAACCGTATGAAGTTTTCAATACAGCCATCACGTCAGGGAGATGTGTGTTTAACTCACGTAAGTCATACCAATGTTTTTTTATAGTTACGATGCGCTTAAAAAACTCGAATATATAATACAGAAACACGGTTGTCATTGTAAATGTGACCCTTCCACACCAGGTAAAACATTAGTAAATACGCATATTGTAACATTGTTTCCGTTTCCAGGGGCTGGATTCCGAGATTGCCGCGTGGGTGAATGGGCAGCTTGGGGGCCTTGCAGTCAGTCGTGCGGCATCGGGGAAATGCATCGCCACAGGCCAGTGCTGAAGGAGGCGGGTAGGCGGGGCGGCAGGGCTTGCCCGCCTCTCACGGAGACTCGCTGGTGCGGCAGCGCACGCTCCTGCGAGCGGCAAAACTACTTCGAGTGGTAGTAGGCCTAGGCCGGAGCTACCTCAACTCAACCTCAACCTCGCGCTGCTCAGCCGCAACCGCACGGACCAGGGACGAGTGCAACGATGGACTTGGAGTTACTCAACTTGGAACTTGGAGCCAATATCGAAGCGATCAAGAACACGCTTTTCGGATATATTCCCAATCGATTACGCTAAACTTTCGAGCGAAATGTTTCTTTGCTCCACATAAAATTTCTAACACCTAGAAACGAAAAATTATTGTAACTTTAAAACGGCAACCCTTAGTTTGAAAATTACTAACTGTAACTATATGCGGTGAATACAAATCAATAATAACTTTACAGGTGTCATTACGAAATCATTTCAAACATTCAACGGAATTAGTTATGAAGTGACACAATGTTTGAACTGATTTGAAAAACGATAAACCGCCGAATCAACTTTATGTTCTCTCGTAATCAATACCAACCGTGCATTTCTTCGAGTGTTGGAATCATAAGACTTCTACATGCTTGAATTCCTCAAGGGAAATCTCATAACATATATTTTTCTAAGATTCGTCGTTCTCCCCGTAAGTATACTTTTGCCGGAAGTAGATTCATTACATCTGTGAGGCTAAAAGTTAATCATGTACATAAATATGAGAACTTATTTTTAAGTGGCGGGAAAATAGAGAACTATTTGTATTCAGTAGCTTTAAGATTTCCAAAGAAATTTGGCTAGCCAAACAAACTAGGTATTAACCGATTCCACATTGAGTAGGAATAGAAGTAAAGACAAATCAAATTTTTGCTTGAACAATTCACTTTCCAAATAAAAAAAGTTCATCAATAATTTAAACGTAACGAGTAAAATTAATGCCTTTTATTAAAAGCATGTCAATAGTAAATACTCCCAATACGTTAGGAAATTTTTCAACGAAATTTGGTGCGTGCACACATTTTTGTAATTTTGAATTTGATGGAAAAGTGTTCTCGATGTGTATTATAATTCATTGTTAATATTTGTAAACTTATTTATACTTGTATATATATGTTTTTTTCTTCTTTTTGCATGAAAATTGCTTACGAAAGTTGTACAAAATGTGATTTTTAGGTGAAATGCTTATAAACTATGTATTGTACTGCAATAATTTATATTATGCTAATGAATTTTGAATTTGCGTGTATTTCGTATTTTTGCGTACATTACATTGGTTAAAAGTAACAAACTTAATGTTGAGAATATTTCTCAAAGTATCGGAACATTTATACATTTATTTTGTAAATAAACTATAATCATTGGAGACGCATTGCAGTTAAATTTATTCAAAATAATAATTTCCTTACTACAGAAAAACTTTTATAAAAGTTATTGATACATGTATTTGTATTCACATTTAATGAAAATTATACCACAATAGATTACGAGGTCTTGAGGATTTATAATAACATTTAAATGTAATATTTTTTGGAAATTATATTGAATTTGACGTTTGTAGCTATCTCATATTTCATAATTAAACATTTTTTACGTAAACATTATTTATTAACATACATTTTAAATAACGTATCTATTGATGTATAGTTTCTCAAATTTCATATTGACGATTAATGAAACACCTTTTCTCTGTTTTACTTAGACTATAGATTTATATATACATGTATGAAACATTTCACTTTAACATGGTTGTTAATATTATAGCACTGATGATTTTAAAAAACAATTACTTGTTTTTAATATATTTCACTTATTTTTTGAGACGTCGTGTATTGTCTATTGCGAATGTAGTAACTTAAAAATAGGTTTTTACTATTATAGAAATGTCATTTTGTTTTTCATCTTCAGATCAACTTTAATTACATCTTAAAAAAGAGATATGAAGCATTATATGCGGTAATAAGAATAAGCTTATTTTCCATTCACAAAACAAGCTGTACACTTCACTCATATACATGGTAGTAATTACCTTTAAAATGGTGAGATTTATAACAAATAACTTATAAAAAATTATAATTTTTGGTAATAGTATTGTACGTGAAAGTAGACTGCTATGAGTTAATGTATTTACATATTCAACTAAATATCTTGCAATTCATTAGGTCAAAGTTTCATTCTGGATCTTTCAGAGACTCTTTGTATTTTCAGATTTTATCTCGAGTTATTTAACTTACGTCAGTGAATATGGCAGTAATATTTTGACTATTACTGTGGGTTCCCATTGATATGGCAGAGTTAAGAGAAACGGAAGTTGGTGGAGTATAAAATATAGAGTTGTCCGCTGATCCCATTGGATCAGTTGGCCAACTGACTCCTAAAACAGGTGAAGACACGGAGAAGGGAATGCTGCAACCCAACAGCAAACTCGTCTCCCGTCATTCGGAAGGGCGTGTGAATAGTACCCAATGTCCGACCTACTTGATGCAGGTTTTGTAGGGTTTTCCCTGCATCTCGTTAGGTTTGTCACCGGGTAGGATCCTTAAGCTATAGCACAGGGTCCCTAGTCAACCCTTGACTACCTTGCTCTACCTTCCACATCCCCCCTTTTCAATTCCCTTCTTATGCTATTAAGGGGAATTGCCTGTTTCAGGATCACCTCATGTAGCACTGTTTAACCCCACCCCCCTCAAAGAAAAGCGAGTCAACGAACCACGCAAATAGCAAGACAGGAATACTTTGCTGAATAACTCATTCTTCTGTTGGATGACTTACGATTATGTCTAGGCACTTTTCAAACAAATTACTGACAGTAAACGGTATGTTTTGGGAATAGTGGAGGAAATGAGACATAATTATCTACTAAGCTAAAGTACTACACGCAAATAGACGGGAAAGGAAACAAGTCTCCAGTCTTGACCCATAGTTCTGCATAGGAAGGATTTATTCAACGCCCTAATCGACGCAACACGTCATAATACAACACCAACAATTATTGTGGGACAATTGGATTCAATACGAGACCGGAAATTAACTAAATATAATGACGATCGAAGAACTAAATTATAAGGGGACAAACGTTGAATGTGATCATCTATTGAACGTCCCTCGTACCTGTCGATGAACCGAGAGTGTACGACCACAACCCAGAAATAAGCCAACAGTCAAACCTGTAAATTTCTCATGGCAAACTGACACCTCGGAAAGCAAAGAACGGAAATTACGCGGCAAAAGTGATGCTCATTTTTTTGTTTCCGAATCACTTGGAAATATTCACATCGACTATTTAGTAACGTTCAAACTATAAATGAAAACATATTGTACTTTTGAATCGCTTGACCAAAGAAGAAATATTTCAATTTAAACAAGTAGAATGTGCTCCTCTAACCTTTAACAACAATGAATGAACTGAATTAAAGAACGAACTTGTGAAGAGTCGACAACGTTCGCCCATTGGGGGTGCCATCTAACTATTTTTTGCTTCTTAAGCTGTAGAAATAGATTCACCCAAAGAAATTTGTGAACGTGGTCATTAATGAAACAAACGCCAGTTTTGAGGGCCTTCCATAAATGCACCTCTTGATGAGTTTGAAAAGTTAAAAGATATACTAGTAGAGATCTACTGAACTGTAAAGAGATTTTGCTGAGAAATATAACGAATCGAACTAAAATAATAGATACAGAACTTGTTGATCTAGGAAATGTTGCTTTTGAATACAATAAAGTAAGTCAACATATTTTACAAATGATGAAAACACTTTCTTTGCCGAGATCTTGATCATTTATCGTTCCGGTAACCATCAGAGAGTTATGGTTTAATGAGCTTTTAATAATGGGGAATATTCTCTCACTACATTAGATAATTGTTTATTTTATCATAAAATGAGTTTTTCGTGCCATACGGCTTCCTGAATTTGCAGATTTAATCTAACCTCAAAAGTTGTTGACTCACTATCAGAGGGGCATTACTGATTCTTGTGGCTATGTGCTATGTGACGTTATCTGGAGCGTTGTGGAACGGTAGCATCAAGCCAGAGCTCGCAGCCATCCATCAGGGCCGATAGCAGATCCGAGGTCAGGGCTAACTCCAGCAAGGATAACTGCGGCACGACCTCCGAATTTGTCACGGACAATCATGCTCATTTGCGTCTCAGGACAAATTTCTAATCAAAATTCCTCTCTATGCGGTCCTGGCTTACCGCATGAATAATAGTTTGATGAAACAATGGGGTTAATATTTTTTTTACATTTTGTTAGAACGCCATTACTGGTTCATCTTTGTTCGTCGTTAGAACAAAAGAAACTAGTGATCGATCAAAAAGTCAATCTATAGGTGCCTTTCATTTTTTTCGTAATTAATCCTCATCGAACGTTTTAGTTTAAGAAATAGATCTTACACTAAGTTACAAGTAATAAATAAATAAGGATAAAATATCATTTTAATCATGTCTCCTTCCAAATGTTGTGTCATTCCACGATTAATGAATAACGCAAAAAAAGTGTTATAAAAATTAAATACAATTTTGTTGGGCAGAGTAAAAAATCATAATTGCATCGGATTCGGTTGAAAAGGTTTGCCATGAACAATATACCACAAGTAAGGCGAAAGTGTGTTTTATTATCTTCACTGTGATGATGTCATTTTAAGATTATTAGTGTGAAACTATTTTACTTATTTTCGATTACTGGCTACATGAGTGTATCCTTAAACAGGCAACTCCTCTTTAATAGCATAGGAAGGGAATTCAGAAGGGGGATCTGGAAGGTAGAGCAATGAAGCCAAGGGTTATATAGCGCCCCGGGGCTATAGTTTAAGGATATTACCCAGTATTTCACCCAAAAGAGCTCTAGAGAAAACCATAGAAAACCTGCATCATGTAGGTCGGGATATTGGGTACCTTTCTCACATCCTGCCAAATATAGGGAGATGCGTTTTCTGTGCGATCAAAGCACCCCATTCTATGTGTCTCAACTAGTTTAAGAAGGCAGCTGGCTGACGATCTAATGGGATCAGCGGACAACACCGTATGGCCAAGATTTCGACCCCAGTTCACAGACCTCATAAAATAGATGAAGGCGCATGGAATATTTTTGATTAACAGGCTACATGAGAGTGATCATGAGACAGGCAATTCCCTTTAATAGCATAGGAAGGGAATTGAAAAGGGGGATGAGGAAGTTAGAGCCGGACAATGGCCAGCATATAACATGGCTCGGCAACGTGGTGCCTTCAAGAAAAATTTGAAGTGCCTGTATCACTTGGGCAGCATAATAACTATTTTCACTGCAATTAGACGAGTCTACCTATCTTGGACAATGTTTATTTTCAAACATCTGGTATGTAAAATAGAAATTACCTATTCGATCGTCAGCGATGCTCATTTGGACCAAAGTCTAAGAACTGTGAATTCGATTTATGTGTCAAATTACAATAATTTAGCTGAAAATTTGCATTTGCAATATTTATTTAACTTCGCATTAAAATTAAATAACGCGCAATATGTTCGTATGTAATAAATTTAAGTTATTATTATGTTATATTTATATTATTATCATATTTAATAATTTTTAATTGTGTTTCATACCTGAGTTCGGCGTTGTCTGCGGAACTTTATAGATATGCTAGACTACTGAACAGGTTGCCGCCCCTTCGTTAATAACATATTTATCTAATGACTACTTGTCATTTACTTGCACAAATTAATTTATGAAAGAATAAAGACGTGGTACACTATAAGGTATTACACAAGTACAGACGTAATTAACGTATCCGATGTTTGAATAATCTAGTTATCTGAAACAGTTAAGAAAGGTTCGTGACGTGTTTCAAAGTGTAAGACAATGAAGCTGCAATTTTGTAGGTGATCCTATCTTATCTGCATAACATCTGTTTATAATGTGTCACACTGTGTGACTAATTGTATCATGCGATGCTAAAGCCCATGGCGCCACTAATTACAAGATTCAACGTTTACAGTAAACAATAATGCTTTACTTCGGGCGTTACATACAAATAGATTGTTTACACAATTTCCGTAAATGTGATGTGGAATACTGCGTCCATAATCAAATTAAAACGCGCAGCCTACATAATTTTAGAAAAAATACTAATATTTAATTAAATTCTCGTTGTTAAAACCAAGCGTTTTCAACATGACAAGAAGTAGTATATTACTTAAGCATTCTTTAGAATATTTGTGTAACTTATTTCATGGCTTTTAATTAAAGTATATCATTAACTACATCGCAAAAAAGAATTCAACATTTAAATTGTGATAGTGAAATATTTAAGCCAAGTATGTTTCAATAAGGTAATATTCTGTAGTACTTTATTAAGGAACATATATTTGTGGATTCATTAACGTGAAGAGCTTTCGAGTAAGTTACACTTTATCAATAAATAAAATATATATAAAAAAATTTACTGCTTATGTGTCCACGAATGTGTATTTGTTTATATGAATGTTTCGGTATGAACCGCACACAAATCTAAACGCGCGGAACAAAATCAAACAAATTTTATGCACGTGCTCCTTGAAAAACAGAAACAATACTACGGGACTAAGACACAGCTAACACCTTTATGGGGCGGAATATATGGGTATTGTATTGTAAAACAGGCAGAAACTGCGGCGAAGAAAAAGATGTTTCAATCTGTGTTCTTCGTGTATAAAATCAATGTCACTTGGCATGAGGAAGCAGCCATTGGTTTTGGTGGTCCATAAAAGTAACGTGAAAACAACCGAGATTGTTATCGAATCCGGGAATATGGAGTTTATTTCTAACATTCAACATATAACTCAAGTTTAAATTCAGCCCATAGGAGTGGGGTTGAATGCGGTGGAAAACCATCGACTTACAATTAGAGCTATTTTTACCAATCCCAGTACATATGTTACTACGATCCAGCAAAAACACTGGGCGGTTTAAAAACTTCTATTAGTTATAGCATTTTTCACTATCTTAGAGTACTTCGATATATATTAAGATGCCAGGATATTTTAGACTTTCTTTCAAGGCTGTAGTGTAGTAATTACAATAATTATTATTTCATATTAACTAGGAGTTTCTTTTATGTAATTTCGGTTGCCTGCAGTTTGCGCGAGTAAAGGATGCTGCTCTGCAGACACTGTTGTAAACGATAAATAACATTTCGCGACATGCTCAATACATATACGGGACATAGCAGGACTTGGAACTTTAATAATGGCCCTCCATATCCTGTTTGAAGAGGACCCTCAGGCACAAACTGCATTGCAAACTTTAAAACATGTAAAAATGTTAAATAAATTTATATATGTAATTCTTTGATCTTGCTAATTATAATATTTGTAACCAAAGGCCTATTACAAGGTTTCGAGAATATAATATACTCTCTGAGTGAATCGGGAAAATTTTCGCTTCATATAGAGTACTGGAAAAATAATGTACAGGCTTTTATACTTCTTATATGGCTTTTCTGAAATTGTCTTTGCCTATAGACCAAGAAATAAAATTGAAGGACTAATACATTCTATGAAAGGTAAACAGATGGTTAGTGAAATGAGAAATGTAGTATATGAATTACCATGCGGAGAATGTGAAAAGGTGTATATTGGCCATACTGGAATGAGGGTCGAAACAAGGATGGAACTACATGAGGGAAATATGAAAACTGGTACGAAGTATAAAACATCACTATCCAGACGTTGCAAGACCGAAAATCATAAGGTTGACTGGAGCGGTATTAAGATTCTACATAGAGAAAGGAATGCCCTCAGAAGACGAATCTTGGAAGGCACATATATATTAGATAGAGGGTGAAAATTGGTGAATGAGAGGAATGAGGGGGGCACGATTAGTGTCATGTATGACAAGGTTAACAGTATTAATAGATTTTGGTCCCGTTGATAATGACTATCTTATGTATACAAATTAGATTATAAAATGTAATTATAAACTAATTAGATAATTTGTCAAATATGTTGGTCGAATGACAAGCCATTTAAGATCTTTGGTAGGGTAAGATCTTTAAAGCCTATGTTGTGGTATGTCCAATATAGGTCAGTTTGAAAGACGAGCAATAAAAACCTTTAATAGAATAAGACCCTTTGGGCCTAATTTTAGTATATGTGGAGTGTCTAAATTTTGACGTAGCAAGATTGCTACAATGTAGTAAATAGAATTATAATGCTTCTGTAAATTAGATAAGAGGTAAAGAAAATTGTGAATCTTATGTTATTTTACTGTTTATTTAATGAAAATTTAAGCTAATATGTATCTGTTTTTAGTTGAAAATGACAATATAGTCGAAAGCTACTGAGGAGGATATGTGAATTGGACTGAAAAATAAATCGGGTTGTTTAAAGACTAATTAATTGATTGATATGAACCAGTCCTTTTAAATTAATTTAATTGACTACAGAAGAATATAAAACTTAATTTGGCGTTTGGTTGTAAATTAGAAAACTTTAATATTGATTATTTTCCAGAAACAAATGCATTAATTCATGAGACGAAACTTAGTAACATCCGAGTTATGTTCCACAGTTACTGAGCTCGATCTTTTTAAACTCATATGCATTCATATGTAACAACTCAATTTATTGACTCAGATATAAATGTGTTGTAGTTTAATGTAAAAGACTTAACAAATTTAGATGGATAAATCACGACAGGACCAGCTTTTGATCCCTACCACTCTAATCATTTTTACGTGACAGATGGTCTACTGTTCCAATAGGATCAGCCGGCAGCCCTTACCGTATGCCCAAACCATTTTTGGGTAACAAGCTTCATGTGGGTGCTCCTGAAAATGGCAACTCCTCTTTAATAGCATTGGAAGGGAATTGAAACAGAAAATTTGGAAAATATAGGAAGGTAGCCAAAGGTTGACTAGGGCCCCGGGCTACAGTTTAGGAATCCTACCTGTTGATTCATCAAAAAAAGATGCAGAGTAAACCTTATAAAACCTGCATCAGGTAGGTCGAGCTTTTGGGTACTATTCTCCCAGCCGTACGAATGACGGGAAATAAGTTTGCAGTGGGGTCACGGCATTTCCTTCTCTGTGTCTGCACCAGTTATAGGAAGCAGTTGACTGATCCAATGGGATCAGAGGACAATTTTTTACTGTATGATCAAGGTCTTTGACCCCAGTACATACACCTGAAGAGATGAAGATGCCTCACCGTGTAAGAACCTTAAAACCTGAGAGAGAACGAGGCATGTCCAAAGATAAATCCGCACTCCCTTTGTGGAGAAAAACTTGTGAGCGAAAGTTTTCACAGGTAACTCAAAATCTCTAGATCAGTCAATTTTATCTTTTTCTTCTTTGGGTGTTACTTGAGAGTGATTCTAAAAATGGCAACTTCCTTTTAATAGATTAGGAAGGGAAATGAAAAGAGGGGTTGTTGAACGTAAAGTAGCCAATGATTGACTATGGCCCCCGGGCTATAGTTACGAATATGATTTGGTAACTTATAGACGATTCTCTGTTCAATTATATAGAGTGAATACGATAATCTCAAATGCGGCCGGGACTCGAAAATGCGGTAATGGGTTTGAATCCCAGTCCTATCTATATATTTCAATCCTAATCTTTCAATTAATTTTTATGAATTTTAATCGATCTTGACTTAACTATTGAAAATAATAATCTAATTATTACGGTACGACGGAAAATATAGAACACGAAAACTGATCAGCCCGGTAACAAAAGATCTCGTGAAGCCGAAGGTTTGGTAATCCCAGTTTCTGAATATAGTTACTATAGCCAATAATATGTAGATTATTAATAACATCGAGAAGCCTAGTGGCAATGGCGCTTAATGAAATTGCGGGCCGTGTAAGGGAGTCCAGGCACGTGAATGCATACTATTTCCCCGTCTGCGGAGGTGAAATTTACCAGTATCATGTCTCCATGTGTCGGAAGCAGACATTTCACGTGGTTTGTTGATGAACGTCTTTGCGTAAGCTACTTTTGAATCGTAGAGCAGCCCTTCCGTGTATGATTACAACTTCAAGGCTGATCGTTTCTCTAACCCAGCTAATCTCAGACAGTCCCTCTATTATTTTTTCCTCCTTCGACCTCAAGTATAGGACCATTCATTTAGATTTTTTTGGCATGAGACATGTTTGTAACATCCAATGATTCAGCCTTGGTGGCGCTTTATCAGGGTTTCTATACACTTCTTCAGGTCGATGAAAGTTTCCCAAAAAACTCAGGTCAATATGACAATGCAGACGTCTCAGATATTACTCCTTGTGGCTTGCTTTCCGTCCAATCCGTATTGAAAAGATATATACTGCACGAAAATTACGCGCGGTAGAGTGTAGACTAATATTAAGGTGACCGCCAATAGTTGTATATTTCCATAGAATAGTAAAAGATACAGTATTAGTCACGTTAACTTTTAAAGAATCCGTGTTTGGTTTTATTAACAATAAAATTAAGCCCAATTATTTACGGAAATTGAAAAATAATTTGTATTTTACAAATTGGAAAATAATTTGTATTTTACAATTAAAGTCATTGAATAAAAAATGAATATGGTGGACATATACTACCTCAAATTTATACTTTCTGATCATAATCTTTTAAAACACCAAATACGTTTATGTAAACAGTAAAGACTACCTCACGATATCAACTGCTAAGTAAATGATTCATTAAAATTAAAAATATGAGTTAGAATTAAATAAGTCTGTGACAATTTTATACTCAAATTAATTTAATGATTCTGAGGGAATAGTTGGCATTAAGTAAGGTCAAATTATTTCATAAAAATAGGCTTGGATTTTCTATTGCACAATCTAGAGATGTTTGCAGACCGTCTGTCACTTCAGGGAATTTGCCTGGTTATCAACTTCAATTATCAAAAGCATTAAGCGATGCACTAGTTCATAATGAATCTCTAGAGAACAAATTATTAATAAATTTGTGATCTAATGGTAGTTCATGACTAGTTCTTAGTCAGTCATAGTTTTTTGTCCCCCTTAACTGTAAATACGCAGTACGAATTAACAAATCGAAAATAATAGTTAATGAGCCAAGGATATCACAAAAAAAATTATAACATTGACGAGGTGTTACAAAAACAACAGGAATTTTATGACTGGAAACATATTCTTTAATAAAAGATGGACATAACAAAACGAAATACTGTGTTGAACAGAGTTCTCCTGTAGAAACACAAAGAACAAATTGTTCTTTTCTTGACAAATTATGAGTTTCATGAAAAATGAGTCTAATTTATAGAAATATGGACTCATTTAACAACTTCATCTAAAATTTATTTTCTGATAATGAATTAATCACCATATAGTGGCAAAATTTGTAACTATTATAAGATGAAGTATTTTTTTCTTTAAATATTTGTTTCTCAAATAAAAATGTAGAAGATGGTGCATTTTTCTCAAATAATGTGTTCATTATTTACGTTCAAAATGGGTTAGTAACTGATTTAGTGGTCACTCTGTATGTTTAAATGGATCAGTCGTTCCGTAAAATACATTGTGAAATAATAATGATTTCAGTGAATCCTTTACCTTGAGCTACGGACCGGATGTCGGGAAATCCTTCGTGACAATGTTTCCGCTCCGGAGACAGGCAACTCCTGGAATAGCAGTCCGTATTTATAGAGCAAGTGTTGACGCATAGGTCACGTTACACTAGAAACTACCCACAACTAACAACACATATACTATGGTCAATTTTACCTCTAAAAAGAGTTCATTCGTAGTGCAAGTATGCAAATAATTCACTGCGAATGGAAAAACCCGAGGGCACCTTCATAAAAAATTCGAAATTAATACAAATAAAAATGAATAAAATATAATTTCGGTTTGCAGGAAAATTGAGACTAATATAAAACCAAAGTATTTTTTCCGTTTAAGTACATTTAAAATCACAATCAGTCATTTAATACAAAATTTCATTGAATATATTACAAATAATTATTATGATATGGAAATTGTTTTATGTAATCTGTAAATTTTAAAATTACATTTCGTATGTACTCAGTGTAAATATAATTCTAGGTTTCTACACATGATAATTATTTATTTAAATTAAATAAATGATAAAATAAAATTATAAATATCACTTCACACATCCATTTAAATTACTGCTTAACGTTCTTTTTACAGAAAGAAAAACTGTTCGACACCTATTTATTTTTTTATATAACTTCATTTTAAGTTTATAATATCCTATCCCAATACTAGTCAACTTTCTAAAATTAATCCCGGACTTAATTCCACGTTTTGTTTTGTTTCCAGTATAGAATTGGAATACAGCCTATCTTTGTCTTTTGGATATCATTGGATGTCTCCCGAAATCATATTTCATCGCTGTTTCTTGACAGTTGAACATAATTGACATTAAAAACATTTCATGCTAGTTTCACGCCGAAATTTGCACGTATCGTCACAGCTCATTGTTTGGATTACAAGTATAAAACGTCACCTTTATTTTCTAAAGGGGAGATTTAATTATTTAAATATGAACAAAATTTAGCCGGTATTTTATAATTTATTTATGTAACATGTTAAATGACATATGGGTTTAATTACGCAGGGTAAAGAATAATTTCAGAAACATCACAAGGTTTATTCATTTTCCATATCATAAAATCAAACAATATTATCCTGTTAAACTAGTACTCGCAAAATAAAGACATAACATGTAAAGAAAGTTCAAAATTAAGGTACAGAATGTAAAAAATCTATTTACATCATGTTTAAAAAATTATAGCTTCGGAGAACGTGAGATTCCATTACAGGGAACCATCTACGTATTTTGAGCATTAATAGTAATTTGTATTTAGTTTGTTGATTCTAGTATGCTTTAAATTTGAAAATTGAATAGGAACGTTTTTACATTTGTGATACAAATTTCTTTCACGCGAAACTCTTATAACTTCATGACTGAAAATATTATGAAAAGATACTAGTACAATGTCTACTAAATTATTTCGTTCGCATGATAATTCACCACTTCAATTTTGATAACACTAAAGTTGTACTTTCACTGTCTGTATTTGATTTTCATAAGATAATTATATTTCCGGACAGAAAAGCTCCGTTTATAAAAATATTTAGATTAGATAATACGTAAAATTGTTAACTATCTGCATGTTTTTCGTGTTGTTACGATTTTGTTTTATTTTAAATTTTCCTTTCACGTTTCATTTGCACACGTCGCTCTTAGACAGCTTTTTCCACATCGAATACTTAGAAATCAATGCTTGCTAACTTCCACTCGTCTCCGCATGTCTTATTCTCGTTGATGTTGCATTATCACACCATTGCCTGTGCTAATGCGTTGCGTAGTCACTGTCCAACACAATGTGAACTGCTGACGCGACGTACAGGGGTCCACCCTCCTCGGCCTCCGATCACGTTTTGCCTGGAGCGACTCCTGCTCCCTTCGTCACCCCGAACAAACTGCAAAATTCACCCATCATACTGCCATAGTTTATTCTGTTGAAAGTACTCATGCTTCCAGAACCTCCAAAAGCAACCCCACGTGGTTACTTACCACGATCATATGAAAAAGTCCCTCACGTGGGTTATATATATATATAACACAAATTTCTACTAAGGTCCTGCGATAAATTACCAACAATGTGGGATTTAGGGAATTAAATTAGCAATTGCTTATCTCAAGGTATTCTTATATATGAGATTTGTCAGGGTTCATTACTGTGGGGTAACAACGGGTAACAGATATCTCGCTTATTAAGATAATCCTGTTTACCGTTCTTCGCTGGTTTCAGAACCTTCTCGTCCAGTTATCAGTGATAACAGTTCCTGGAATTATTTGTGGGTGGCAGGTAGACAGCAAGCTGTGGTGATCCCTTCTCACACTGGGTGATATTTGCACCGTCGAGTGATGAAGAAACCTGCCTTCAGGGTAGTGGTTCACTTCTCGGCACAGAGTTTCGGCTGGGATATACCTTTACAATCCTGAACTTTCCGCATATTCTCTGGCTGTCTCCGAATATTCTCATTTGATTTTCCGAATTTAATTAGTATTTTAGGACGAGGGTTCTTCTCTTGTACAATTTCAATCGGGGGTATTTGCTTTACTAAGGACACGAGACTCAAACAAAATCTCAAATTACAACGAAGGGAATTATCTTGTGGGCGTTCTGTATTAGAAAGTTTGTCTTACACATGACAGTATATAGGTACACGCATATATTTTTATTTTTGTTGTCTACGTTCGGGAAGATCCTCAGAACTGCAGGTGGACCGAGTCGGCTGCATGCTGAATTTCGGATATTGGAAATAATTCTCAGAATGCTGTTGGTGAAACTTACCTTTGTGGTCGGGCCATGAACTCCTGTTTAACTAGTAATTTTCTCATATTGGCACAGAGAAAATGCATTTCTCTCCTTCCAAATAAATCTGCCGACTTTTTGCTGCTTCTTTACTGCTCCTCTGTTAACTTTAATCAAACTACTAACTGCTCTTTCCGATATTATATTTCCAACTCTCCTCTTCGATATGCTAATATAAAATATTTTTATATAGTTAGACTTCAAACTGTCCTCTTCAAGATCGGACATAACTATCTTCTCCAAGATTCAACTTTCAACTGGTTCTAACTCTCCCATCCAAGACTCTAAGATCAGTTCTTCCTTGAAGTCTAGTACACCTTTTCGTTTCCAAGGTAAACATCATGTTACACGATCTTTCTCTTCCAATCACTTTGATTTTACATTTTCCCTGAGCTAACCTTTGAAGATTCGGTGGGGTATTTATCCTTCTAACGGGCTGTGCTAATGTCTCCCTATTGTTTCCTCACATGTTTGTGTCGCTTCTCTGTCGAGACCGGGCACCTCATTTTGGTCGGATATTCAAAAGCATCGGATTCTTTCCATTAAATTTACTAGTCAACTTACTAATTAATTTGGTGGCGTCCTTAATACTTATTCAGAGTGATACTATTTAAAAAGAAAGAGGATTAGGTTTTACGTGACGTTCTTGATTTTAAACAGTTTTTTGTCAGGCCTCCTGTTAATCCAGGTTTCTTGAAAGATCTACCTACTTACCTGGTTCGTCGCTTGTTACCACCGGAAATTTAAATTAACATAAAGTGTGCTGTTAAATAATAACGTTCATAATGTAGCTTCTCCTTTGTTTAATCAAAAATGGAAATTGACGTGGTCCGTGACATTTTACTTTTTATCCTACCATAAACGAGACGTGAAATATTAATCCCGTATGCAAAACTTTGTACCAAGGAAAAGAAATGAAAGTAAACCATACGAAGTGAAGCTGTTAGTTTACCAACATCGCGACTTCACGGGGACTCAGGTTCAACACTGCCTGCCTGTTGGCGGGCGAGCTCTTTCTCAAATGTGTACTTTTGTGCTTTCAGAACGACGGTATTCTGTTTTGGTCCCACAGAGACTATGTTGCGTGATGATTCCAAAGTGCCTGACACTTTTGGGACTTATGGATTCTTCTGTTGTCTTACCCGCTCTGACGTATCCATAGATTACCATCCACTTGTAGGTGGACTATCGTCTGATATGAAATCACTAACACGTCTGGACTATTTTCCCAGTAGTTATATATATATATATATATTACCACGAAAAAAGGTTTTCTACTATTATATGTTTTGACTAATAATAAAATACAAAGTTTTCCAATTCAAAACGTAGCGGGAAAATATGTATGGTCCAAAAAATATTTTGGAACATCGTCTCAGCTTTACACTAATGACGAAAGAATTAGTGATATACGGAAAACATTGTCCGCAATAATTTGTAGATCATACAATTTTACGTGTAATGCTGTACAATATTTTGAAATTAGGGCAAATGGTGCCGTATAAATCGTTCCGATTTAAAAATACTGTGGTACTGCTACTGATTATATCTCCAAAATGGTTGATCATATACTAATAGGTTACGGGAAAAATGGTAGAGAATTGCATTCTGTTTACAATACATTATTTGATTTAAAATCAGCTCAGAATTTCTGAATGCACCCATTTTAATATTTATAGAAGTATTTCAGTTGAAGTTTTATAATTTCAGATACTACAGGTGTTAAAAACTGTTTTAAAAACCTCGTTTATTTTAATATACTAATGACGAAGTACTTTCCCAGTTGACAGCCACTCTTACCCTCTGTGCCACAGTATGATCGCGGCTATCAATCGTAATTAGTGTAATTTTGGGAATACTCAGTCGATTTTAAAATAGAATCATGTAATAGAAAAATAATTATGACCGACCAGTTCGCAGATGTCAGCTATAGAAATACGACAACCGGCAGGCTTTTAACATCTGGCATTTCACGAACGATTTATACCGTACCATTAACCCAAATTTTGTAATAAAGTCAGAGATAACATTTTATGCTCTAGAATTTTTTACTGGACATGGTTTTCCATAAATTGCTTCATTATTTCGTTGGTAGAGAAAAACTGAAAAGACGTGAATTATGTACTTTTTGGCACAGAAACTTTTTCCGAGGTTTTTCACTATCGGCCACCGTTTTACAAGTAGGAAAAAATATTAAATACCGGACGTACTTCTCGGAGATACCTTTTCGGGACTTGGTTTCTGAGATCAACAGGAAGTCGGTTATGACACAATATAAGTGTGAATATTAGGAAATCATTACTGAAAATGTTCGTATGGAGTGTGGCGTTTATGGGTGCGAAACGTGGACTGCAGGAGTTGCAGAAAGGAAAAGATTAGAAGCCTTTGAAATGTGGTGCTATAGAAAAATGCGGTAAATCATATGGGTTGGTTAAAGTAACTAACGAGGAACTTCGAAGCAGAAAAGGGGAAGAGAACAAGATAGAGGACGCTGACCAAGAGATGAAATATATTAATATAGGCCAGGTTTTGAGACATGACGGTCTTGTAAAATTAGAATTAGAGGGAAATGTGTCGGGTAAGAACACCAGATGGAGTCAAAGGATGGAATACGCTAATCAGATTAGGGAAGATGAGAGATGTGGTAGTTATGCGGAAATGACAAGTCTTGCACAAGATAGGTTAGCATGGAAGGTTCTATAAAACCACAACAACAATTACAGTGTAAGGTAACAAATTAAACGCGTTTTACTTAGTTGTTTATTGTAAAATATTATTGATCTAATCCATAGTTGGTCAGATATAGAATGCTAGAGTTAGACGTGATTATTTTATAAAGTATATTACGTTTATATTCTTGTTCTTCTTCGTTGGCTCTGCAGCTCATTAGGGCTTTGGCCTACCAGGATATGGTGTAATACGTGGTCAGCGTATCGACTCTTCAACAGTCTTAACTCCAGTACGTATATAATTCAAAATATTAATACTAGTGTGTGAAAATGCTGCTAAAAAAGTCAGTATTCTTGAAAACAGAAACTATAACAGGAGAATAAATTTAAGAATACCTCGTTAGAAGTGTATAGCAAGAATTACCAACTACGAAATGCTTCAGCTATTTTTAGCAAATTTATTTGAATCTACTAATAATTTCCGTACATGTTTTACCAATTGCCTTGTTATTTATGAATATAAAAATAACATTAAATGTTAAATACAGGATAAAAGTAATTTACTTATTTTTCACAACCCGACTTTAAATACAGCAATAATATTACTATGCTATTTGTTTGGTTACATGTACTACATTTAAATTAATATTATCCTTATAGAACAAGTAAATAAACGTCAAACAACCGATGCCAAAAATTTCATGTTATTAAACGCATTATATACAACGTTTCGTCCACTTTACGATGTTTATCTGAATATCTGTTATTTATTAGGTTAATTATTTCACTTATAACTCAGATTTACTGCAGTAAATACAAAATATACTATGCTTATTAAACAATACCGTATAATTAACAATTAAATTTGCTGTGAAAACAAGCCGAATTGAATTTGTGGGTTTCATTTGAGTGGATTGGTATTCAGACATGCTGTAACATATTTACTAGCCTTGAAGAATTTCGTACTAAATTAATGTATTTAGAAGATCAGAATCAAAAAGTCTGGACCGGACCGGGACTGAAAGTTAAGTTTAATTAAAATTACTTTAATTTGCTTATTGTGACCATTTAATCTGGGATTTCTAAAATTGTGTATCTCTCACAAAATGTATGTTCCATCTTTCTATATGCATTTAGACTAAAAACCACAAGCGACAATTGGAGCGTTTATTGTGTGTAAGTATTGTTACGTTCTAATAATGCACTAACTTGCTTCAGTGACTTATTCATTCCTCGAAATTGATTATAAATAATGTTAATTTTGATTCTGTAATTTGTAACTTAAGTTTTTACCGATGAAATATTCGGACTTTGTTGAAACCAATTAAGTATGAATTTAGGATAATTTATAAATTTCTCGGAAGAGATATGTGCAAGCCCTTTGTAGGCAGGATCGCATTGGTTGGCGTAAAGGGGATCTCTGGTTGCGATTGTGAGCGTTCCACCTCGCCGCTCCCACTTGACCTGCACACAAACACTTGCTGAAAATGGAGATGGAGCAAACTTTAGCTCAGTTTGTCTGAGTTGCGTCGGCTTCGGACTTTCTAGGAATTCCAATTCTCATGCGCGTACTCAGATGCATTGAAATTCACCTGCAATTGATCGTTACTATTCACCGTTCTATATGCGTGCAGTAACGTGGTATCTTGCTGAAACATAAGTCCTAGCATAAATATTTATTAAATTAGTTTTAACTATTCAAAACTATTCTCAGAAAACTCCATTATGCCTGTAATAATGTTTAAAATAATTATTTTCATTGTAATTGAAACATTGTCTGAAAACTAGTTTCACTCGGAATTATCATAAAACATTAATTGATTTATAATAAAAAGTTCATTTACGTAACACTATTGAACAATGTTTATTTCAGATATATGGGGCAAACACAGGTGTTAATTGGTTTTAAAATAATATAATTATTTTTTAACTCCGATTTACTTCAGTAGCATTTCATTAAATTAGCAATCATTTCCAATGGTCTGTTTGCTATAATAAATAATATTCTAATTATAGCTTATCAAGTGGATAAAAATTTAATATATGAGATTCACTAATGATTTACTGATGAATTCAGTCCCCTACAAAAGTCCTTAAAATTCGTCAAGGGAATTTTCGAGCACCCTGTATGGAGACAATTATATGTGTAAGTGGTTCCATTTTGTATGGTTCGGATCGTTGGGAAACCCAACATGGGTGAAGACGTCGTGAAACATGTACTTATTGAAAAGTATGGAGGAACAAAATCGCAAGTGGCATTGCCGTATGGACCAGCACAGTGACTAGAAGAAGCAAAGCAGGCATTTAAAATGATTATCAAACAGAGCTAATGAAGATAAATTTGAAACGGTTGTATTTTTATATATTTATAAATAATTTGTGTAGATCGGAAGGAAAGGTTTTCGATCCTGTATTTTGTCGAAATGACCTAAGTCAGAGTCTCAGTGGCAGTACATGTCTTGGAAAAGCTAAGTTAGCAACCATGAAATAGTTATGTTGGAAGGACTGTGGAATTACTCGTTGTGAGCGCCGAGCTGGATAAATTCACATTAGTTGTATTCGGTGAGTTAAAAATTGAATCTAAGTAGTAAGCGCTGATATAGTGAATAGTGCATCAGCTATTAGGATAGTAATAATTACTTATTATTACATTTACTTAGGCCCCACACCTAGAAGCCATTTCGTAATATTTATTCTATTATTTAATGCAAACCCCACGTTCAGGGAAGAGTTTTTTGTAATAAGTATAATTTTACTATTGGGGCATATTGTAATTTAATTGAATCTCCACAGTTGGATGACTTTTGTATAATTTAATACTTTTATTTACTTCAAGCCCCACGTTGGTGGAAGCCAATTATTAATTTCCAGGATTTAATTTAATGGAAAATAAATAGAAAATCAGGACATGAAATCAAACTCATAATTTACATTTTCTAACGAAAGGTGATATATATGAAAAAAAAGAATTAAATTATAGTTTGGGTTTTTATTAAAATTATGACTGATTACAAACCAAGGTTTTTCATCAATTCAGATCTAATTTACAGTCATTTAATTCACAGCAATTGCTTGATTTGACGTTGTACTTCATTTTGTAAGAAAAGAGAGGAATACAAAACGATGGAGATATTTACAGATAAATCAAAATAACCTAAATATATCGGATACCATTCAATTATCATTAATTGCTCATTTATATTGTTTAAATATTTACTACCGTTGATGATCCGCAAATATGTATATTATCTTTTATAAAAATTCGGAATTTTTAAATTACTTAACGTTTGCTTAAATAATAAATTTGTTGCCTTTTATAAGAACTTTATAGTTCCCCACATCACCATACATCAAGGACAACTGCATGCGTTTCCTTTCTTCATTTTTTTAATAATCATTTTCTATTATCCCATAATTGAACCAAAGAAATTAATTTATCAGCATCAAAAAATATTCTTCATTTTAACAATTATAGTGGACAGCAAGCACGTCAACACTCGATGAGCGATCGAAGTGGTATCCAGAAGCAGCAGAATTGCTGTGTGAACGAGAGCCCATTGTGGTCAATGGTCCGTTTGACGCTTGATTCTTAAAAGAATGGAGGCGTGCGACAGGTGCAAGCGACTGATTTTGTATATTATAGACATGTCGCATGTGAACATCGTGGCTTGCACCTGTGTTTCAATTAACTTCTTACTCGTATCGCAGACACGCTAACCACGTGTAAAAGGAGCCTAAGAGGTGCCTTTCTGAATATCCTCTGGGGAAGTACAACATAGAATTTGATGGCCAGAACTCAGAACTTTAACCTGCGATACATTAAGGGCGACTTCGTTTTTTATATATTTCACTGGGTATAAGGAAGTCACCTGAATCTAATTGTGAAAGCAGTCTCTGTAGATCAGAAGGTAGAAATTTAATTCATTTCACATAAATACGACTATTTTTATTTTACCGATACGAGCAGAATTAATGAGAATTTTTCAGTTTACTTTCGTCTATAATTGATTTATACTTCAGTTTCAAATTAATATCACTACAATTTGTAGGTTGATATTAGGCCTACCTTTTAATGTGTACGCAATAACACAATATAAAGAATATATATATATATATAAGAAATATTGTGTATTTTTAAATAATGTAACACCACATTGAATTAGGGGTATAAATCTTCCTAAGTTCATAACATTCTAAATTGAACGATGATATTGAATAAGATTGATTATTAATTTACACTATTGCTGAAAAATCGTGCAATTTTTATTCTTTTTACCTCTGAGGGAGTAAAATATACAACATATGCCGATAAGCTTACATGGAAAATAATTTTAAGATAAAGCTGTTAAGTTAATTGAGTCCAGAAAAGTTCAAGGAATAGAATGAAGCCCTATTGATTTTCACATTAAGTTTTTCTTCTTTTGGACGTTAGACCTTTACAGATTGACTTGTTCCACATTTTGGATACGATTTCTCAACGGAGCCTGCTTTATTTCTAGCTCAAGGCAAAATAGAATTACACGACCAGATGCTGCCCCTCCAATTAATTTCTTAACCAAGTATTGCTACTCCATCATATCGAGAATATTGGCGGATTTTCAGTTTTCGTGTGACGTGTTCGGCAGGTTATTCATACAGAGTTTAATTCCGGGAACTGTTCTTCAATAGTTCTCAAAGTGAAAACCTTTAACATTTTGTCCATATCGGGTTGTAGCTGTCCTCTACAGAACGTTACGCCCTTGTTTGTATAACTTCTAAAGATTATTCCTGTATGACCCGAGATTGGCGACGAATTGAAAAGAGATCAAATGCCGGATTATTAAGTGGGAATGTGTGAAGGACAGAGTGGTCAGGAACGATAAAATATGCCTGTGTGAGGGAACAGCTACAGGATCACAATAGGATTTGGTGGACTGAATTTTGAACTGGGATTGAGCATAAACTAAAAAAGGAGCTCAGTTACTACAAATAGAAGGATTTAGAGTAGGGTTCCGCTTCTACAAGTGTCAGAAAGTCAGAGAGTCTAAATTTATGTGGTAAAGTCGCTTTCTTTTTACCTCACGTGCTCGCAGGCCCATCAACACGCCTCGGCTCAGTTTTCGCCGATTCCTTCAAAATCTTGAAATATTTGAGCGCCGGGTAATATGTTGATAAATAAAATAATCAAAAATAGTATTGTAACGAAATTTCTTTGTCGACAGAAAAATTTTGGTCACATCAGAGCGTGGCTGGTTGTACACTTTCCTGCTTCTTATTCATACATCCTTCCGAGTGCTCTCGTCACATGACTCTGAAACGTCTGCGCGTGTTTCCACCCACATTTACCATGGTGTAACCATGGCATTAACAATGAAAAGTTAACACGAAGGCGCCGATCTGCGCTCCCAATTATGAGCCGCACGCCTCAGACTATACCTCCAACTCATCCACAGTATATGTATACGAGGGTAAATTAATAACAATCTAATTATATTTAGTTGGTCTCCACGGTTTTTTGTACTCACCTGTCGCTAGATTGGACCTTTAGTGGTAGAATTCAGCGTTATCAGATCAGTCAACTTTACGCTGTTGCGACGCAAAAATATTCAGATCATGAAACAATGTCTTTCTGTCTCAGAATAGTTGCTTTTATATATATTTGGCATAAATGGGATATATTTGCAAGTGTCTGTAACCATTTTTTACGTTACAGAAATCGTATCTCGATTCGCGGTGATCAATTCTGACGTCTGCTCAGGGAACTTCCACATCTGCTTCTTGGATTCCTGTTCTGAATTCCCCAATTAGTCAACCTTGCTGTTGCCTCCGTATACGCTACCTTTAAGTCTCACTAGAACTGTTTCTTTATTAATTAACTTCACTTAAGCTTCCCCGTAACAATAATATCTTCCCTTCCAATTGACTTCTCCTTTAAACTTACACTGTATTTAAGCTTCTGCTCAACATCGTGTAAACTCTTATTTGAAAATTTAATAGTCAGTTATCAACTTAATAATTTCATAACATCAATAACTTCGAGCTAGCTCCTTGCTGTCTGACGTGGTGATTGTTTTCTCGGTAGTTACTTAATTTCATCGATGGATACGGATGTTGACGAAAATAGTACGGTGATAAATTATTTATATTTTTAAAAAGTTTACAGTGGCCCAGATACAAACTGAGCTGAAGGAAAGTCAACAGCACTCAACACGACTTGTTGCCGCTTGAATGAATTTAAACGTGCCCGCGCGAGCGCTGGTGTTGACGCTGCACAAACATGACGATTGAGGTTTCTTCTGACGAAACAGAACAGCCGATAAAATTCATGACATCATGAAAAAGACTGTCGTTTCAAACATCGTGTTACTTCTGTGATGGCGTGAAGTTCCGCATATGAATGTTGGTCCGCGGAGAAGGACAATTGAAAATTATGCTTGAAATAATTTCACAATAATCCGTTTTGTATCTTTATACGAATATTTTTGTACAATTACAGCCCCGAGACAAGACCGTGTAACCAAAGGTAAAAGGACATAGGTCCCGTTTGCTGGCAGACGAATTTACACGTGTTCGTCGGATTATTTAACGTCAGGATTAATATTTTTAAAAATGTATTATGCCACGTTATTAGATCATTTGCATTGTGAGCTGAAGCAGAAAGAAACTGTTCTCCAACAAGTCACTACAGTTGCTCATTACCCAGGTATTACGATGACAAGAGTGCGATTATGAGTCTTCCCAATAGTTCTCCATCTCCCTATTCCACATACTATATTTATTTATTTTATAATCACAAAAAATTACATTGTGCGAAGCAATTTTCGTCGAATTAGACGGTTATGAGTTTGAAACATTTTTTCCATGTATAATAAATTCTTAGCAATCTTTGGTAACAAAAAGTAGGGTGAACTGTCGTGTGAATAAACATGGCTGAAATAAATTGGAATAATAAAATTTTGATGTTCCTTGAGAACTAAAATTATTCCATTGGACACTTTACAGATGTAATCCATTCAGTGTATTTTGTTCTATTCTTGAAGAAGTCATTGCCAAGTGAATAGTTTATTGTCAGCTGTAGCCTAGTCTAAAGTACTAATTCATTGCTTTTGTGATCATAATTACTGGTTCATAGCACTGCCTGGGTGTAAACTAAACTTATATTAGCCATGAAAAGTAATGAATTACACGCGTAATTTAAATGCATCAAGACCGGCACTTTTGGATAATTTATCTCTTAAAGGTTGCACACCGACTACCACCGATATTGACGGTTATCTTAAAATGAACAGGAATGGTGACTGACGGTACCTTAACAGACTCAAGAATTCTCGTAAAACTTTTGAAAAGCACAGTACCTTAAAAAAATGTAAAAATTCCCGATGCTTTAACAAAGTAAAATAATGCTTCTGACAGTTTAATGGAGTTCTTTCTCTTAAGGAAGTTGAAAATCATACCAGTACCTTACGCTTAAAATATGATTTACGTTCACTATTAAACAAAGTAAATTTAATTAAAACCGTCAACTATTCAATAGAAAAAATAGTATCTGAGTGTAATGTCATTAATTCTTAAACACCTGAAGTTCCTCAAGTTTTACAATTAATAACAAATATATTAAATTATAATTAAAAATCTAATAGATTAATAGACCACGTTTTGATACATGAGGGTCTTGTAAAATTATAATTAGAGGGAAGTGTGTGGGGTAAGAAAAGAAGAGGGAGACAAATGATGGAATACGCTAAGTAGATTAGGGAGGAAGTGGTATGCAGTAGCTATATAGAAATTGAAAGACTTGCAAAGGAGGGTTGCATCAGATCAGTCTTAGTACGGATAACTACAACAACAATTAAAAATATTACCTATGGGTTTATCACTCTTTTACACCCTTCTATATTTGCTAAAGTTTGAACTTCTAGATATAACTGGACAAACACAGCTTTGAAATATTTCTTGCGTTATTATAAATAAAACGGAAACATATTAACGAACTTTCTTACTAATCGTCATGTGTTCTATGTATTTGTATTCCAGGATATAATTGGTAAAATATGACAGCAGTAAAAAGTAATTATAAAGGGAATATTGCGCCAAATAGAATATGCTGTATTTCCGAGTTTTCTCTGATCCAACCCTCGATGACGTCATAGAATTTTGCACGATAACACTTTTTTTAACTATAATTTCGCCACATTGTACTGCAGGGTTTTAAAGAATATATATGCTAAGTTTTGTTGCAATATGCTAACACGTATAAGTAATATACAAACGATAAAATTTACAAACATAAAACCTATATATTATATAAATTATTTTTAAATTTATTGTACTAAGTAAATTATTTTGTTCCGATTTTAGAAATGATGCAAACATTTTGTATTTACGAAATTATTTTAAAAAATCATTACCGAAAACAATGTTATTGAGATGAAAATAATTCTTTAATCATAAAACTCATGAACTAAATTCAAAGTGTTTATATATTGCGAGTGTTCGCCCTACGATAACTAGTGAAATATATTGTAGGAATTAATGTTACCAAAATGCATTTTCAGTGTTTATTTAGATAATTTTTAAAACTTAAGCGTTTAAAGCCTTTCTAAGCACTCACGACTAATATCATTTGCCAATTATACATTTATGTAAACCACCTTTTATTAGTAACTTTCCGCCAATATTGATCTAGTGTTGTTTTCTTTTGGGGAGGGGGGGGGGTTAAAAGGCTACATAAGGATGATCCTGAAACTGGCAACTCCCCTTTAATAGTATAGGAAGGGAATTGAAAAGGGGGGATGTGTGGAAGGTAAAGCAAGGTAACCAAGGGTTGACTAGAACCCCCGGGATATAGTTTAAGGACCATATTCAGTGTTTCACCTAAAGAAATGTAAGGAAAACCTGCATCAGGTAGGTCGTGCATTGGTACTATTTTCACGCCCTTCCGAATGATGGGAGATGTGTTTTCTGTGGGGTCGCAGCATTCACTTCTCTGTGTGTCCACGAGTTTTAGGGTGCAGTTGGCAGAATGATACAATGGCACTAGGGGACAACTCTTACCGTGTGTCCGAGGTCTGCGATTCCAGTACATACACCTCCCAAAATAGGTGTTGGTGCCTCGGAATGTAAGAAATTTGAAATAAAAAACTATAGAGAATACGAGGCATTCCTAGCGAAGCCAGGTGAGCCCCGCAGTCCACTCTGGGGAGTAACACCTGCGAGAGAAAACTCTCACAGACTCATCCCTTGTTATAGTGGTTTAATTACATGACAACTTAAAGATACATGTAAATGTTGTTGATAAGCAACGTTTTAATCTCGTGAGGCTACACGATTTTAAACAATCGTTAAATAATTTATAAAACTAAAATATCACTTCGTGAACACCTTGGTACGTAATTATTGGGACTCAAGCGCTATAAAAATATCGTCAACGTTCAACCAGAGAACGCACCGAATTCATCTACATCTATAGTGTCAAAATCTAGGTATTAATTACAACTAAGTCGACTTTATAAAAAATAAAATTATATTATTTTTCGTTAACTCATTAAATTGGAGTCCATCCTAGCACTATTATACTTTTTTCGACATGGCTACCTCGAAAAATGTTTGGAACTAAATTCACAGCCTAAAAATAATATGAATATAGTAAGCACTTCCGAGAGCTTCTAATAAGCATAGTGGTTTACATATAAGAAATTTGATAAAATGTAATTGTGAATTTTGCTATCCAAGTTTCATTATCAGAGATTTTGGAAAGTTAAGTGATTAAATACCAATTTTATTTTAAAAATATCCTATCTATTTAAATCAACAATATTGGGTAAGTTACATAAGGATTATATTTAAGTGAGGTCGACTTTTGCTGTGGCAGCTCCAGATGGTCGAAGTTGCGTAACAGATACATTTATGGGTACAGTGATACTTTCAGATTTTCTGCTGTTACAGAATGTGTTAACGAGAGAGATTACAAGGCTCCGCAAATGGCAGGCAGACACGCTAAAGCCGATTTTGTTAAATGTCTTGCGATGAATGGAAGATGGAGTGACCGGGTGGCATTCCTGGAGGCACCTGCTCCGCGCCAATCAACTCGTAGCGGAAACCGATCGCAATGCCTCGCTCAGAAACTCTTATTTATGCCTGCACTTAACGATACCGTTAGCTTTATATCCTTAACTTCTAATTACGGTGCAAACTAACGTTATTTGCGATGTGATTCAAATGTTTGCCTTATCTCGTTCATTACTTACAGCATACGTAGTATTGTATAAATGTTACTTATGTTACTCGAAATAGACGCACAACAAACTACAACTCTATAAACAATTTTAAAACTTGTTTCATTTTTACTTTATATACATTTTTCTACTTTATATTCAGCCATTAGTGTTATTATTTTTCTGTATCATGCAGCTAATTAATTTCACTTTTATTCTGATATATTTGCAATCAATGTTCTTCTTCTTTGGTATATTCTGAAGTGCCATAAAATTGTTTAAAGCGGACTCTCGCTGAAATTTTAATTACGCCGACTTTAAATTATGTCTGTCAAATGTATGCAGTTACTAATACATTAATTCTTCTGCTGCGATGGTCTTTCAGAGAATGGTTACGTTACAACTTGTGTATTTCAATTAGCTTTGAATATTATTCATCCCTTTTATTTCAGGATTGTTAATTGGTCCTATTTTCCTCTGGTGCAAGGTATGCCATCATTTAAATTTTTCTTGCGAACTTGCGTATTAATCTGTACTTCTTAAATAGCTAAGAATGATGAAAGGTGAATCGAGGTTTACTTCAGTTGCATAAATGATCGCTTATGATATCTATTGCAACAATTATTTGAGATTTTCAAACTCCTTCCTTCACAATTGTTCCATACAACCGGTTGCCTTAATCATAATTATACTGAGCTAATATATGGTTGAGCTATAAATTCAGCATACGTCTGTGTCACATAACAATTGGTCAACATATTGTCCGTAAACAATCACCTGATTAATGATCCTGGACTCACTTTTTCCACTGGTGTTGAACAGCTGGCAAACAGGGCCTTTAAATATGGTTCTCATTCCACTTCTAACGGTGTAAATTCGTAGACTGTCTTTTGTAGTTACACAATTTTGTTCAATTTAAGATTTTCCCGTAATCATTTTTCTACATCGGAAGTAGACATAGTTTAAATACATTCTTCCTAAGTGTAGAGCTATGTGATTAGCAGTTGTATTATAAAATGTTTGGGGGTAACAGGCTACTCCCCTTTAACAACATAGGAAGGGAATTCAAAAAGGAGGGATGTGGAAGGTAGAGGAAGAGAGCCAAGGATAAATGAAAGAATATATTAAGAACTAGGCAAGTTACGGAGTGTCTGCTAGTGGCGCCGTCATATCGCCGGATTGTGCCGCAACTAAACTATAGCGACGAATTTTGGGCTCGAACGAGACATACATGGGTTTTCCAGAATGACATTGTTTGTTCTTTAATATTTTTAAGTATTTGATAATCATAAGCTTGTCTCGATCAGTAATATTTCGTGGTCAAGGTAGATTGTCCAAAAAGATCGATCAACGGTATTCCTGCGAGGTAAAATAATACTGGATTATTCCGTGGAGAAGAACGGTGAAGAACTTCTTGCTTTCAAATGAAAGTATCTGCTTGAAACGGCGAGAAGCTTGGAGAGAGACGAAGCTAGAAATGCACTCAGGTATCCTTATAAGTTTCTCAATCTTTGACACCTGGGGATCGTATTGCTTCGACGACTAGCCTAAATTTTCTTTAACTCGTTAATACTTTTGTAAATATTTTCCTCAGTTTGTATAGGTGTAAATAAATACCACAATTATTTCCTTTATCATTTGATTATAATTTGTACTTTACCTCGCCACATAACGCAGCATGGCTTATTCTATGTATTGTATTTTTAATATCTAACTTTATATCTCTTGGCAGTAGTTTCCCTCTATTACGTCACATAATAGTTGTTCCTAAATTTACATATATGCAATACTCTTAATAACAACACAAAATTTCTGAAAATACTTTATTTACAAACACGGCAAACTTCGGCATGGTGACTGTAAATGCACAAACGTTTAAAAAACTATTATAACTATGGCATTCATTTATAAAATAATCAGATACTACATGAGCTGAGGCTTTCCCGGTGTAGTTCATGCAGAAATAGTTCTCGGGTTTCCACTCGGGTGCAGGTGCGATGAAAACGCGACGTTTCGACGACCAAGTGCTCTGTCGTCATCTTCAGGCTGAGTCTCAGCGACGTTTCGCATTGTCGCGTTTTCATCTCACCTGCACCCGAGTGGAAACCCGAGAACTATTTCTGCCTAATCAGATACTCTTTCTCTATAAGGCGCGCGGTTGACATATTTAAGAAATACTATCTTTCTAAATGAAAATATTTCTCAGCAATAAATAAAAAAATTGGATTGATCTTTGTTTTCGAAAAGATCCAACGCTTTTCTTTCACTCTTGAACTGCTCATATCCGAGGAGTCTAAAGTTAAGCGAGTCTCTTCACTCCAATAATCAAGCACAGCCTCACTCGGCAGACTCAGACATGCTCCGATGCAACAACTGTGAACCAGGTCCCAGTATGACTAATACCAAGTAAGGCTTTGTCTCTGTTCAGCAATTGTTCCAATCTTCTTACAGGAACCAGTTCGAACCCACGACACTGTGATTTATGAATAGTCCTCCCTCTGCGAGTTCGTGTACACACAGTCCGTACTGTCTCGGATTTGCAACCTGCGCATAAAGACTCAATTAAAACTCATGTTCTTATTTTAAATGTATGGCAGCAATACAAACTATTAAAACTGTGTCACATGCTATCGCAATGTTTTCATTGTGATGAAGTCGGCTGGGAACAAACTTGACCTCCATCCGACTTCTCAGGTCTGATGTTTAGTTCGTGCTGTCTCTTCTGAAAATTCATCCAAATCAAAAGATCTTTTACTGTTGTGGAGTATTAATTCAGCCTAATCAATATGTCCGACGCAGGTAATGTATGGAATGAGCCTTTGTGTGTCCGAAAAATACATAAACTATTATCAACAGTTTTCTTTTCTTACTAACGCAAAAAATTGATTATTAATAAGTCAGTGGCTAGCTGTGGTGCAGTGAGGACGTGTTTATTTGTTTGTGGGATTACACGGAGATGGGCTGCGATTTTGGACTACCGGGCGAGGATCGGGGGTGGGCGGCGGTGTATTTGAGGTGCCGCGGTACGATCCCTGGCTGAGAATCAAACAATCTGGCACTTAATGCCTATATGTTGGTGATAATTAGCATATTCTTAGTGATTAGAGGACGACTGACGCACAAGATTGATTAAATAAGATGATGTCGATAGTAAGTTAGGTATAAGGAAAAATTATATACGCTTTCTGCAGGTAAATTGCTCTAGCGTAATTTCCAAAGTTGAAGAATTATGTAATCTAGTCGATACATATGAACCAGATGTACTAATTATTACGGAATCGTGGTTACACTCAAACGTAAATGATGCTGAAATTTAAAGATACGATTGCCAAATATTTAGAAGGGGCAGGGGAGCCTGGGGCGGGGGCGTATTTATTTGCTCAAAAATTGAAATCAACAGTACCACAAGGAAACAAAGAATTAATATGGGTAGAAATTAAGAGTTTAAATGACATCATGAACATAATAGCTTGCTACAGGTCCGCAAACGAAACTAACTCAGTTCTGGAAACAATAGCGAAAAAAACTATGCTAAGCCTGAGCTGCCGAAAATTCGTAGTAGCAGGTGATCTAAATATAACTAGGGTTAACTGGAACGGTCAGCTAGGAAATTCCCGAAAAAAAAATAGCCCTAAATTCTCTGGTGTAGGAAAACGGATTCGAAAAGGTAGTGAGGGAGTCAACGCGAAAAAATAATACTCTCAACATTTTCCTAGTTAGGCCAGCGGAAGACGTGATTAGCTGCGACGCATTGCCAGGAATTTGCGATCACAAAAGTGTTCTATTAGAAAGAGAATTCATCGTAGAAGCTACATGTATAGATGAAAATTTATGTAGTTGGAAATATTATAAAACAAATAAATTGGGATTGCAGATCTTCTTGTTGGAGGAACTGAGAGACCTTATAAATAGTGGGGGAGATATAAGCAAAATATGGACAAATTTTAAATATATCATCCTAGAATCTAGAAATAAATATTACCTGGGATACAAATAAAACGCAATAGTGATCCTGAATATTTTACAAGAAGCATAAAACAGCTAAAGAGAAACGTTAGACGAGCATATTCTAGGAAGGAGCACAACCCTGCTATTTATACTTCCGTCAATTATTAACGTTATTAGGTAAGGAAAAGAAAACTTGCACAGGAATCGTTTTTACGTAACATTAATAAAGAGCGGGGGAGATTTTATAGCTATATCCGCAAACGCACTGGAAACCGTGGAAAGTTAGATATCTTAAAAACTGACGGAATCAACGTAGCTTCAGATAATCAGATAAGGAAAAGGCAAATATATTGTATGAATATTACGTCTCTGTGTTTTCAAAAATTAACGGTTCATACATGTAACAAACAGTGACTATGAATCCTAAAAATTCGAAATCACGGCAACAGCAGTAAGGAGGAAAATTAGTAAACTAAAAAACAAGAAATCACGCGGTCCAGATGATATCTCCACGGAAATAATTAAACTGGGTGGGGAGGCAATTTTTCCGTATTTAATAAGGCTATTTAATATATCCATAAATAACTCAAGACTGCAAACATATTGGAAAAAGGGAATTATTTTTCTTATATTTAAATCTGGAAATTAAACGGACATACGAAATAAGAGACCTATAGTCTAGTATCTGTAGTATGCAAAATCATGGAGCACTTAATAACTACGTACATTTGGGATGCACTTGAATTTAAAGGGTGGTTCTTGGAATACCAACATGGGCTTCGATCGGAATTTGCATATGAATGTTAAATTATCAATTTGTTTCAAGATCTATCAGACGAAGTCGAACTTGATGGTAGAATAGTCGCTTTTGTTATTGATTTTGCTAAGTCTTTCTATGTAGTTCCTCACGACGTCTTGATCCAAAAGTTAGATGGGACGGGTATTGAGAAAAGAGTAGCTCTGGGTACAAGAATTCTTACAAAATAGGCTACAAAAAATCAGAGTTGGAAAAGAAACTAGAACTTCGATCTGCAGCATCGGGAATTCCCCAGGGATCAGTTATTGCCCCATAATTGTTTCTCATATTTATTAATTATTTATGGTATAAATTCTACGGTTCGACTTTTTGCAGATGACTGTGTAATAAACAGAGAAATAACTGGGGAACAATACGCAGCTGCTCTACAAACTGACTTAGATATTCTAAGTGCATGGGCTAAGCGAAATAAACAATAGTAAAAGTAAAGCGATCAGTTTTACTCAAATGGACCTTCAATATGCCTTGGAATATAAAATAGATGGGGAAACAGTGATCCAGGAGACAAACAGTGCATTATTTCAACAGTGGGCAGAGTACGTAAACTATGATACAAGGAGAGCGCGGAACACTTTAAACTTTGTAATAAGAACACACAATGAAGGGTATTGCGAAATGTAAGGAAATGCCATATTGGTCATTCGTTCGACCACTTATGGAATATGGTGCAGCATGCTGGGATCCGTACAGGATAGTTCAAATAGAATCCTTAGAAATGGTGCTAAGAGGGGCTGCAAAGTTCGTACAAATAGGACCTGGGCATAGGAACGAAAAAGTAAAGCGACTAGGGTGGGATACGTTACAGACAAGAAGAGAAGGAGCTAGGTTACACATATATACCGACCCTATTCAGATCGAAGACCTTGGCAGAGAGTCCGAGATAGAATGAAAAGATCTACTCGGTACGGTAGGGGTGATCACTTGTTTAAATTAAAAGCTAGGCAATAAAAAACTGATGTTGGCAAATACTCATTCCTAAATAGGACAATTAATGACTGGAACAATCTGCCTGCAGGAATGTTTGGAGAACTTCCTCTAACAGAAAGAAAATTTAGACTTAATCTAACCTAGGTTATAGTGGATATAGTGTAGTGTAAAGATATACAATGAAGTGAAGTGATTAGTTCTCCAAAATCTCTAACAATATACTAAAGTGAAATATATATTTAGTGCAATTTTTTTCAGGCAAAATCAATATTATTATTTTTTCAAAATTTAGTTCTAATAATAATAATATCGTTACATGTATATTTATTTTTATTCGGTTTATATATGATCTATATTGAACTAATATAATTATATTGATAATTATAGGTTAAATATGGTCCTTACGACCAGATTATTAATTATTGTTTAAGTCTTATGTTTCGGCCTCCGAGAATCTGCCCATTTGTGTATTAAGTAATTATATACAAAAGAAAGACCTGTAGAAAGAGTTAAATATGAGGATTAATAGAGAGAAAACCAAGGTAATGGAGTGTATATTTTGACGGAAGTTAAGAAATTCTGCTTCTTGGGAAGCGTAAAAACTAAGGACGGTAAAAGTACAGTAGACATAAAATGTAGGATAGCACAGGCAAGGAAGGCTTTCGTGAAAAAGAGAAATTTACTTACGGGTAATATAAATGTGAATACTAGGAAATCGTTGTTAAAAATGTTCGTATGGAGGGTGGCGTTATATGGGTGCGAAAAGTGGACGATAGGAATTAGGGAAAAGAAAAGAATAGAAGCCTTTGAAATGTGGTGCTATAGGCGAATGGTGAAAATCAGATGGGTGGATAGAATCACAAACGAGGAACTTCTAAACAGAATAGGGGAAGAGCGAACAATATGACGGACGTTGACTAAGAGAAGGGATAGATTAATTGGCCACGTTTTAAGACATGAGGGTCTTGTAAAATTAGTAGTAGAGGGAAGTGTGTGTGATAAGAAAAGAAGAGGAAGGCAAAGTATGGAATACGCAAAGTAGATTAAGGGGGATGTGGGTTGTGCTGGTTGTAAGGAAATGAAAAGGCCTGCGCGAGATAGGTTAGCATGGAGAGTTGCATCACACGAGTCTTAGATTTGAATACCACAACAACATTACAATGAAGGTTAATCAACTTTAAAATTATTGAAACTAATTATACGCAACCATTAATTATATAATTTTGGTTAAATGTTGAATTAAATCCATATTTATTGACTCTAGCATTTATGCTACGTGAAGCTTCTCCCCAACGCTACCGTTGTGAACTGTGAAGGAAGGTTGAGGTTTAATTTGAACTCAAGAACTAGTTTAATCCCAGTAGAGTCGAAGTTCTCCTCGCGTTTTGGGATGGTCTGGAGTTCATTTTTCTAACCTTAGAAATGAAAGAAGGTTAGGATGAGTTTCTATTACATTATTGGGAATTATAACATGGCACTTCGTTTTATGGGTTCATTCAGCATATCGTAATTGGTTCACATCTTGTTCCTTGTATTCAAATATATACCTGATACTTCGTTTTCTTTGATTAATACTGGTGGCGTTACCTGATATACGTCTCAAGGATTTAGAACATATTAATAGAGGAGTATACGCTGAAATAGATAATATATTATTTTGGGTTTCGATTTTCTAAAAACATTAATCATTTCTTTTTCTTTCAAAATAGTAACCCCGCTAAACAATTAAACTCATTATATGAATCTGTATTAGCCATAGAAATTTGAATAAGCATAATGTCAGGTATGCGGTCTGTTTTTGAAACACCCTCTATACCGGTTTAGGAACTTATTCTTTACAGTTTATAGGATTAAATGCAGTTCACCCTTTTATGTGCGAAATCGGAAACAATAATCACATTGTAGTTACAAATAACTCTCTAGTCATAAATATAATATTAAAATAATAAATCGGTTGGATAAAAATTAATGAAACTAATTATTTATCCGCTTTGAAATCAAAACTCTGTGTATAATACAGTTACCAGTAAAGGTAAAATAAATTTATCGTTCATTGAAAAAGAAATCTATTCTAACATATAATTGCTTATCATCAACATATTTATATTACGATTCTGACATCAAACAAAGGTTTGAATATTATTCTACAGTAAATGTTTCAGGTACATAAAATAGTTTTAAATAACTTTCTGTTTTATAGCATAGCTGTACAGATGCAATCAGTGAAAGGGGAACTTGACGTAACGAAATGAAAGTAGCAGTTCATATCCTATAGGCTTCCTGATGAACTTTACTTTTGATATAAGTACTATTTTCCTGTTTAAAAGTGAACATCTTTCACTGGTTACCAATATTTGTAAAGTTTGCTGTTTTATAATGTTCCAAAAATAGAGTTTCTCATTGTCTGTCTATGCCGATAGTATTAAATAGGGTTGCGTTGAACATTTGGACGAATTTACTTCATTATAATATTTCCTTTTCTGAAAATGCCCATGTAAATTTTAAATTATAAACATTGAAATAATTATTGCACTTAAGGTGTAGCTAGTCACCCATTTAAACACGTGTACATTTTTCAAAGCATTTCTACAAATTCTCCTTGTTTGGCACGAGTTGTGTCGGCCTCGCCAGTGTTACTTTTGGACAACAATTCATAAATATAAAAACAAAGATTTTACATAAAGAAACCCAAAACTAAATATGAAAGTCTCAGAAACTATCTCTGTAAATAAAGTAAAGATAAGTAGATGAAATGAAGAAAAATTCAATGGCAATCGTGCTACAACTTTTGACTTGATCTCAATGTAAAATGTAATTAATTTGTATAAAATGATTCTGAAAAGTTGGTTGTTGATCAAGTGAACCACCAAAATGTTACTCCGACCTTCCATCAACATCGAGAACTGGAGTCGACTTAATTTTTAAATTAATTTACTCTAACATATCATTATTCAGATACCAATTACTTAATTTGGACATAGGTAATTGACATTTATATTTGGCTACATATCAAATAATCAGTTAAGTTCAGAAACTTTATTTATTTTTGAAAAACATATCTGAATAAATTCGATGTAATTGTCGTTAACAATTCATTCCGCATTTTCAAAAGCACTTGAATTTTATATGCTATCAGATATTTGATCGATTCACGGACTGTTGGGTCTTTGTTATACAGGAACGAATTATATAAATTGAAGGTATGCATTTAGAGATAATTGTACATGTTACCTTAGGTTTTTGAATGGTGCTTATAATATTGTGAAAATAATAGTATCAATAAATCTGTTGTTCCAAATTAGATTAAATATTTTATTTAAATTTTAAAACTCAGTCTAATTTTTTTAATTGGAAAGCATTAAAATGATTTTTGCTATTTCATGTTAATATTTATCAAAATTGATCGAATGCTTGGAAAATTGTACAAGCTATTTAAATTGCTTCTGATTGCAGCCTGAGTGTAACAATCATGGTAATATCATATAAATCAGTCATATCTATTTTGAAATATTTAAGTAACATTGAAATAATTTAAACTAGTGATGAGTAGGATAGTTCTTGAAAGGGATTAGTTCTATTATACTTCATCCACTGTACTAAACTTGTTATTTCAAGTAGCTCAACCGAACTCGTTAGTTCATTATAAACTTGTTACTTAACATATGCAGACTATGATACCAAGGCGTGACTGAGGCCCCAGACAGAAATGAAATTTATTTCTTAAAACTTAAACGTCTTTGTTTGAAGTGTACAAATTAGAAAATGAAATATCCAAATTACAGTTGGGCAACTAGTGATTGAATGAATATCGTATAATGTTTCACGTAGCATCTATGTTCTTTAAAAATTATTTTAAAGATGAAATTAATTATTTCATAATTATTAATAAAATTAATAATATATATAAAAAATTTTGAAGATGAAATTAATAAATTTATATTGTCAAACCAAACGTTCATTAAAAAGCCTCATTTATGATTCATAAAAATAATGTGAAATTTATTGTAAAAAATAATTATTGATGTCGAAGCATATATATTCAGCACATATGATTGATTTGGAAAATGGAAACAAAGTTATGTTGAATGTAATATTTATTTTAAAACTAAAAGTAAGATTCGTTACATCTGATCTAAGAATACGGTTATTGATATTAAAAATGCCACAAGTAATTGAAAAAATGTATGATTATCTTCCATTATAAAATTTTTATTTCATTGATAAATTTTTCTTTTGTATTCTGAGAAATTGGTTTTAACTGTTATTTCGGTCTCTTTGCTTGTGCGACATGCACGTCTAAATTTTTATCCATCCAAAGTTAGTGATTCGGTATGTAATTTTTCATTTTTAAGATATAATATATAAATATATAATATAAAACAAATTATATTGTAAATATTTCTTTTGTATTTTATAGTTAAAATCAGATCAGATAAGTTCCGAACTCATGAACGGAACGTCGTGAATGAATGTAAGTTTGTATTAATTTTTTCTGACATATAGGGTGATTTACTATTTATCGATGTGCAAACAGTTAGGTATTGTAACCAACTATTTATCAATATTTTAAGCGTTCTATCCGTAACAAACGAATATCTCGCCAATCATGGTCCGTTTACTTCCTCATTTTATGGAACTGGTAACAATTCGTGTTTTAGTAGATGGGCTAAGAACGACATTGAAGTATGTCCTATTTGCTATATCTTTGAGAACAGAAACTTTTCTTCTTCTCTACACAACAGCGTACATAAGTCTCTTGTCGGAAAATAAAAGTTAAATAAGAAACGCCATAGGAATTTTTATTATCGTTGACAAATCGAAATGTTGGATTACCTCGTGGGAGGAACTTTACACATATTTCTGTGAAATGTCCGAGTTTGGAAATCGGTATTGTATAAAAGAAATTCTTTATGATCGCTGTATTAATTTGAAAGCGAAGCAACTTAGAGTACTTGTTCCCATATTCGTGAGTGCCGTTATGCCAAGGACAGCAAGATATTGCTCGGTGCAGAGGATGTTTACCTTTGTATGTTACTAGGAACTCAGTTCATTCAGATTCTCGCCAGTATAATTCTCGCCTTACATAAATTTCCTATTAGATAATTCACTATTAGATAATTTGAAGTAATTATAAGTAATATAATAAATCTTTAAAAATGATGCCTTTGGTCTTTTTCCAAAATATCTCTAGGCAGAAAATTTATAGTAATGTATACAACAAGTACCACTTGTATAAATACTTTGCATATCTTTTTAATGTTACAAATACACGCATTTTCTTCATTAAACTGTCAGGCTTCTACAAACTCTATTCTAAATCTGAGGTATTGTACGATGAAAGAAAGTGTTAAGTAACTTGCTAGTTAAGTACATCATAAATAATTTTATTACAACAAGAAAATATTCTATAAAGGAATGTATGTGCTGTATATACATACATTCCAAATATATAGGTATGACCATATTGAGCGCAATTTTGAACACAGAAACTATGATAAAAGTAGTTCTATTTTGATAGATGAATAAGGACTGCCTATACAACTATTGCCCTGCTCAACACATTATTTAATTAAATTGTTACAGCTTAAATGAAAAAGTCGCTTAATAATGCTCCTAATTTCTTATAAACGAAATACGACAAATGCAGTCATGATGTGATTTGATTACTCCCTATTTACCGATCTCGTGCAAGTCATGCTGGATGTTGCGTATTCCATTGCTTTGTATGTACTTGTGCATTAAAATTTAATGTTATTAAAATAGTATATAGAAGGTCAAATAGAATGCGAGTTAGGAGAAGATCAGTTTGATTTTAGGAATAATGTAGGGGCAAGACAAATAATAATGACTTTACTTCTAATTTTAAAGGCAGGATAACAAAAAACCGGACTACGTTTATGGCATTTGTATATTCAGAAAAAGCGTTTGATAATGTGAACTGGAACACACTATTAATGGCTTTGAAGAACACAGAGAAAGAAGGCTCATATATAACATCTACAAAGGTCAGTCAACAGTAATTAGAATTGAAGATCAAGAAAATAAAGAAGAAATCAAGAAAGGAGTAAGACAAGGATGCAGTCCATCCTAATCAACTTATATATAGAACAGGCGATGAAGAAAGTTAAAACACAATATGGAAAATGAATCATACTGCAAGGAGAAGAAATAAAAACCCTACGATTTGCCGACGATATAGTTGTATTAGGGGCGTCAGAAGACTTGGAAAACATAATAAAGGGCATGAATGGAGTCCTGGAGAAAGAGTTTATCAGAATTAGTACAGGGAAAAACAAGGTAATGCAGTGTAGTATGGGAAACAGTGGAATAACAAAGGGTGTAGACTGGGAAGGGATATTTTGACGGAAGATAAGGAATTATGCTTCATGGGAAACGTAATAACTAGATAGCAGACAAATAGAGTAGGACAGCACAGGCAAGGAAGGCTTTCGCGAAAAAGAGGAATGTACTTACGGGTAATATGAGTGTGAATATTAAGAAATCGTTGCTATAAATGTTCGTATGGAGTGTGACGTTAAATGGGTGCAAAACGTGGACGATAGGAGTTGCAGAAAGGAAAAGAAGAGAAGCCTTCGAAATGTGGTGCTATAGAAGAATGCTGAGAATCAGATGGAATTTATGAACAGTAAGGGGAAGAGCGAACAATATGGAGGATGTTGACCAAGAGTAGGGATAGATTAATAGGCCACGTTTTGAGACTTGAGGGTCTTTTAAAATTAGCATTAGAGGGAAGTGTGTGGGGTAAGAACAGAAATGGGGGACCAAAGGTGGAATAAGCTAAGCAGATTAGGGAGGATGTGGGATGCAGTAATTATGCGGAAGGAAAAGGCTTGTGCAAGGTAGGTTAGCATGGAGGGTTGCATCAGACCAGTCTCAGGTCAGAATACCACAGCAACAAAATTTTACGCCAAAATTAGCTTATAATTTGTCAGAGTTTCGTCGATAAATCTAAATTTTGGTTCTTCGAGACGAGGTGCTATTCCGTGAAATGCTGTAAAATGTGTTAAAATTATATTTTCAACTATTATTGTAAAATAATAATGTATCAAATACCAAATGAGCACTTACAGAGGTGTCAAGAATAAAATCACTTTTATAGCTATATGAAGTATGGTGGCAACCATTCTTGGCATAATTGCTCCTGATTAACTTCACCAGAATGTCGGTTAATTTCAAAGGTTTTGGATATGGCAAGCTGTCAATTTAATATGTATTTAGAAACCGGTAAAGCAAAAAAAAATTATAATCTGGTCAGAACTCATTACAGGCTTGAGAGAAGCGGTTTTTAGCTGTCCGATGATTGAGATCTCCAGTTGTACCAGCAATGACAAGGTCCATGTTAATATGGATGAACTCTAATACTCATGCAAATATTTAACGGTTAAATTTAAAGATTCTTATACTGCTAAACTTTTCTTAATACAGACCAATTATATTAACGAAAATGATCAATTAAATTACTAAATAAACTGAACTAATCAAAAGTTAAAGTTTTCCATGTATCTATTTTGCAATGAACTAAGATTATCAGTGTAATAATAAACAGTATCTAGTAATTATCCACGGAATACGAAGGCAAAGTTCACGAATCATGCTACTACAAGATAACCCGCATGTAAACGAGAATATCAAAAATATAACGTGAAATGACGAAAATGATGTATAAAAGTGATGGAAAATATTATTTTTCAAAGTGGTTGAAATTCTTGCAATGATTTTATGTAATAGGTTACTGCTTTTGGAATTTTTTGATGCTGCGATTATTTTAACATACATTCCCATGAGTAAATATATGTTTTCATTTTGCGCTTGTTCACTAAGATTTTTCTCTAAGACATGTTTTAAACGAATATACAAAAAAATGGTTCATTTTAAGAGAGCGCCGAGGGGTTAGAAAAATGTTAACGGAATCAACCCAAATTATAAAAATGAAATTTTCAAATCTGCCGTCGTGACCACTGGGAGTAGTATGCAACCACATTCTGGATAGAAGAAATTTGTTAATTTAGTATAATTATTTATTTATAGAGAATGTAACTCACACACATAGAAGTTAGATTGTGCTTGTCTGATAATTCTATGCAAATAATTCAAGTTTATTATTTGTAGTGAAATGCATAGTTAAAACGAATATCGGCGCCAGAGGTAGTGTAAAATGATGTATTCATGATACATCATTTGTATGAGTTACATCCGTTGGGTGCTTGAAAATGAAATAATTTTAGATAAGTAATTTATATTATTTTTATTAGTAGAAATTTAATACATATACAATATGTTATTATACATATTATTTTTATGGTACTTAAAGATTTATTTTATGGACGCAAAATCGGTAAACTGAAACGTAAATAGGAATGTAAACTCTGTGAAATATACTCATTGCTTCAATCGTATTCCGTACGTCTTGTTATATGTGAGAAGTTTTCCAGTTTACCTAAATTAATACGATTAACCAATATCCTTAATTATTTATTAGAAATGTTGTAGAATAAGAAATTAATGTAATGCTAAGTTCGATTCAAATTATGGCGTCTTGTATAGTTAATTACTCTTTTTCTGTATATAAGGGCTCCACGAATAAGTGATGTTTGCATAGTTGCTTCATCTGTTAGCGCTCTGGTGTAACAGTCGTGTCCATTAGTGTCTGACAAGGAGTCACGCCGAGATATCAACCACGGTTGAAAATAAAAAATCAGTGCTACCAAAAAGTGTAAATAATGTAACGTTTTAAGTTTATTGTAACGTATACAGTATATATGAACAACAACAACAACAATGTTTTATTGTAACAGTACGGTGCTACATGTCACAGAGCGTTATAGAATAAGTTTTTTTTTGTACGGATAATGTTCCTATAAACTAAATATAATATAGTAGGATTTACTCGTGTGGGACTATTTGAAATCTGAGGTTTAAGGAGGATAAACTATGACCAGTCCGTGACACGAACCATTACTAATTTACCACGCCATCTTTATCAAAGGGTGGTCAGAAAAGGTGTCTAAAGAATCAACGATCAACGGAACACAACAGAGTTAGCAGTTGATGATGTTAATTTTAAAATACAAACGCCAAAGATTACTTTTTTATATAGATTAAGAGGACTATTTATTATTACTTCTAGTTAAAGATCTAACTCTTGTTGGCAAACTCTCCTAAACATTTTACATTCAATTGTTTATTTATTATATATCTTTATTTAGAGCCGCATCAACTACTATGTTCATTCAATTGTTATATTATACATTTTTATCAAAATCCACACATTACAATCTCTCGAACTGTCTGGTTATTTTATTTCAATTGACTGAATTATAGTGTGAAATTTCTCAAAAACATCCGTGTGTTTCAGCATAACAATTCATCACACATAAACATAGTGCCTTCCTTTTCAGGTTACCCTTAAATACTCTTATTTCGTCTTTCAAGAAAACCGGTTTCTTTTTGATAGAAACATCTCACTTCGCACTATTAGTTTTTAATCTATTAGCTGCTGTGATGAAAGAAAAGTGTCTAAAATTAATATGAAATTTTAAGATTTGTCAAGTATTTATGTGTTGGAAGACAAAAGTAAGTAGTGCAGAGGAGCTCAGGAGCGGGATATCCTGACTTGCCCGGCCACCTAAATTGATGACCCAGATGCTGAGATGAGCGGAAAATTTTATGGAAGTTTCTAAAAAACTAACTGTGGGGTATCCACCAAGTACTGGCGGAACTTAACTTTAATATAAAGAGACGTCTGCAGAGACGAGAATAGAATAAAGTGCAGTTATAATTACGTATAAAAGCAGAGTAAAGTGATTTGTTTTAGTGAAAGTGATTTTGAGGAGACGAAGCATGCGAGGGAAAGGACAGAGAAATTTTCATATCTATTTTATGAACAATAAAAGCTATGACTAAATTATATTAACTTCTTATCACAAAATTTTCTTTTATGTCATGCAACTAAATTTGTCATCATATCCCTCCGCTGTAACTAACCCTGATAGAAACTTCTATTCTATGCTTTCTTTTCTTTGATATTTATGAAATCAAAATTTACATTATTTTACAATTATTTTATATTGTTATCTATTATAATTAAAATGAATATAAAGAAACAATTGTCTTTATATGACTGGGGATCAAAGTCCTGCTTAAATAATTTTAAATATTAATAACTTATAGTAAATTATCCCCGTTCCCTAGGAAATATATTATGTTTAAAGATTGAAAAAGTTTATAACCCCGAACTTTCCTGTTGTCTCAAAAAATCAGTTTCAGATTTTATCACATTTTTGTTCCCGACATTGGTAATTGAGGACCGAATAAAATTATCTGTTATACAGAGAGTAACAAAAACCAATGACAAATTTTCAGGAATCGATTCAAGAGAACCATGAGAACATGCCTTCATATGTGACCTAAAATGGGAGATTCTGGTTACAATTGTTACATGATGGAACGTGACACTAATAAAATTGATGCTGACCTGAATACTTATTATCACACGCAAATAATTACCCATCATGTACAAACTCTCCGTGCACGCACTGTAGCATTCTGTCCGACAGTACGCACTACACAAGACATTGTTGATCGTGTTCAAAACTCACTGCGAAGAAGAGCAGTTGGCTTTACTCAGTCAAAATGAGATCACTTTGAATATTTCATGTGAATAGAGTTCTCGAACTTCTCAGCTGAACTTCATACAAAAAGTAATTTAGACATGGAGAGTAACAAATAGGAGCTGCTCGTCAATGTTCATAACAACATCTATTTTCTTCCCAATATGATTCCTCATGTAGCAACCAGTCTCGTGTTTTAGTGCAGAAACTAGGCATGTCGTCGGGCACTAACATAGATAAATTTGCAATTATGCATTTCCAGACAAAGGTTTTAATAAAAGTATTTTTTCTCTCAATATAAGGAATTCATTCTTGAAGTTTTGCCATTGATATTTGTTATAAGTCTCTAAATTTACAATCAAGAAAAGAGAGCAGAAATGAAGAAAGGAGTAAGAAAAGGATGCAGTCTATCACCCATGCTGTTTAACTTGTATATAGACCAGGCGATGAAGAAAGTTCAAACGGAATATGGAAAAAGAATCATACAGCAAGGAGAGGGAATAAAAACCCTACGCTTTGCCGACGATATTGTAGTATTATAGGAGTCAGAAGAAGACCTGGAAACTATAATAAATGGCATGAACGTGGTCAAAAGAGAAAGTTTAATATGAGGATTAATAAAGGGAAAATCAAGGTAATGGAGTGTAGTATGGGAAACAATGGAATAACAAACAGTGTTAGATTGGGAAAAAATATTTTGAAGGAAATTAAGGAATTCTGCTACTTGGGAAACGTAATAACTAGGGATAGTAGAAGTATAGTAGACATAAAGAGTAGGATAGCACAGGCAAGGAAGACTTTTGTGAAAAGGAGGAATGTACTTACGGGTAATATAAGTGTGAATATTAAGAAATCGTTGCTAAAAATGTTCTTATGAAGCGTGGCGGTAGATGTGTGTGAAAAGTGGACGATAGGAGTTGCGGAGAGGAAAATAATAGAAGCCTTTGAAATGTGGTGTTATATGAGAATGCTGAAAATCAGATTGGTGGATAAAATCACTAACGATGAAGTTCTAAACAGAATAGGGGAAGATCGAACAATATGGAAAACGTTAACAAGCGAAGGTTTTGATGATAGGCCACGTTTTGAGACAAGAGGGTTTTGCAAAATTAGCATTAGAGAGAAATGTGTGTGATAAGAAACGAAGAGGGATGCCTGGGATGGAGTACGCTTAACAGATTAGGGAGGATATAGGATGTGCTAATTATGCGGAAATGAAAAGGGTTGTGCAAGACAGGTAAGCTTGGAGGGTTGCATCAGACCAGTCTTAATGAATTCCAGAACAGCAAATTTACAATACATATAAGAAAATAAGAGTGACAATTATATTCGTGGTGGAAGATGAAATCGGCCAGTGAATTTGTCCTCGACGAAATGGAAACGATGAATACAGAGTAATGCGTTGAAGACGGAGATTTATTAACGCAAGGAAGAATATAATTGAAAAGAAAGGAGAGAGAAATTATTCGGCTGTATATATCGTAAAGACGATAGTCAAAATTAACATACTAAAGTAGTTAATATCCTCGCAGTTCAATAATGAATGAATTATTAAACATTTTGAAAGAGTTTCTCATAACGGGAATGTTTTCCGAACGGAATGCTTGTCATAAATGTTACACTTTGTTACTTGTGATATGTGAATTTAGTGTTAAGATATTCTTTTGATGGGACGCATTCGTCGACGTGTTCTTTCATTGACTAGACATGAAAGATGTAGCCATCTCTTTTTATGAGAAGCTGACTGCTTTGCAATTCTAACTGTCGGCGTATCGTGAATCATCGATACAGGAGTTGGCGAATAAGGCAGACGGGCAGACGGACAGACGAACAGAGCGGCCGCCGCGGCCTATCAGAGGCGGGCATCTTGCAGCGCGTATCTCTGGTCCAGCATCGCTCCAGCGGCGGAATGCCGTGCTGCTGCATGCCAGATAGCCATCAGACACGCCCCTGGCGGGGAAAATGCATATCATGGACCATGAAAGCAGGTCACACCTGTCAATTATTTTTCAGCAGATTAAGGGCCGCGAGAGCGAGATAGAGGAGCATGACCTTATAAATAAATAGTACCTTAAATAAATCTGATTGCTCGACTGCCCTAGAAAGAATAATCGTGCACACACTAATATACTACAAATAACAAATAAAACTAAGTTTAATTAATTATTTTTCAATTTTTGTGATAAAATATATACAAATTTATTTTTCCAATAAAGAATTCCATTCAGGAGACAATATTAATATTTATTTAAGATTCCTGCCATGTTTCCTACCAATTTGGTGACTTCCTCAAGTAACCAGAAAACTTTTTTTAACTTAATTTTGAATACAGTATATTTCGTTAAAATATTAAAAGTAATTTATAAAAATAAAAGAAGCTTTAATTTTAAATTGATAAACCTATATACAGATGATAATTTTGCGTCGTGGACTGTTTTAGAGTGGCATCTGATACGTAGTATTTCACTCATAAATCTTGAGAGGTAATTAATTTCTTCACCCAAGATTTTCACATTGTGCTAATCGATATTAGACGGATGTTCTATGACGCATCATCACATTTGAGATTTTTTATTTTCTTTTATTCGTGTTTTAAAGCTCTCTTGGTTTGCCCAATAAACACTACTTTCCAATCTAAACAGTTAGGTTTATAAATTACGTTATGTTATTCTAAAACGTTAAATTTTCTTTAAATTTTTATTACAAAATTTAAAATATTTATAGATTTGAAAACAATACCAACATCGTCATTTATTAAACAATTCAATTAATGTGTAGTATATGTTCGCAATATAAAACTCATTTTTCTGTTTTTAATCTTTTAACTTTTAAATTGTTGGTTTTATTCAATAGAATTTTGATATGTTTAACGATGGAATTACACAAAATTTACCGTACACTCTTGCTACTGTAATTAATTTTTGTATGATTTCATTTGCCATTGTTTTAAATTTAACGGCCTGCATTACTTTCGCATTTTTAAATAACGTTTCGGCCCTACTGTCTCTAGACATAGTCCATGAAGCAAAATTATCAGTATGTGTTTACGTTAAAAAATATATTTGTTTACTTTATAAATTACTTAAAAGCTATCCTATCATATTTTAACGAAATTTCTGTATTCAAATTTAAAACAGTTTTTAAAATTTTTGTCCAGTTAAGTGAGGAAGTACACAAATCTGGATCTAACTTGGAGAGATCATACATAAAACTAATACTTGTTGCTGACAAATTGGCTAGACTTTTAACAACACCAAATATTAATTGACAGAAGAACAAATTAATGAATTTATTTTTTCTCACTGTGAAACCAGTAATATTTTTAGAAAGAATGTATTAACCTCCAGGTAAATAAAATTTCATTCAGTTTTATGGTACTTAGTTACAAGCTTTCTTGTTAAACTTCAAATGGTTATACAAAAAAACATAGCATTAAGACAAACTAAAATATATTTCTGTAACAGACTTGAATTTAATTTCAAAGTTAAAATTTATTCAGCCCGTACTACGTTAAGGAGAAAATAATTCTGTGAAGCTAGTGTTTAACTCTAATGTTACAAAACTTTATTCCTATATTTGATCATCAACTAAATATTTCAGTAACAAATGATTAATCAACTCTTATGATTTATGCCACGAATCAGTCAATTGTTCCGAATGATAATATTACCTATTTGTGTGTAATATACTTCGACTAGGAAATTTTATAAAAATATTTTCCTACGTGTAATACCAATATCCATGGTAGATATTTCAAGACTACGTTGTTTACCTAGTTCTTATCGATACGGCCGCAAAGTGCAGGTGCATAAATAAGGTGCCATAATATGCAAATTATCCGCCTCTTAAGTATTCATTTTAACCCGGGGGTAATTTATTAGTTGTGCTAATTTTACTAAGTTAACATTAATTGTAAATTTTTAAGTGTTTTTAAGTAAAAAATGTTTATTATTATTTTAATAAAGGACACAAAGGTACTAATAATAAGTTTTCTAATGCCAATTTTGTGTATTAAATTAATTATTCAAGTCTAATTTTAAACTATCTGCTTATAAACACAATCACATGAACAGCCTATCTCTATCATTGTTTTGATTTTTAATTCTTTCCTATCGTAAACATTTTCATAAACAGATTAATTTATGAAATGTTACTTATTAAAAATAAATAATCGAATATTTTCCAGGTGTATATTCTGGATAATTAGTTCTTGGGTTTCCACCCGAGTTAAATGAATCTTAAGTCACGACGTTTCGATCTCGTGCTCTGCCATCTTTCTCTCTTTCACTTGAAGATGATAACAGAGTACACAAGCATAAGCTTCATTTAATGCGGGTGGAAACTCAAGAACTGTTTATTCATTAAAAATCAACGTGATACTATAAACGACACTGATGCTTAGTAAGTTATACGTTGTATTATTTTAAGTTCTTTTATCATTTACTGTTTCATATCTGATCTTCTCGTATTCAAATTACATTGTTCAGGTTTGAGCCGTTACAGAAACATACTAAGCTCGCATCGAAACGTCCGGACAGTCTTAAATTATTTCAGTAATTTTCTAAATTTAGTGTTTTTCTGTTAATGGTTGTATTTATCCTTATTATGAAGTTTTTGTTTAACTGTTTTTATTAAATTTAACTTTAGTATGACTTAGTTATTTCCCTTCCTTTAGCATATTATACCTATGTCCGCTGATGCTGCATTTCCAAATTATTATAATCATCCAATATGCCAAGTGTACAAGACTAGAAATTTTTTGAATTTATAATGGTTGCAAATCAGATTGTGGATATTATTATTGTTATGTTAAAGACTCATAGAAATATTCAAGGTGTTTTGCGGAAGGTGAAAGTTTGCTTTATATCTTCGAGGAGTGAAAAGACAGTAAAATTAATTGGTCTGGAAAGAGATTTTCTCCGGGAGTGGTATAAAAACTCGGTTTGATCAGAATGGAACGAGAGAGTGTAAAAGAGAGTTTCAGGTAGAGAAAGTTAAAACAGAAACGTCTGGAAAGCTATATAAATATCAACGTAATCCTAATAAAATATAATTGAGTCTGTGAAATGAGAAACAACTGAAAGAAAGATGCTAAATAAGGAAAGTGTGTTCGGTCACGAGACGTAACAGATGATATCTGGTATATTTGACCTTCTAAACCTTTGACACCAAAAATTATTTAAGTAGTTATTTTGTAGATCTCTAGCGCTCCGCTTATGAGTAACACGACGTTACAGCAACTGGCAACGTTGACATCTTCAGGTGAAGTAGCAGATGTGTTTCTTACACTCCCTTATACACCCTATCAGTCTGATATTTGTATATGTCGTTTCCTGATTGTGGGGACAACCAATCAGGAAACTACAAATACTCCTGATCAGACTGAGAGGGAATATATGAGAATGTAGGAATCTCAGCAGGTGCTTTACTGAAGATGGCAACGGTGTCAGTTTCTGAAACATCGCGGTGATTTAACAATAACAACCGGTTGAATCTCGAGAAGACTTCATACAACTACACAGGAGAACTGCCGATTATTAACAAGCAGAAGCATATAGGTTTTCTGGGCTGCCGCTTGTAAATCATTTTTAGAATTGTTTTACTTTCTTTCTTCGTTCCAATGTTACAAAGACTTCAATAGGAGTACTGACAGAATGCTTTTTCTCTCACTATAATCCTAGTTGTACGTACATATAACTTGTAGAGATACATATATTTTACATTCCATGGCAACGTGGTAAAATGATTCCAAACATTCTCAGGAAACTGTAGTGAGATTTTAATATATAGAAATTAAAGAAAATAAATACGAATTAGCCAAAACAAAACAATATATCTGTGCTATTATATGTTTTGAACAATTTTACAACTGTTTAATAGATATCATTATCGCCAGATGTTACAACATACTTTCTAATAATATATTTTTTTGGCGTGAGCCGTAGTCAACAGCTGTTGTTGAGGGGTGTGACCTATGAATAAATATATTTTACTAATCTCAGTTGTTTGCAATAATATAACCGTTTTAGTTAGGAACTAATAAACTTTATTGGGTACGTGAATATCGAACTGTGAAATGTATAGTACCTTAAAAATATGTATTCTTCACTAAAGTGAATAGGTCGCCCTAATTAATGGAGAAAGCTAGCAGCTGACCCAGTACTCAGAGGATCCGTGTTCGATTCACGGTCGGATAGAAATTTTTCGATTCTGATCTTCAAATTCAGTTTTAAAGTAAATATTATTACAAAACGTGCAACGATAGGAAAACAAATTGACCATACATTCAGTCTTCAACAACATATAGAAGAACAAGAGGCCTGTCAAAGTCAAGAATTCTTTAGAGCTCGCTGCAATAATGTCTTCAGCATAGAAGAGGGAGAAGAGGATCTCGGTACTGTTTTGGTGTAAGAAGTTAGTTTAGTATTCTCCATCAACACTGGAGGTTGGTCGTTAAAGGCGGCGCTGATTCCTTCTACTGTAAACGTAGCCAGCGATTGTCTTCTTAAGGGGTACCTGGAGCATCCACGGTGTTGCGCCGTAAAAAAGGTGTTATCTCAAAATCTCAATAGTGAATGTGCCAACTGTTGTCCAACCAAAGGGATCTTCCCCTCTGGCACTAATATCATGAAGCGACGGGAAGTAATCTAGGGACGTCGGAACGGCGGATACGCTTTTTTAAACTAATGGTGCGACATAGAGAAACTAAAAATGACGTACTTTAAAGAGAGTGTAAAAATATTTTTGAAAGTAATAACAGATTTTGAGCCCACAATTCACTTTGAACGGGAGTCCTCTAAATAATGGAAACATTCTTGCAGCACTGAAAAGCTTTTATTATTGTAGTGATATTAAAATAACTTAGTAGAAGCCTCAATCAACCTAACTACAATACTCCACCATCTGCGCAAAACCAAGTCAGCTCCCAGACTCATGGCCTTCATCTCTGAGCTTCAATTGAAAAAATTTCTTCCGTCATGAATCAAAAACCTGAGTCATTGATCAATTTACGCAATGTCCAATATTCAATGACTTGCTTTCGCGGGCACAATTTTCTTCAGTTTTTCCCAGGGGCAGGACCCCTATCCGCTCGGGTTTTTAGGCAAAAAGATATTTCCCGTTGTCTTCTTAGAGGCTTTGAAAAAACCCAGGTGGGAACCTATCAATCTTCAACGATACCTTGACTGAAGAATGTTATTAAGTAATATTGTAGATGAGCCTGAGTTTCAAGTATACAAGGATAATATGATTAGCTCAATGCGCTGGCATGGAACCTGGTCCGATCTTATAAAAATTAGAAAAAAATTATATAAGGACCTGTCAAAATGATTTCAAAAAATTTACGGAAATACTCTAACACTAAGACGTTATAATGAATTTCAAATATGACATTATTATTTACTGCACTTTAAATATAATAATTCAATGATCTACCCACAGCACAGACAAAACATCTATACATTGTAATGTTAAATCGTAAAATGTATTCGTAGTTCTTATATCTCAAACCGATTAGCACTTAGCATTATTAGTTGTTGAAATCTAATGTACCCAGTTATTGATTGTATTTGATAATAATGTAGTTCGAGAACTGGAGATTGTAAGTGCTACGTAACACAGTTTAAATAATATCATAATAATGATATTATCTGTGTAATAATACTACTATGTCTCTCCCATTCCTCGAACAGGTATGATGAAGTAAGAAAAGACGCTTACTCAGCGAGAAGCGGCCTGGGGACCACCGAGATAGTCCATAAAATTTGCATCAGATAGACGGATCGTATGGAACAGAATGAAGTCATCCTCACTTATGTTAAATAACGGAGCGGTGTGAGGTAAACGGATTTGTGAGAGAGGCAGCCAGTGGACTGGTCGCACTGCAGTAGTGTGAAATACGAGCGCCATGCCAAGGATTCACAAAACTCCCTCGAGTACACATTTTATAAATCTTAAAAAAATTATTTAATTAGCCACTTAATTATAGATTTAATTTAATTAGTAGAATAAACTAGGATGGTAAAAGTATAATAGGATAGCACAGGCAAGGAGGCTTTCGCAAAAAATAGGAATTTATTAACTAATTTTTTAGATTAATTTTTTTTTGTCGTACTTGTCCTGAACTGAACTAAACGAATTAAATTGCGTTGAGGTCTTCAGAATATTTTTACACTACGAAATTTTCCCATTACAAATACGTACTACTGGCTACCCTCATTACATTCGCTATTTATGTCATTTTATATAGATTTTTCAATAAGGGGTGGTCGATGTTGAAACTAAATAAGACAATATGAGTGTGAGGTATTAACGACATTCTTTTTTATTTGAAAGGTCCATGCATGTCATTATGAATGGAATACAACATGTTTCGAATGTCCGCTTCTCATGGTGGCACGGATCCGGGTGGTCCAATTTTCAACCACTCTGCCACATGGATCCGTCTGAATTTGTGCGATGGTCTGGGTTATATTGACTTAAAGGGCATTTATTGCGGCTTATTAGCATGGGGCTGCGATCTAAGAAAATTCCACAAGAAAAATTATAGAGGGGTCAAATCACACAATCTTGGTGGCCAATTCACGTCACCTCTGCGAGAAATAATCATACACTCAAATCTTTCATGTAGTGTGTTCATCGTGGTGTCCGATATGCGGGACGTAGCACCGTCCTACTGGAACCACACATCTTCTACGTTCATATCGTTCAATTTGGGCCAAAAAAATGTAGCGTTTGCCGTGACGGTGATGGTCTCATCAACGACTTTCTTATAAAAGTATGGACTAATGACACCGCCGGCACAACATACGCTCCGAACGATAGCTTTTTGTAGACGCATTGCCAACTGGAGAACCTCGTATGAGTTGGAGTCATCCCATGTACAACAATTGTGCTTGTTAACATAGCCATTCATGTAAAAATGTTCCTTATCGCTAAATATGATTTTTCGGTCAAAATTGGGGTCCTCGTTCAAACGCTCCGAAGCCCAGTCATCGGATGTCTTTGAGCTCTGGGTCGATTGGTGTAGGCTCAAGTTCTAAAGCAAAATTCTCCACGATGAAGCCTGCGAAAGGGTAGGAATTGACTGCCTCGGGTTCTCTTGCACACTTTTACAGACCGCAGCGATGTTCTCGGCCGTTCTGGCGTTTCTTTGACATACGGGTGTTGGCTGATTGTTTACTGAAACGTTCACTTCCAATTCGGTCACGAAAAGTTGGAGAGTTGACTCTGAAGGACCACCGCGATCTGTCGAAAATGGGCGCAACGTTTGCACTAACGTGCTTTCATTTTGATAGTAAATTTGTAGTATTTGTATGCACTGCACAATCGGGTAACTTGGCATGGTGGTTAGGCTTCACTGACTGAATAATGAACAACAGATTAGGCAGACACCACCAAACTATCATGGCTTCCACAGGGTGCCAGCATCGACCCACCCCAATTGATAAACCCTATAGTTAGAGTAAATAGCGAGATGAAAAACCAGAAAGAGGGGAAGATATTAGCCTAGATATTATGAAAATTAGTTACAGTAATGGGTTATTTGTGAAATGGACACCAGTTTTTTGGTGAAAGGCTGCATGATGGCGAAACAGATAAGGGTAACTTTCCTTTAATAACAAAGGAAGGAGATTTGTAAGGATGGATGCAAATATGAGATGAAGCAGCCAAAGGCTAACTAGGGATCTTGGGCTATGAATTTTTGATCATACCGGGTATTCGCTTAAAAGGGAAACAGGACAAAGCTTAGAGAAACTGCATCAGGAAGGTTATATACCGGTACTTGTTCATGCCCTTTCGTATGACGAGCGAAGTTTTTGCTGTAAGATCATAGCATTGTCTTCTCTGTGCCTCGGCCAACTGGGGAGACAGCTAGCCGACTGTTCTGGTCTGTGACTCGGGAATATTCATCTCTCTAAATGATCAAGTTTCCTAGGCTTGTGAAAACTTAAAAATCAGTGTGAGAAGGTAGTATCTCCAAATGTAACCCCTATTGTCTCCCTAGGAAGGATCACATGCGCGAGCTCAGACAAGATACCACAGGCTTGGAGATCACCAGAATGAGTGAGATCTGCCTGGACTGCGGTTGGGAGGCAGCTTGCCGATTGTTCGAACACCAATATCGGTCGTTTTCTTATCCTATTTGTATATAAAACCTTCACGCTATCCTTTCGTTCCCCTGGGCCGACCTACTGCAGATTTTGCATGTTGAATGTCAGAAATAAACCGAGTGACTTTTACGACCCCCGGACTCAACACGATGCTCGATTATTTTTATATAACACCGCTCCACCCCTATCCCAGCCAGTTTCACAGACTTGTGGTCACTGTCGCGATTGGGAAAGAAAATAAACAAATTTTTTATGAGATGCAATTCTTAAATATTGTACTATAATCTAGATGAATTTTGGAGCAAGTTAATTTACATTATATTGTGATTTACGGTGCTAATCATTAATACGCTGAACAGTAATTTATAAATATACACTAATTTTATAGTAGTATGAAATAGTCATTAAAAACTTGATTATTGTAGGAGCTTAAAATACAAATTGAAGCCTTTGCAAAGCAGAGTTATAATTATTTCTTAGATTGTATTTTTGTTTGAGTCTAGTGCTATAAAGATGGTAAATTTCCGGTTTTTAAATTTACTGTCAAAAAATGTAAAATGTAATTACTTTCAAAGACACATTTCAATATCTTTTAAAATTTAATTGTCATTACTTAGAATTATGAATTGTTATATTAATGGAAAAATTATTATAAAAATTTTAGCTTAAAGTTTATTGACTTCCACTAATGTGCTCCCTGATGAGCTACGCGAATTCTTTCCAATATGGATCTGATCCCAAGTAATGACGTTTCGGCCCAGTGCCAGAAATCAATGTAAGGATAATGGACGGGTCGAGGTCACTGGTCGTAACATATCATGTTGCTACTATCGATCAATCCACGTTAAAAAATAATAAGATGGCACAATCAAAGAACACCGACTTAAGTCCACAAGAAACAGGCTGTTTGATAGAATATGCATGATGCTATTTTTGTACGCTTATTAATGTATTATAAGTTTATATAACGCAATATATACTGTGCCCCGTTTATCGGAAGCGTTCAGTGCTTTGACTTTTAATTCAGATACCAGTGGAAGTCTCGTTTAATTGGTTGATTTATGTCTAACTTTGGTAGAGTATAGGCGCTACACTGTGATTAGGAGCTTTTATATAGCAAATTACCGTCTTTAGAGTTACGTGATTCGTAAGGCTTATTATTTAAAATTAGACGTAGCATAAAATGGTAGGACGCATTTTGTGACGAAAGATTATCCGTTTTACATATATATTATCCATTTAAGATTCACCTGATGTAGTCCATAAGTACGGACGAAGCGTAAGTATTTTCAAAAAATATAAATATTGTTTGCTTATTTATTTAGACGTGGCATACATTGGAAATGCTGCATGAAATCAATACGGAAATTTGAGGAAGCAAAATGAAATATTTCTTAAAAAATTACGATTTCCAATGTGAAATTGTATTACAAAATATGATAGATGCCTAGACTCTGAGAATAGTGATCGTCACGTGATACGAGGGCTCGGCTGAGGACGCAAGATGACGCCTTAAACAAGTGCCAGGTGCCCCAAGGTCTGGCAGATCTGGCGGCGACCTGTGGACAAGCGTCACCGTTAAGTTAGCCCACGGGCGTCACCTGCACGTTTAATTATGTCGCCCAGACGAATGAGTCACCGGTTGGCAAACTCCCGCTGAGTTCGTTTCGGCCCCAGCAGCTACAATAAAACCATGCAGCGTCAGGTGGCATCGAACTTGCTTCTCCTTTAGTTTGAGAGGTGTTTACATTCCACAGAACCTCTAATCAACTGGAGTTCAGTAACATGCTGGCATGGAACACTATCAATGTATAATCGTATATCTCTTTTTCTTACATACGCAAACAAACTACATAAATAAATATCTATATACACTTAACCTTGCCTTGTCCTCCCATCCGCAGTTCCCCTTTGAAATTTCTTCCCATGTCCTCATGGAGTATATATATATATATATTTTTAAAAATAGACAAATCTAATAGTCTTTAGATGTTCCCATATTCATTGCTATTATTATTATTACACGCTGTATATGAGTAAATTGTTATTATTTTCTTTGCTGTTCTCCGTTTCTTGTACGTGATACAGTATATGAGCCAATATTTCAATTTGAAATGCGTTTACCCATTTTGTTCTCCTCTCTAGTTTTCGATAACAAAAAACTCAACATTTATTTGGGACTATCTGGGTGCCCGGCGCTTCTGGTATCTTCTTGTAATGCCGCTGTATATGAATTCGTTCGACAATAATTTCATGGTCAACGTGTGATTTAATTGGCTTGATGGTCACACATCGGCCAATTCCGTTTGGGGATTAGCATCAAATTTAGTCGGGATGATTGACGGTATATTAAAAGGGTCAAGGTAAGCACGGCACTTCCAGAGAGTCTAAAAATCCCCAAGCAGAAATAGAGTGAAAAATATTTCCGGTACTTCGAGTTTAGGTTATAACGGAATAATGCTGCCCAGAATACACGACGTGCGTTAAAGAAGTAAAACATAGTCTCTTTCCTTCAAATTTGCTAAATATAATACCAACAACCATGAGGATGGCTAAATATTTAAATTGCTTGGCTATGTTAAATTAAAGATATAAAGTATACTATTTTTAAATATATGACATATATATTTTAAATGTTTAGGATTATACATTACTATATTGTATTTACTTTATCCAGGGAGATTATGAATTTTCATTTCTCTTGATTTTTGAAAATATTCTTGTCTAGAAAATTTAAAAATTTGTAATAAAATCAGACTATTTTAATTATTATGTACAGTTTTTCTATTAATATGTTATTTGTGGTGAATCAGTTTCTTCCGTTACAGTATAAATATATATTAGCGTAGGAGAAACAAAGAAGATGAGAGTAATATCTATTACCTATTGGAATTTCACAATCAACGGCACACATAAACTAAGCCGTTTTTGTTTTTATTTGATTCACTTCAATTCTGCCAAGTGTGCGTACTTAATCACCGAAAATATAAAATACACTCTCTCGGTCCACTTACCGGAAGACGATAGAGCATCGTAAATATTTTACAAATCGTGCGACATCTGTCAAGGGTATTTGGAAGTGTAGTGAGGGGAGATTTTCTCTGAAAGAGGGAAGGAATGATAAAAATTTTCTCTGGGTGAGATCTACAATTCACTTACGATTTATACTTATTTGCATTAGCCCGCTACAGTGTTTAATTCGATAGTACACTATTTTAACGTGAGTTAACCGGCATAGAGCGCGTCGGATTTGAAAAAAGAATCAAAATAGATTTGTCAGAATCATGGGATAGATCCTGACGATTTCTTTTAGAGTATTTTTGAATGGCTATGATACCCTTAATGGAATTATATGGACTTTGTCAATCTTTATCTTGGCAATCTCTATTGTAATTTAAAAAGTCACAGTATTCTATTCTAGACATATTATGTTATGTAAATATCTTGGCTCGGCTTCAGATGAATCAATATTGAATTGAAATCATACACCATTGATCTACTTACACAATAACCATTCTTATAATTAGGTTTCGTTTTTCTTTCTTTATATTTTTAAAGTTTGATTAGTAAATTTTTGGTGAACCTGAGCTTCATAAGAACGAAAAAAGTATGCAAGAAATGATTACTACATACATAGTCCTCTTCTTGAGTTTACTGTCTATATACCACATTTTCTTACTCAAATTAGTTTAGTAATTTTTATGTTAAAAATTTTAGGAAGAAAATAAGTGTTTATTCAAATATTACATCGTAAGAAATTATAAAATTTCTTTCATATGAAATTTCTTTCATAATTATGTAAAGACTTGACTTTTATACGACGCTGTTTCTTAAAAATTCAAAAGATAGTAAGAGAATTGTAACGTCTAATAAAGTGGCCACAAAACAGGCACAAAATTTGTCTACAGGTATATAGATGAAACTTTGCGAGTTCCAGTTTTAAGTTAATTTTGTGGTCCCTTTATTAGGTATGAACATTTTACAGACGTTAATTACTTTTTAAGTTCATAAATGTTTCTTTACATTTTCATGATGCGCCGTTTGATATTTGTTCATAAATTTCAATTAATCTACTTCCTTTCGATGCATAATTTTTAAACAGTTTCTATGTTAGAAAATGCTGAGAAACAGAGAATTTTGCAGTAAGCATTCTCCATAATAACAACATTTCTCACAAACAAACGTTAAGGTATATATATGAGATATATCTTACCTATGGGTTTCAGCTAAGTCACAACAAACATACTTGTCCTTGGTTATTGTTGTTTACGGCGCATTAGCCTGACCTTCCTGCTCAATACGGAGATCTTTTATGCATTTCCTTGTTTCGTTACTGCCCCGTCACAAAGAACATTTAGTGGATAAATCACTACATGTATTACGTAGCCGTATGGGCTCTTTCCATTAGAAAGGAACTCCTTGTTCGGGAGTGAAGTTGACATCTCCTCATCTGTAAGTCAAGGAAGGTCTTGCTTTCAAGGACCACTCATCCGCTGGCTAATTCTCCTTACATGTTGGAAGAAATTTTTAACCAAGTGGGTTTTCTTTTATAATGATTTATGTTTTACAGTACAAAGTTTTATTCAAATATTTAATTCCTCTAGAGTGATTAAATTAAATTCTTGTAAGTAAAAAATAACACTACTATATTAAATATATATTACAAATTATTTCAAATTACTATAAAATATTTTGTACATTATTCTTGAGCAGATGAAAATTTCATACTTTTTTTGATTTCAATTTTATTTTAAACTTATATTAAACATTAATTACCAAAGATATAATACTAATATCTATTGTTCATATAATTTTATTTATCGAACGAATTATAGTAAATAATTTTGATTGAAGACTAATAATATTAAAATAAAATTTACCAAATAATATTTTTAACATTTGTATGAAAATTTATTTTTAAATTTTCAAAGTCAGCCTTGTGCTTTCAAATATTATTACCAAGATTTCTGTTATTTCAATTATTCAAAATGATATCTTACAATTCATATGAGAAAAATTCTTGTTAAAATATTTTAACATGAAATTTACTTTATTTACATTTATTATTTACAATAATGTTTCTGCTTTTGTTAATAAATAATTGTTCTGAGATGTAAGTTTTTATGTACTATCTCTTTGTGTAAAAGGATACATTATTAAATTACAATTATGATTATTTGATTAACTATAAATAGGGATGTTGGTTTATGACGATATTGTCCTATTTACATTCGGTATAGTGTAGCCTATGTAATATAGTAATGTTAAAATATTCGCCTGACAGTTATTTAAAACTTGTGTATAAATATTACTAGGTATTTTACGATATCTAAGTAATTTAAAACAATAACGTTTGTTAACATATCAAAAAATCTAAAATTATAATACATTCAAATAAATATTACAAATGATACTGATCGAGAAGAGCGAGAGCTAGGGAGAAAAATAAATATATAAATAAACCTTTTGAAATAGAGATAATTTGCCTTAATATGTTATAATAAATTAAGTCTTATATATATATACCAACGTAAATACCAGTTCTCCCGAACCGCATAGATGGTGTGTCTCATTAAGCTCCCCGAGTTAAAGCTGAACATGATCTAGTTAAAATAGTTAAAAAACAAGGACAAAATTGACCAAATATTTCAATTATAGGTATACTTTGTAATATACGTCTTACAGCTCTAAATAAGTTATTTAGTATGAGGAAAACTGAAGTTTTTAATTAAATCAAATTAATAAACATTTCTAGCTTTTAATTATATTCACGACAAATTAAAATGATGATTACTCACTTCTTTCAGCATAATTCTCCAACTCTCTTTTCTTTTGCATACATATCTTCCTACCAAAATTAAAAGTTTTCCTGAAACGTGCTATTTCTTTCCCATAAAAATTGTAAAGTAGGAAATAAACCGAAGTATTTCTAAATCTCGTATTCAAGTTTAAATAAAATGGGTACAAACTGATTCTTGTTATCTGGGGATGGTGGAATCAAATAGATGGTATTTATGTTCTGAAGACTTACTGATCGTGACAATTGTTACTGTGGCTTAGAGTAGACGGAATTGAGAAATTTATGGATTATTTAGTACTTTACCGACACTGGAAAACTTGTAGGTAGATCTGACCGGAATCTTTGGAACTAATGAAGAGACAGATTCTAGAATTGGACTTGTCTGCTACCAACGCCTATGAAGTCCATTAACTAACTCTCTCGGAATTCTTCAGCCCACTTTAACCACTTATTAACGACCACTCAACAATCAAGGACAACTCCTCTACGATTCAACAATCATCCTTCTCGATAATTCCTCCACAACTAACTAAACTTTTCCTCCACGACTAACTTATCCTCTTATCTGATCAACCTTGGTGGGAAGTTTGTAACTAAGCCATCATAATTTCTATGAATTCTATTATATTGTATTAAATACATTATAGAACGTAAAACGATAATCGCCAAGCACACAGCTGAAGAATTATATCAACCGTCAGCCTACATCACCCATTTATCAACATTAATTTAGATTTTTTATAAAATGTTAAACATTGCAATTATAATATTTTGTATCTCATAATTCTTACGAAAAAAAACCTGTTAGTGTTTAATATTAATTTTTTGTAAAGGAGCTGTTTGCCTGGTTATTTAGTGTAGCCCAAGGCAGCCGGGACAGTGTTGTAAATTCACAAAAACGACCGGTCAAGCCCCTAAAAACGAGACGGTCCCTCATTCAGTCCTGCGTCAACTGTGGCTGAATAAATGTTTCAGTGTTGCCTCGAACCTCTTCTTAAACAAATTTCCTGCTTTATAATGTGTTAAATTTTAACAATAGATTGGATTTGATATTCAAGGGAGTCCCAGATGGATTTTTAATTTTTGCCCTGTAGGTATTTTAGACTGTGATGCTGGTATTCGGGGCATTGATTGGTCTATATTTAAGGCAGTATTACACAGATCACAAGACTGAAGATGGGATGGATCTATCCAGTAGATAAATGTGGCTTAATTTGTAGTACCCAGTTGTCATCCTTTCTTCCAAAATCTGTATTGTTACTTAAATTATAGAAGTCTCTGATGTTTTTGTGAAGTTTACTAGATTTCAAAGTTTTCCATATATTGTAGGCGAAACATTACGGCCAAAATTGGTTAGAATTAAAATTATTTATTTATTAAATTATAATGCGACGTTGCGCTCCTTTGTTTGGAACCTCCTCACGTGTGAAAACAATCTACAAAAAGTAATTATAATTAAAGTAAATGAAATATACCTATAAATAAAATACTTAAGATGCACTTACACCAAAAATAATTCAAAAAGTTCTTTTCCATATATTCTGCCATTTCTTTATCATCTTGTTACATATCGTTCAGGGTATGGGATGTTATAAGCGCAGAGTTGCAGTCTTCTAGCATATTCCCTAGAGTGCTGTATTCGTTTATGGGGTTTTGAGTGGTGCTTATGCTTCCTGGGACCCACGCCAACATCACAGTTTTACCTACGGTCGTTAAGTCATGGTGCATTTCATGTATGACATCGACCATTTCCATGTTGATTTTCCTGTTACAGATGTTAAAATCTTCTTTATCTCTATTAGGTAAGATAGTTAGTTAGGCAACTATTTATCTCGTAGACTTGTAATATGATACATTCAAATATTGCGATAATAATTTAACGTTTGAAAATAGAGTTCTCGGTTTTCTACCCGGGTTATATGGCTTCTGAAACACAACGTTTCGATCACTATCTCTGCCACAAGGGGACTGAAGACGATGGCGCAGTTAGCTATCGAAACTTTGTGTTTTACTAGCGTTATAACCCGGATAGAAGCCCCATAACTTTTTATTCAATTTATTCACCGAAAACATCTACATTCTCTAGTATTTTAACGATTGTTTCGCATCTACTCATTCGGACTAGTTCCTTTTGAGTACCAACAAATAAATAAATGAATAAATAATAAAATGTAATATTTTCAATATTCTACTTAATTAAAATGTATATCTCGTGAGAATAGCAAGTCTTTTGATATGCACGACATAATATGGGGAGAGGTATTTGCGTAAGGACCAAATGGTCGGTTGAAGAGAAAATGGCATAATACAACTAACATTCTTAAAAATATTCACTATTTTTTACGAATGGGATGTACAGACAGCCACAAGGTCATTTTAGAACATCTTGTAATTAACATCTCTTAAGTTTGACTTATATCTTTTATGACAAGCAACATACCCAAATTAAATACAATATATTTCCTTCCGTAAATATTTACAGAATATTTTTTTACAGAACAAAGTTACGGTAATAAAGATTCGTGTTAAAGCGAGTTTCGACCAACTCTCAATATAACCCCAGGTTAGTGGAGAGCTACGCATCGTATTCCGAGACAACTAGCTATTTTTTCCCAGTTATATACGATTGATAACGTACATAAAACATTAAGAAAATCGACCGGATATACCAATAATATTCAACGATTCCTGTTAAAACGCATCTGATGTAGAAAATTAAATAGGTATGGAAATCGCACTCTGAGAAGCGTTCATGCGAAACTGAATATCCATTTTCTCGTTCCTTTCACGGCGACCTTCGATAAAAGGACGGGGAAAAAAGTAAAGCGTATCGGGTATATTTTTCAGACAAGATCCCAATTACTGCTCCGTCTTTGCGGAAGCACGTCATTGGAATTAATAAATAACCAAACTGAAGAATGCCAAAGACTTGGCGAGGTTATATAGCAGACGGAGTTTCACAGTGATCGATTCAAGCGCCCGAGCGTGAATCCCCTCTGACAAACAGAAGGCCTGACAGGAATTTTCTGGAGCACGGTTTTAGCTTCTAACAAGGCCTCTTTCTTTATTCTACACGCAATTGATAATTCTATAGATGTTTCTATTGCCTTCGTAATAGCATTGATGTGTTATTGATCTTATGGCTTATACACGTATTCAATGAAAGCAATCCAAAATTATTCCAGGACAGTCTCAGAGCAACACTCGGGCGGGGATAAATTGCAGTGCACAGCTTCAGCTTTGGTGGAAGTTACGAGGTCTATAATTCAATACAAAGTGAACGCTTCCTGACGTTGAACCGTTATTAAAATAACAAAACGACACGTCTAGCTAAAAATGCGTCGGGGCCGCACAAAAGCTTTGTTACAGCGAGTTACCAACTTGTTACAGCAGACGTCACTTTGTAAAACAATATACACTACCACTACTTTAATGTGAACAATATAAATGTCGGCTGGTTGAATTACTTCTGTGGACAGTTTAAACCAGCTAATATTTCATTAAAACATAATTCGAGTGTCCGATGGATGCGTATAAAAGAACAATTTTAAATGTCTGTAATGTAGAGCGTGAAAAAAAGACACAAGTTCAGAGTTTCTTGCAATAAAAAATTCATTACTGTAATGACTGTCATAATTAAAAGTTTTATATAGTCATTTAAAATAAAATTAAAGACACTAAACCATTATTTTCAAATCCCACTAAATGTGATATCCAGTATACTGCCATCATAAACTTTCAAACTAAGTCCTGGCTCATACGATCCTCTATTTATACATTGTCGTCAATTTCACTTACCAATCATTTCGCAAGGCTATTTAGTCCAAATTATACTATTTACAATATCTTTTTTTCTTTCCTTTCGTCCATTGTGGCTACTTAACAAGAATGAATTGGTCTGCGGCACCTTTTGGTAGTATATTTGCAACTGTTGATAACATATGAAACTGAAATCTGACACACACAACATCGGTGTCCTAACTGGAATTAGAACACGACTCTTCTTGGAAAGGAGGCAGTGACATTGACACCCTTCACGACAAGAGGTGGGCACTTGCAATAACTATACGCACAAATATTCATACATTACATCCTTTAAAAATCTAATAAACGGACGTTAACATTAATGTTTTTCACCTCGTGAACATTAATAGTAATATCACTGTACAAGCACAATGTTCATCAAGAAACCAGTATTGTACATTCTTAACTCAATTACATTACATCAACTTCACACAGTTTATATTTCAAATTGTTAATTGCAATACCAATTTCGTTTATTTTATTCATTACCTTTTCTATATTATTAAACATATAAATCCGTTTCACAACGTATCTTTTAAATCTGTCGTCTATTTTTCTCAGATCGAATAATGACGAAAGCTTGTAATTAGTGACATGGTACTGTAGTGCAGAGGAATACACATAGAGCTCTCATAATTAATAGAATCTTGTGTAAATAAATACCTTTCGTTGATGAGAATGAAAAAATGTCAGCCCGGGACCTACCGCTTTCCGGGTGGGGCTTTAACCAACTGAATTAACCCAGGTTGACTGCTTAATCTGATACGACATCCTCCACTCGCGTGAAGCTAAGCTTGGCTCTCCTACAATTTACTAATCACCGTTCTTCACACTTTATCTAGAAATCACTGAATTACGGACATTGAGTAAATTGATCCATGAATTTCAATTCAAAGAGAGAAGATTGCTTCAAGTAAAGCTCAGAAAAAGGCCATTAAACTAAATTTGAAAGATAAGAATGGAAAAGCTCCCCGCCCGGAAAACGGGAGCTCACGGGTTCGATTTCCGGGTCCGGTAAACATTTTTCCATTCTTGTCTTCTAAATTTATTTTCTTTGCCTTTGGCTAAGATTCAGTTGAAGAAATTCTCCTTTATCTGAATTATATAAACACCCTGAGACTAGTCAGCATTATTGATATTTATCAAAAAAAAATATACCGCCCTAAAATTTCTACATTCTGTAAAGGACCTCAGTGCATCAGAAGATCATCATAAAAAATTAACTTCAAAATTAAATTAAGTCACTATAAAATTACTGTGCACCTAAGAATTTTTTACTGCAAAAGACTGTGGATTTCAGGTTCGCTTTTCTTGTTCTTATCATATGGGAATAGTTCTGTAGTATCACGAGGAATTTGTTATTTCAAGAGAGTTGCATTAATTAGAAGACTACGGTGGAAAAATCTGAACTTAACCGTGACTTGATCCCGGAACATCCCAGGGCGGACGCTCTACCGTCTCAGATAATCCTAGTCGAGGCTGAGTTTAATTTGGAATAGGTATGTTTTTAAATTATAATCATTGCACCTTTGATCAACTTACATCATGTCCATTCTTCAATCAGGTCCTAAAAATTATTTTGTGAATAATATGATTAAATAAATTGACGGCGAACCTCAACTTCACGTCTATACGAATGGATGTAGGAGTCTCGCAGAACCCCGGGAGTCGACTCCGGTTATCGCAGACGGTAAAGCGACCCTTGGGTAAGAGTGAGGTTCCGGGTTCGAGTCCCGGTCTGATCTAATTTTTTTTCCATTCTGATCTCCTAATGTTGGTTTCAATGCGCTCATGACTGAGCTTAAATCGGAAGTAATACTTCTGGCTTTGATAGTTCTATTATTTAATATAAAAACATAAAAATAAAAATAATTGGCGATCTAAAAGAGAAAAATTTTCAGGAATAGAAATTTAAAGACGTGGCTAATGATTGTCATAAAATTGAGAGTTTTGTAGTATATTTAAATTTAGAAATCTTTAATTGTAAATGACGTTCTTCAAAATATTTCTGAAAACTGAAGAGCATTTAAACGTAAATAATGAACTTCGCTGACTTACATTGGTGTTATAATATAATATTATACCTGCAATCGATGTAGGATGATTGGTTACCGTAAATAGAAAACAAGTGTTTCCATATGGGACATAAAACACAATTATCATATTTTTTCTAATCCCCCTTTATCAGTCAGACAGGACGACACCGACCCTTAATTTCGATGAATACATTAACTCACTGTCTTTATTTTCAGTTATGCAAATTATTTTAACCGGACACATCATTTCTACTATCATTTTGCCGTGTTTCTATCCTAACTAACGCAAATTGATTATGAACTTACGAAATAATAGGAACCTCAATATTTTCCATTATTACGCTGGAAATCCATGAAATTAAATTTCCGAGGCTAGGAATGGAGGGAATGTGTGGATAATTCGGTTTCGCAGAACTTAATAACTTTGTTAAGTCCCATTATACAGTCGCGGATACTCCGAAACTATTTCATTACAAACTGCATAATAGAAACTTTGGAATGAATTGCAAACTTCGGTGCGAAATTATTTCTCATGCTCTTCTTATATTTACCAGGCAATTTCGTCGAGTACTGTCGATGTGAAATGATCCTTAAATAAGGAAACTAATTACATAATGGCCCGATAAATTTGATACATAAACAAACACAGTTTTTTTTGTGAAGACAAGCTCAATTAAAGTAGCCTATGTTGTATCAACTCCCGTATAATATCATATTATTGTATTTGAAAGCGTGGATGTGCAATGGAGAGAAAGACGTTCCAAAATTAATTATGGGTACCGGCTAAGATGGACTTGTCTCACGTCCATCCAATGACGGGGAGACGAGATTTATGTTAGGACGCAGCATTCCCTTGTTTTGGCCAGTTTGAGAGAGAGAGAGTTGGTGGACTGTTCCAATATTTGGCATTTTAAAACTTGAGCCAGAACAGCAGCAAAGTAAATGCTTAAAAAAAAAGAATTTTGAATTTGTGTATAACTTATTTTCAAGATGTTCATAGTACATATAACTACATTTTTGCAAATAAATGTTTTTATGGTTAGGTACAACAAATAATGTATTCTTAGACACTATTTTTGGAGAATATTGGATATTTACACTAATTAACAGGCGAACATTCAAGGTTTAGGAAAAACAACTGATTAATTGCGACTTTAAAAATTCAAAATTCTTTTTTTATAAAGCATTTACTTTGCAATATGCTGCTTGACTGGACCCTTTGCTGGATTTTTTTTAAAGGTTTAATATTTGAACAGTCGACCAACCGTCTCTCTCAAACTTGGGTGACGAAACCTGTCACTGAATTTTAGTTTCATCGGGGACGAATTCAAGCATATTTGAAAGAATGGTCATAAATGGAAAACTTTATTGTAGGGATGATTTAGGAAATTGTTTTGGAAATTTGGTACTATTAGCGGTGATGTGAAAGGAATATTGTAAACAGCAGAGTTACGCGAAAAATTGACTGCAGTATTATTTTTAATTTCGAGTATTGGTCTTGTACAGGGTTGAGAAACCCTTGACTCAACACATTTTGACTATTTAAACGTTAAGCAATGAGATTGTAGAATAAATATTTCATCTAAATAACAAGCGAGAAAGATATATGACACTGCACTGCGACGAGCCAATGGACAACTGCGAGTGTCTCTGAGTGTGGAAAACAAACCTTTTATCAAAATTTCCAGAATTTATAAAAACATTTCACGAAAATTCACGCCTACAATTGAAATCATGACACTTTTTGGAAATTCTTAGTTTTGTGTTTAATTATATTCTGCAATGAAAATAATAAAAAGCTATAGCCGTTCAAGGCTTAGATAATTAAAGTAGCCAGACAGAAACATAAAATCAAAGGCACAAAGGTATAGTTTTCTAAGAAAAATTTAGAAGAAATAGACATTTAGCATAGTTGAAATGTGGTAGATATTGTAGTTAATTATTAATTCAACGACGACGACTTCTTGGTCAACACTAAGCCATTCAAGTACTTTAGATAACTAAGATTAAATGAAAACCACACTAACAAACAACAAGAAAATACCAAAATAGAAAAAAAAAATTTACACCATCAGGGCCAGCAAGGGCCTGGTAACTGAAAAGCGAAACGTAAATGCCTCAAATTATAACTATTGATTTTGAGTCCTCCATTTACTGAGCCTGAGCGTTTCTGTATTTCGTAGCATTGAGACGACAATTTAATTACTGTGTAAAATATATACCTTAACGATAAGAATTCTTATAAATCAAACTTTTAGGTTGAATAAAATAATTAAATTAGAAACTCAGTAATTTCTCAGTGTATTAATAAGGATTCGTTATTAAAAATGTCATAATAAAACGTATTACTTTGACTTCTTATTATCATCATATTATTGTATAAAACCTCTGATAAAAATATTCTAAGAAATTTTGAAACAAGGGGAGGACTGGGCGAAACAAGATGACAGAATTCATTCCTCTAAATGGCCCCAGGCGCTGTTACTTACGTAATTGTGATTCCAAAAACAGGTAAATTGCCTTATGATAAAATTCCAGGTAAAAGAATACGGACGACAACTATTTACTCAGAATCAAAGATAATCTTGAATACTGGATAAGTTAAATGTTACTTAAACCCCATAAGGTTTTGCTCATTTAATATAAAGTTATACTTTATGAGTAATAACCTACCCAAATTGTTTTATTTTTACAATTCGAATAGACTACTAATATTTTGCACGTAAGCTTAGCATATTTGCACATTTCAACACATACGATCCATTCGTGTTGCTCATGTCTCTATGAAGTCATGAGTGGAACCAAGAGATTCGCTATGGCAGAACATCCATCCACGGCCTGTTACACGCAGACTCATCACTCTTACACAAGCTGCCGCCTACGCAGTTGGCTCAAGTTTTCCCATCCCTGGAGAAGGAAGTTTCTACTTTCTGCAAAGGAATTCCAAGTCATGCTATCGGAGATGCAACTAACTCCGTTGCCCACCCAAGAACATACATAAATACATACATTTACATACGGTTTATATATTTATATTTTGTGAAAATACGTTAAAACGGTAGTATTCATATTATAAATATCATCATTAAGTTGTGGAATGAATTTAAGTGTTACAATGAGTTATCAGGAATATAAAGAAATTAATACAAGTATAAGTTTGACAAAATGCCTGTATGTTGTGGTTGTATTTATTTATCATCAATACAATTTTTTTACTTATAATATATTTAAATACTTTTTATACAGAGTGAAACAAAATAGGAGGTAGTCAAAAATTAACATAAATATGGAAATAAAAAATCAGCATTATTAAGTAGAAATTTGTAACATTCAAATAAATAAGAGGTAAATATAAGGTAACCACTTAGTGGTTTATCTATGGAGGTAATAAAGATATCGACACCAAAATTTATCACAATGTTATTTAATATTTAGTTATTAATCACTAAATGTTTGATAAAATTACAATAAGCAAGCTAGCCATTAAAATACTTTAATAAAAAGTCATTTGGGTTCTCTTGGCCTCCTATGAGGGTAAGAGTACGCTTAGTGGCGGTTAGGAGTACGCACTAGCAATATTCACTAACAAATGGCACACTGCCTTCATATTCGGGACATCCCTCGTGCCACCAGTTCTGGCAAAAACCTCACTGGATCCAATTATCAGAAAACAATCGACGTATTAATCATCAGTAGATTTTTCAGAGGAACTTGGGCTGGGTTGTGGGTCAGGTTTTAAACACTTTCTGATCTTCAGATTATCCTTTTAATGATGGTTTCTCCTGTCTTTTTCTTTTGTGTATCGTTAAATGGCTTTATTTTATATAATTTCAGTCTTTACCTTCGCTTTTCTCTTATCCATTTGTTCTTTTTCTTCTAATCCATTCTTAAACGGCGAAGAGATTATTGTTTACTTCTTTGAAAGTTTTTTTCCTTTTCTCTTCCTTTTCCTTGAGTTTAGGAAGCGGTAATAATTCGGGTAATAAGTTTCTTGCAATTTAAGTTGTCCACGTTCAGAATGGCTAAGTTTCCTTCTAAAACTATGACAACTGGTTGTTCTGAGAATCAGCCAAAGTTTCATTTGACGGTTTCTTAAATTGAGGTGGAATATAATTTGTTGATCCTTAGGTCCATCTGAAAATGCTCTCTTCGGGTTTGAAGATGAGCTGAAACCTTATTTTGTGTTTGATAAAACTAGAAGAGGTCGAATTGTAAAAATACGAAAGTAAAAAAATTTCGTTATTTGTAAAGTGAATATAAGCAATTACAAAAGAACCGTGGAGGAAAACAAGATAAAATGGCCATTCAAGAACAGATGTTTGTGAGACAAAGATTAGGCCTATGCAGCGCTGCGTATTCTTGGCCTCCCACGTAGATTTTTACAAAATCGTCATTAGACACCTGCACCGTGCAGACACTAAACCAGAACTGGCCTAAAGTTGTAGTTGTAGCTAAATAATTGTTCTTAGAAATGATATGTGACACAAAATAATAATTCATTGTTATGTGCCTCAAAATTCTTAGGTTTTAAACTCTAATTATTGCATACAGAAATAACACAAGTATATTTTACTTCGTGAAATCCAAAAAAAATGGCAGCAAATAGATGTCATTACGGCGCGTTCTCCTGCATTTGTAGGCGTATTGAGGGTGAAAAACCCACAAACAATTAGTGGAGAATGAAGATGCAATATGGGAATTTCTTTGTGTCATTTTAAGAGTGGCGTAGTAAGTTTAAAAGTAGAGTGCCAATTCATAGCAATGCGATTCGCTCCATTACCATACATTTCACACCCAAACTGAAGGAACGATGGAAACATGTCTGTGAAACACTCATGTGATGTTATGAATCTGAAAGAGATGGACTTTTAAAGCGCATAGTCACTGGATAGAAATGTTGGATTCCCTACTTCCAGCAGCATATCAAGGGAACTAGCAATGAGTGGCGGCATTCAACATCACCAGGACTCTCTAGTTCCGTGCAACCGTGTTTGCGGGTAAAGTGATGGTCACGCTCTTCCAGGGCTGTTCAAGTCCAATCATGGAACAAATGAGTAGTATGGAGACAGAATATCGTACTGGGATCGGCTTGAGAATCATTTGAAGTCTGCAATCAGATCAAAACGTCGTTGTTTTGCGGGTATCGGTGTACTCTTGCAGCATGATGACGAGAGACCACAAACCGCCCATGCAACAAAACAAAAAATTTTGGATCTTCGGTTCTAGGGTCTACCACTCCTTTCAATTTCAGTGGATGATGCACCGAGTTGCAACTGTTGGAACACTTCATGGAGGCGCTAGGTGGGAAGAAATTCTACCCTGACGAAGAGGTGAGAGACATTACTTTCCAGATATTTTATTGCTAATCATTACCTTACACTACCTCTCCACATAGAAACCATCGTTACTCAGACGCTTGTCAAAACGGGAAATAATTATTTTTTTACTTCGCCGTCAAGAATTATGTCGCCTGTGTTAAAACCCAGTTACTACATCTTGTTTCGCATCATCATTGCCGTTGGTATTTTTTTCCACTAAGGAATTAATTTAGATGAAGAAACAGAAGAAAATGGGTTACTGCCAGATCCCGACTGTTGGAAATTTTTTCGTATTAGTGTAATAATAATAATGAGTTGTTTTGTGTTCAGTCGCTCATGAGCAATGAGAGGAATCTCTCTGGTGGCGGGGCATAAATTCGTGATACAAAGCAATTATATTTACAATAGGATAATAAATGCTATAATAAACGTAATGTGTTCGTTAACAGTAAATGAAATTTTCATTAAACATTTATATCCAATATAAATTACCATTGATTTAAATTATAATTAATTATCATATGAATACGCTACATTAGTGGAGATATGAAATTCGTCTCAGAGAGGATGATTTAAGTAACACCTTGCCACGTTAAGTTTTAAACCGGGCAAACATATTTAATTTTAGCTCGACGTGGAGGAGTTTGTTACAAATTGTTCCCAGCCAAATGATGCAATGAGTTTGATTCAGTCTGGTGGTTTGTGGCCGGGCGTTGTCATGGATCAAAATGACTTCTCGCGAAATAATTACACGACTATTGTTTTGTATTTCATGAATGATCTTTTGCAATATCTCACAACGTTTTTATTAAATTTCGCATCAAAATATACTTCAGAAAAAAAATTAAATCCCGGAAAGACAGTTTCTTCAAAGAATTCATTTCAGTTATGTTAAAGGACTGATTTTTTCTTAGTATAATAATAATTTTTCTCTATTTTTAACATTAACTCATCAAAAACACCAAATTTGTTTTTATACTGTTATAATTTTAAACAAATTCCATAAAAAATTTGTATATTTGAATTTTTCAGATGACTATGGCAATACCGAAAGCTACTGATGAATAAATTGGAAATCAAAATTAAGTATAATTTCGGTTATTAATGTTACTGATTAGCATAGGGAAAAATTATTATCATATCTCGGAAAGATTTTAATCAGTAGTAAAGGATTCTCCGTTGCCGACATTTAAAATTTTCTATCGACAAACGACAACAGACGATGATAAACCAGGAGATAATTGCACTATAATTTCTGAAATACCTATAGAAACATTTTTAGGAAATGCCCGAAGCCATTACGGTAAATTACACATAGTAGTAGAAGGTCCTGAATGAGACATGTCTTTCACGTTAAATTACCAACACGATTGTGTTTAAGGCAATTATGAAGTCGCAAATTGAGTGACAGACTGCTTGCCGAACAAAGGAACGTGGGATTGTATCCCTAATGGGGCGATTCTGGTGAAACAATGAGCATCAGAGAAACAAGGCTCTTTGGTAAATTAGGTCTCGTACGCCGACAGTCCAGGCCAATCACAGCGGCGATTGTGATGTCACGCAGCAGCGCCACTAATCTCGTAGTACGAGGCTCTCGACCCTTCCATTCACATACACGCAATCAAATTCTAACCGTGAATTAACTTCACACTAACAATTATCCCATTTAATAATCATAATACCTTAAGTCAAATATTATATCATCGTTCACTAAGCACCATTAGGTGCATTGAAAACAGCCGTTTGAAAACTATTTAAAATTTAATTCATAAATTTTTATATATCTCTTTCTTTCTGTCAAACCTAAACTTAAAAGTATATAATTATTTTGTAAATATTATGGTGTGTTACATTTTCTTAGAAACAGCCGAATGCTCTTTTGTCATAAATGAAATAAACACTTATTATCAACTACATCCTGTTACAGACTTTGTACATCAAATAAAAGAATTTAAATAAACGTTTGAAGAAAATAGGTTCTAATTCGGGCATTTTTAAATCTGGAGTTTTCATTGAATGCACTAATATAGCTTAATCATTATCACTCTAAACTAATATTATGTTTAAACGAAATAGAACCATTGAGGGTCAAAAATTAAAAATATCCTGTAATCAAGCTATTAGAATAATTAATTATTGGGATAGAAAACAAGATTTATGTTTGATTTTCTTCTTGTATAAATTGATTTCCTATGCTAATCTACTTTAAACTAAAATCAGCACTTCACGAATTGCATTTTACCGTGGTCTTCTATGTCCATGACGTTGAATTCGGTATATATATATATATATATATTATATATATATATATATATATTGTCACGTTTCGTAGGGATCGTGAGATTCAATAACACACACACGTAGAGGTTATAGGCGTTTAATCAACGGCGAAGTGCTGTACAAAGCTCGTACTGCTACAGACTGACTCCGATTTGGAATCCAGTCCTATTTATACATACATGGAATATTCTAGAAACAGAACATTCTAGAAACAGAAAATACTAGAAACTAAAGGCAAACAATGTAAATAAATTAAACAAATAAAAATGGTTGCGTCGGCTGGGACTCGAACCCGAGTCTGCAAATCTGCAGTCCGGCTCGCTACCGCTCTGCCATCACTGCAGGTCTTCAGATGTGGCATTGCTCCCTCCTTTGAAAAAACAGCGTCTCGCTGTTAGTTCTGAGCTGCCTTGAGTCCTCTGGATCTCGTCGTTGGCCCGACGTAAGTAGGTCCAGTCCTTCCTGTTCTTGGGCTGGCAGTCGTCATTCCTACGTCTTCGTCCCCGTGAAATTCCGCGTCGTCGTCGGGTCGTGTTTGGTCTTCAACCTCCCTTTGAGCGTCGGGTTCATGGTATGGCTTCATCCTCAGTACGTGGACGGTGTCGCGACTCTTTCTGCGTCTCGAATTAGGATCATAATCCTCGACCTCATATGTGACGTCGGATAAACGTTTTAGCACACGGTACGGACCAAAGTACCGTTTGAGGAGCTTTTCTGAGAGGCCGACTTTGCGAATGGGAGTAAAGATCCAGACTAGATCCCCTGGCTGGTACAAAACTGGACGATGTCTTGCGTCGTATCGTTGTCGGTCCTTCTCTTGAGCTTGGAGCGTACGTATTCGGGCTAGTTGTCGGGATTCTTCGGCCCTCGTTACTAAGTGACCAATGTAAGGGTCATTCACATCGTCGGGATTGAAAGGTAATATCGTGTCCATTGTCGTTTCTGCCTCGCGACCGTGAACCAGGAAAAATGGTGATAATTTCTTCTTCGCTTCAATTATAAGATCTACGTGGCCATTTAACTTAGGGCACGTGACTGTAACCTTGGTAGCGCTCGACGCAGGAATGGTAACATCGTCGAGAACAAATAACCGCCACGAATCCTTATTTCCTATTTCTTCGGAAGCTTGTAATTCGTCTAACAGAATTTCAGAACGTCCACAGTCAATTACGGCTTGCGAGCTCTTCAAAAAGTCCCATCCGAGGATAACGTCGTGGCTACATTGCGGCAGGACGATGAATTCGAACGGCTGAATTCTATTATTAATTTTCAGCCTGATGGTGCATCTTCCGGCTGGTTGCACATATTTGCCATCCGCGACCCTTAAAATAGTATTCCTGTTATCAGCGATCTTGGTCTTCTTCAGCTGTCGTCGAAACGTCTCGGAGATAACAGAGAAAGATGCGCCGGAATCTATTAGGGCTCGTACCGACTTGTGGTCCAACATTACGTCTATATAATTTCCAGACATCTTGGCGACGGTCGTCGACGGAGGATTTTCTTCTTCCGCGGCCTCACCTCCAGGGAAGGTCGCGTCATCTAGTTTTCCAGGTTACGTCGGCTAGGGGAGCGACCGAATGGCGACGGAGATCGGGAGCGACGTGACGGAGAGCGTCCTCTTCTTGCGGCAGGATGCGGCGACGACGACCTGTATCTTCCTCGAAACAACTCTGTCTGTTCGGCATCGTCATATTGGCGTCCATGGTCATATGCGTCCTGTTCTCGCCTAGTTCTTGCTTCAGCGAATACACGTCTCCTGTCCTTGCAGTATCTAACCACATGTCCAGGACGGCCACAATGGAAACACACAGGTCTATTATCCCGTGTCCTCCAGACGTCTGTCTTCCTTGGGGCGTAGGTTGCCTCTTCCTCCCGTGCAACTACTTTCGCATAGGTCGGCTTCCGCTTTGGAACGACCTTTCGCCAGGAGGACGTCGGGGTGGAAATTGGCGCCAAAACGCTTTCCACTTCCTCCCGGATGGTCTCTTGGATGGCCTCTGGTTCTGCGACGTCGTTTCTAAGGGATAGAGCACGCTGAATCTCTTCCCTTACTATCTGTCGAACGAGAGACGACAAATCATTCGCCTCTCCTACTGAGGCAATCGGCACAACGTTGGGAAGCCTCTCGAACCTTCGTCGAATTCGTTTTTGGTTCATCTCCTCGATGAACTGGCAGTGCTTAACGAACTCGTCCGTCGATTTTACGTCCTTTAGTAGGAGGGCCTGATATAAGTCCTCCGCGACACCTTTCATCAGATGTGCCAGCTTTTCATCTTCCCCCATGTTTGGGTTTACCGTTCGGCACAATGCGAGAACGTTCTGTATGTAAGACTGGGCGTTCTCGCCACTTTTCTGAGCCCTGTATTTTAACTCTTCGGTGGCCTGCCGAACATGACGCTCAGAATCGCCGAATGCATTTTGTATCTCGGCCTTGAAAGTTTCCCAGCTGGTCAACTTTTCTTCGACATTTTCGAACCACTGTCTTGCGGTTCCGTCCAAATAAAAGTATGCATTTGCTAGGCAAATCGTGTCGTCCCACTTATTGAATTTGGCGACCCTTTGGTAGCCCTTGAGCCATCTGCCTGGGTCTTGTCCGGCGTCTCCTGTGAAGATGGCAGGGTTCCTTATCTGCTGCTGAACAGCAGCATAGGCCGGTGAGCTCCTTTCTTGGCGATCCATCACAGTGCTTGTTGGTTTTGTGTATGGTACGTACTCCGGATTCAAGCCTTGGAGTCTCCTGCTTTGTCGAGGTCAGGCAAACAATGTAAATAAATTAAACAAATAAAAATGGTTGCGTCGGCTGGGACTCGAACCCGAGTCTGCAAATCTGCAGTCCGGCTCGCTACCGCTCTGCCATCACTGCAGGTTTGAGATGTGGCAATATATATATATATATATATGTGTGTGTGTCTGTAAAAATTTACGTTAAATAACAAAATAATCACACTGCATAACTTCTTCACAACAAAGATTCCCGAAAAGTAGCGTACCTCGGTTGTTCACACCTTTTAAAATTTGTGGTTGGCAACTTTATTATTGAAATTTTTACTTTTAAATGTGTTTTAAACAAACTGGAGCATATTAATTCCTTGTCAATCATTAATTAACTGCCGGGTTTCATTTTACATACATAAATGATGCTGTAACAACCTAATTTCAGATTATTAGAAACCAATAGATCCACGTGTTGGTGTGGCTGTGCTATTGTCTCACGACTTCATGTTTTAAGTCTCAAAAATTGCAGAGTATATATCGTGCAGCCCTCTAGGCACAATTTTCCTGCTCCAGTTTCCCTCGCGTCATTATGATTGTTATAAAACAGCAGTATTTTCAGAAGAAATTGTCTCGACACTCAGTTCACCTTTATATGAAAGTCTTGTCTCTTGTGGAGTTTAACGCTCAAAGCTGTTGACACAATTTAACGTACTGCTAAGACAGCTAGATCCTCCGAACTGGACAGGAAATTAAAAAGGATGATGTCAACGAAACGTACTCTTCCGAAAATACCCTTGAGGCATATGACAAGGAAAAGCTGTTTCTGTGAAGAAAATATATTTTCCAGGATAACATATCATGAACGTTTACTGAAATTATGGAAACGGCGAGTTTCAATTTTTATATGTAATTGATAACAACTTACTTCATTATGACACAGATTTTTTAAAATTATATAATTCAATAAAAAATAATATGAGACAACTGTTATATGCTACATATAAATTATAAAATTATTCTTCTTCTTCTTCCAATGGTTCAACAGCCCTCTTGAGGGCCTGGGCCTACCGAGGCGGCTGCGGACTGTCATCTGGCGTGACACATTCCGAATTTGGGATGATACGTGGTCAGTGTAAAATTATAAAATACTGCTTTAAAATACGGTTGCATTATATTTATGTCGGCATATACCAGACCAATTCATTTTAAGTTGGATGAAATGTGAATACATCATCTCCTCCTCAAACATCTACAAATTTTCGTCGATCGTCACTAGTAATTAAGACGCCCCAGGTTGTATCGAAAAGCAGGATTGAACGCCTAATCCCATAGGTGAACTTCGAAAATCTCAGTCTTCGTACCTGCTCTACATCATATACATTTCTGAGTAATAAGAAACGTTCCATTTACACTTCAACATTCTCCTGCACAAAACTGTGCAAGCATGGACTTCTGTCTTCACTTTATCGTTTCTTTACAAAAAAAACCGTATGCACTAAACGTCTTCCCAATAAGATTTTCTCTCTCACTACTTTTTAATAATCTTCTTCCAGACAACCTCTAAACTTTTGATAATCTTGACCATTATTTGTCACGTTCTAAATATTCTTCTATCCTTGACAAATCACATTTTTCATCCCAGATCTGCCCCCTTTCTGCTAAAATATCTCAACGAACTATCCTTTTACAAATAGGTGTCATCTTTTTGAGGTCGGTTGCTCCTTATTTTTCAGATGGTGACTAACAGCCTGGATTTTAATATCCGTCTCCTCTGAGAACCCATCCAAGCACCAGTTCCGGCGGACTGACGTTTTTCGCTAGCTGGGAATCCCGATCATCTGGCGCTCCAGGTTAATAAAAACAATATTTAAAAAGCGGAAAATATACATGTTACAAATAATGTGTGTAAATGTATTTAAATTGACTTGTATACATTTATTTACTATACTTACATATATTTAGGGTGCTTCCAGATAGATAAAATATAAAATAAACATTAATTCGATACATGACAGATATTTAATCCATGATTTTACAAATACCAAATGCATTATTCTGTGTCCCGTTAATGGTCTTTACAATGTACCATCATTTTCTCTTTAACCTTTATCACACTCATTACATACAAAGTTATATTTTCTATGAGAAAAAGTCCATTCCCAGCTTGCTATGGGATATTATGCATGTATATCCACAACTAAACTAATTCTACTATAGTGTGATAAAGATAGAACGCAGTTGGGGTTACCATGAAAAAAAGAGAGTTGCTTACTCACCATAGCTAAGCACACTACGCGTGGTTGCAAATGGACTTCGTATACAGCTGACTGTAACAATAAAATACACTTAGTTTGTTCGACAACACTTCTTGTACTGTCCTTCATTTTAAGCATTCTGACTGGTTGATTAAACGTCCTCGTGGGAATTACAGCGAAGTGCCTTCAACGTTCTATCGGACTATAATTTATCAGATTATGAAAAACCAAGTCAACATCTGAAACATTGCTTAATATAAATATACATATACACGTCAGATTACATAGGGATTGATTTATACATATATTTTTCTTAAATAAAAAATACAGCCAACTTAAAAGCAACAGAATAATATTTATGTAACATATTTATGATGTTTCGTCCTTATTTACATATATTGAAATGATAAAACACCAATAAATATGGAATTTGATGGTGCGATGCCAAAGGGAAAGTTATAGACAGGGCAATAAACCCAGACATTTTGATGCCTGTTCTGTATATCTGAAGCGTTGATATTCCGCTATAACTTTGTGTTGACAACGCCTTATAATTTCCCAACTATCGGCAGTAGGTGGGGTGAACACTCGTCCGATATTCTTGACATGGTTTCTTTTAATTGGGTAGAAATTGTCGCCATCGCCGTTGGAAATCATGTACTGGAGAGGGGAAAAGTTTTGAGAAAAGAGACTAATGGATTTTGGGCGCATTACGATATACATGGTGATGGAGGAGACAGACAGGGAGAAATAGTGGGTGTGACTGAAAATCTCAGGTGGTCCCGGCGTCGTTTGAGAAGATTAAATGTTCATTTGTTATTTGTAGTATATCATACCCAAGTGAGGCCTGATGACCAGCGGCAATATTCAGAAATTCTCTGTTTATAACTTTCTTCTAATTTTCTCTAACTGCAATTCCAAGTAAGATATTTCTTTTTTTAAAAGAAAATCTGCTGCTGTGGCAGACCCTTAATTATATTCCTTGGTTCTGCAGCCCACAAAGGTCCATGCCAGGATTCGAATCCAAGACCTTTTGTGCCGTGACGCATCGACGCTAGTCACTAGACCCAATAGTTCGGCCTTGATTAGTATTATCCTACGTAAAGATCTTATTGTTCAAGATTTTAATATCGAGGATTTAAATATTGTAAATTTTGTATTGACGTATTTATTATTAAAAAAATTCTGGCTACTTAGAAAAATTTGTGTAAGAAATGAATAATATTACACTATAAAATATAATAATAATTTATTCACACCGTTCATATAATATTCCTCAATCAATATAGTTTAACTCGTATTAATAATGTTCTGTGTTTACACATGTGCTATGTATTTAAAATTTACCTGATGAAGACCACAAATATGGACGAAACATTGTAAATTTATGAAATTATTATTATTTTGTTAGCTGACAACTTGGCTGTATTTTTATGTATTTATATTTAATTGTCAGATACCTACATTTCTGATTTATGGTAAATTTTAATGAAAATAAAAGCATTTAAATTGAATTATTTTAAATTATTCTTTCCAACATGTATATTCTAAGGTTTCTTATCTTAATGAAAATGAGAGCTACAGCTTAGAAGGTCCGGACATAATGTCGGATTTCAACAGATTGATCAATGAGTTTGCATGAACTGAACAGGAACCAGGTCACAGTAAAAAATAAACATTAAACATTTAATATATTGATACAACGACTCATCCACAATTTTGGGACCTCTATGAATTGACTTACACACTCAAATTTCTTCTGAAATTAAATTATGAATGGATGCAAATTTATATGAATTAAACATTAGAAGTCCAAGGAGTGGAATATTAACTTTTTGGACTGCATCCAGTGACGGTTGTGGCCGATATTTAAATATCGAATACAAAAAAAGTCGACTAAATGGCTGTTTGATGTTTAATTGATTATTTCATAAAAGAGGAATCAATTTAAATATTTTATTTCACAAGAACACTTTACTATAAGTACGTAAGGGTATATTTACATGTCTCGGCCACTCTTTTCAGTTTAAATCTTTTAAAATTCTCCTGAGCAATTCGAACATAGTATCTCATAACCAACTGAACTCGCCCAGCCAGGAAAGGAACACCAAATCTAGTCAACCTTTCTAGTGATAATTAACACTCAGGACAAGATTCATGAGAAATAATTTCAAAGATCAACCAAAATTCATTAAATTAATATTTAGTACGTATTTTATTATAGATTCGAAGCAACATTTCAAAATCGAACGGTTAATTACCATATCGATATTCCTATCTTATAGTTTTGGACATGTATTCATTTGGCAATTCGGTAACTTTGAACTCTAATACGTTACCAAATGAAGTTTTCTGCGCTTTAGAAATATGAAAACTACAGCGTACTGACCACTTGAATGATCTTGAAAATATTTCCATTGATAACAGAGTAGAACGTATCTACATATATGTACGTATCTAAAATAATTTTTATAGTATAAACATCTATAAAAAAATTTGATTTGGGGTATTCTAATCTATATGAATTCCATAATATTCAATATTAAGGTAAATGTAAATATATTCAACTATTTTCTACCAACTGTTGTTGAACGCCAAGCATATGTCTTTAGTTTAAGAAACGGTTTCAATTGCAAGACAGGAAGAATAACGCTGTTAACAATATTCAGTGCATTTATCTGGAAATACAATATTTGAGGAAATTTCAAGTTTTCAATATGTTTCAAGTTCATCTTAAATAATATTTAACAATCTATACACTAAATTCTAGACGAAATAACCGTATAAAAATCAATAATAATTCCAACAATAGAAACTCTAACATTTATTATAAATGCCAAACCTTTATTGAGCCACGATATATTACATTAAAATTTACAAAAGCTTTCGGTTTTTATAGCCATAATCATCTGAAAATAAACATTATCAATTAATAATAATCCGTCCAACCATTCCATTCATTTTAGAACACAACTGAATCATATTTCATAAGAACCGTACCTGGTCACTTATTTAACAACCTACAGTTCGTGAGATTCTACATGCGCAGTAGGGAAAGGAGAAGGGGAATGGGAGTATTGTCATTCGAGGAGGTACTACCCCTCCAAGTGGCATGGCGAAACGCTACTATCATTGTTAAGAACATTAATTGCCTTCATACGTACGGAATATGGAGACTGCGACATCTTTTTAACACACGCTATACTTATTATATATTAAATTTAAAGGATGCGTATATGACGTACAACACAACCTGAACTGACAGAAATATATTTCCTAACGCCAGTATTTTCATAATTGCTTTTACACTGCCAACTTTTCACAACAAAGAACGGAGTATAACTGAGCTGATGTCTACCCTCACTACAATATTGGCGGAGTTGTCCACTGCGCATCGTCTTGACACACGACTTGCTAATTCTCCTGAACTGAACATTTTATTCATACCTGTTGACTCTTCTCGTATCTACTCATCGAAACCTCACACAGGCCCAATACAACGCATCTACCTTGCACACTAAAAAACATAATTAAATAATGATTCACACGCCCCTACTGGCTTCAAATTGTACATTTTAATGTAATATGTGACGACTCAATGAAGTATTTTGAATTTATGAATAATAATTTTTCTTTGTACACAAGTCATCAACTTGACCCAAAAGGTAAATACATTGAAATAGATCTCTAGAACGTATGAGAATTCCACTGGAGGGTCCATTTGAGTAATTTATCAGCAGCTGTACATGTAACTGCATTAAGCAAAACATAACTCAATACAATATTAAATAAATGTAGGTGAAAAATTTCGGCCAAAAATTGTCAGAATTAAAATTGTTTATTTATTACTTAATATATTATTAAACAACCATAATTTTGACTGGTCGAACATAAAAATTTTAGATAATGATATTTATTATTTTTCCCGTTTAATTAGGGAAATGTTACATATTAGATCCCATTCTTCCTCCTTGAATATAAAAACTGATACCCACAATATAAACATAATTTATGATTGCCTCCTTTAACTTTAATTTTAATCTTAATTTTCATTGTTAATAAATATTTGTTAAATATTATTGTTAAATAAATTTGTAATCCATTAAAAGGTCCCCAAACCCATAGAGGAATGCGGAAATATCATAAACCCTGGTTAGTCGTTCAACAACAAGCCTCGGAGATAGTTTGTGCTTCGGTACAAATTTACAAATAAATATTTGTGCCACCTTATATTATACAATTTTTGGATTTTTTTGTATTATTTTTCTGTACATAATATGTCATTCATATACAGGCATATTTAATCGATTTATTTCTTCATATCATCACTTAAATTATAATTATTTTTGTAGATCACCTGAGGAGGTTCTAAATAATGGAATGAAACGTAGTGATGTAATTTAATTAATAAACAATTTCAATTCTGACAATTTTTGACCTTCATTAACTGAGGTACAGTCAGAGCAATTACAGACTTTGTTTTAATCTTTCAATTAAATCCATGTGTTAAGTGGAACGGTAGCAAACTCTGTCGATAACAGATTGCCAATTACCTGGCCGAGGACTAAAAGCAACAAGTCCAAGTGACAAAATTATAAGCAATAAACGTTAAAAGGTTTCGGACCGAATGGACAGGTTATGGGAACGGCTCATGTTACACCGACTTGCCCAGGCAGGCAATTAGTTAACAAAAAAATACAATCTGGTTTTTCAACATTAAAATTTTACAATTTAAATTTATATTAATTAGACTGAGGCTTCTTGGCTACCATTTTTCAAAGATCAAAATGGGTGGCCGAAAGCGCCTGAGAACTTCACGAGTATTTGGTGTTTCGCATTGTATCCCGACAGAGTATACAGTTTCTATGGCAACATGTCAGAACGTCGGAACCGAGTAGATTCAGGTATCTTCGTAGAGTACAGGAACAGGGTATTCTAGCAACAACATCTACTGAATCTAATGCTAGCTGCTGTAAATTCATTGTTAAATGCCTTTCCAAGAGAATAATTTAGTAAGAATTGTCTTGGATATCTAGGGGTTAGTTGTCGCACCAGCCGTAAATACTACACGATAAGAGAATGGTTAAGTTTTGTGGTTTTTACATATTTTGTTTCCATTTAATTCATCTTCAAAATTATTATATCATAATCAATATATTGTAGATTAAAATAGATTTTATTTTTTCCCGAATGAGAAACTGAGTTCCTTTACTGTTCTAAGCATTGGAGGAATCTCTATACTCACTCTACGAGTATGTTCAATATTATTCTGAACGAATTATTGCTTGGTCGCTCAATAAACCTAATATATATGCTTTATCTATCTTGTTTCTTGAATATTTCCCTTTTATAGCTTTCCTTCGTTATTGATTTGCTATCTCCTTTTTCACTTCTTTTTCCTTAGTTTGACTTTCTTTTTTATTTAGACATACTCTCAATAAATAAGAGGAAGGACTGAAGATATAAGTTTTATAAATAACACTTGTGGGTCTCATATACCATCTGCACCACATTAAAACAACGTATTCTTCTAATTGTAAGTCAGATTATGCAAAAGATAAGTATGCTCATCTAGAGAACATACATTTTACCGACGAAGATACAGTCTGTAGTCCACAACGTTTCCATGCCTGACACCGACATCGTCTTCAGGTGAAGTGCCATCGAATTACGGAATGGTAGTTTAAATAGTCGCGTTCTGAAATATCTTGTCGAATCAGGGGCTTTCTGTCTAGTTCAATCAGAGGTTTCCTTGCGTGCGACCCAATATTGCCCAAAATGCGGAGAACTCAGCACAGGACAACCACCGCACATCCCAGAGGCTGAACCCACCAACGGAGACGGGGCTGGTCCACCCTCAGTCGAGGTGCGCGTGACTATTTAAAATACCATTCCTGAATTCGACGGCACTTCACCTGAAGATGATGGCGGTGTCAGCCATGGAAACGTTGTGGACTATAAACTCCATCATCCGACTAGAATCCCGAGAACTCTTCATTTATGCTCATATACTTATTAACCACAGTTGTCAGCAAACTGGCTTGATGGCTGAACTACTTACAATAGCAATACCGAACGCAAATGGCTTTTAACAGCATAAAATTGACATTATGTTAATCCCAGAACCACATCTAACATATAAGTCACATTAAAATACCAAACTATTTCATTTTTCATGCTACACATCCTAGGAGAAGAGCGCATGTAGGAACAACAGTCATAGTAAGACTAAATATAAAACATTTTAAGTTAGAAAAATATCAGTAAGAACAATTTCAAACAACTGTTACCATACAGGACAATACAGGGTCACTAAATGTATGAGCAGTATACTGCCCACCAAACCATAATAAAATGAAAAACTACGCAGAATACTTCAAAACTTTAGGAAACAGATTTATATCCGACGGCGACTTTAACGATCAATCATCAATTATGGGGCTCAAGGTGCACTGCAACTAAAGTCAGAGAAAACAGCCGCAATGAAAACTAACAACTTAGGATGTTATCAATGGGCGAACCCTCCCACTGGCCAGCTGGCCCCAAAAGACACCGGAAGCTATTGACTTCGCTGTTACAAAAGATATATAAACAGACTGAAACATCCTTGGACCTTTCTTCAGACCACTCTACTGTTTTGGTCAAAATATATTCACAAATACAACAGAACCAAAAGTAGCCAACGAAGGATACCGAATGGAATAAATTTAGAAAACATCTGGACGAATTAATCAACTTTAATATACCACTAACAGCAAATAAAGATATGAACAATACAGTCAACGATTTAACAAAAGCTATCCAAGAAGCTGCCTGGCTAGCAACTCCTGAAGCCCAAGTAGCAGAAATAAAAGAAGTATGTTCTATAGTAATCAAAGAAAAATTTGCAGAAAAACGCAAGGTAAGCAAGCGTTGGCAAATAAAGCGATCTGAAACTGACAAAAAAATCTTAACTAGGCAGCGCAAGACCTAAAAAAGATTATGATGGATATAAAAAATAAATCAGTACAAGGGTAACCTCACGGCTACAGAAGCAACTAAATATTCATTATGGAAAGTCACGCGAAACTTGAAACATCCTGAACAAGCAATGCCACCAGTGAAAGATAAAATGGGAAACTGGTCACGAAACGACAAAGAAAAAGCCTCTTCCTTTGCTATCTTGAATACGTGTTTAAACATATTTCCTTCACAACTAAGTGCGGACGAAGAAAATGAAGTCCACAATTTTCATAAGTCACCGTTCCAACTAGAAACTCAGTGTAACCCAAATATGTCACCATTCCAGGAACCTAATTGCAGGTAAAGTACTTCAAGAACTCTCGGCTAAATGTTTCAAAACTTTAACACATGTATTTAATGCTATTCTCCGTTTCACAAACTTTCCTAACTAGAGGAAAGTAGCGCAGGTAGCCATGATACTAATATCAGGGAAACCACAAATAATGTAGAATCATATAACTCGGTCAGTCTTTTGCCGCTACTATCCAAAATATATGAAAAGCTTCTACTAAAACGACTCAGGCAAATATCAGAAGAAAGAAAACTTGTAACTAATCACCTGTCTGGATAATTATTAAATATATTAAATAATTATCAATTTACATATTAAACAAGACACAAATTTTTATTACATTATTTAGTATATATTTTCTGACTGTTTACATTGAAAAGTAACTAAAACTTCACTTTATACAATATAAATAAAAACTTAAGGTTTTTCAAATTTTTGGAGGGGGTAATGACATAATTACGCAAGAGAGGGAATGAGATGAGGGATTGCAAGTGGCAATTTAGAGATTTATAGTTAGTGTGCAAACGCAATTTCAGGAGAAACTACGTATTTTTGTGTCACGAGTTCGAGAAAAATATCTTAAATAAATCTAGAATGAAAGTTAACACTTTTGCTGTATTTGCCGTGAATTCATTATAATAAGAACCAAATAAATTAGTTTGACAACAAATATAAAACTATATGAAGCCTTTAAAGCTTATTTTAAACTTCGTACTCAAAGTCAAGATAATGTATGGGCAATTCATTTCTTGTAGTTACTGAAAAAACAATTTAGAAGGTAAGATAATACAGCATAGCATTAAGAGGAAATTCAAATATATTTTCATATTTTTGCATAAAAATGTAAGATTGGTTAATGCATATATATTTGGTTTTCAGCCTTGAAACTAAAGAAACGAATTAATACAAAAAGATGGAAATTAGAAAAACTGAAAAAAATGAGATTTTTCAGAATTTAAAAGAAGACATTAGGAAAAAATTAAAAGACAAAGAAGAAAGAAACAATATAGAAGAGAAATGGACACTCAAGAAGGGAGAAATGACTAGAGCAGCTGAAGAAAAAATAATAATAATTGCTCAGACCAATAGAAAATCATGGATAACGAAAGAAGTAATAAAAATAATTGATGAAAGGAGCAAATATGAAAGATGAAAATGGTAAATAGCAGTACAGACGCCTGAAGAAATAGATAGATCGAAAGTGCAAAGCAGCCAAAGAGGCTTGGCTACAAAAGAAATACAAAGCGGTTTAAGATTTCATGGTGAAGGGAAAATAGACGCAGCTTATAGGAAAATCAAATAAACACTTGGAGAGAGGAAAAATATTAGCAAGAGGACGGATGGGAACCCAATGTGGATAAAGAAGAAAAAGCAGAAAGATGGAAGGAATATCTCGAAAAGCTGTATCACGGTGAAAATATAGATCAGTCAGTAATAGAACAAGATGAAGAGATCGGACTTTGATAAGACGCTAACAGATCTGAGCAATTCTAAAGCGCCAGGAATTGATAACATTCCAGCGGAGTATTATAAGCGAAGAAGCAATATCATGGTTGTTCGAATAGTTTTCGGAATCTGCAAAACAAGAAGAATACCATAAGAATTTAATAAAAACATTCCGAAGAAGACTGGGGCTGACAGATGCGAACAGAATAAGACAATTAGTTTAGTATCTTATTCATGTAAAATATTAACAAAACTAGTATATTAGATGGACCGTAAAATAGAATGCCAGTTAAGAGACGATCAGTTTGGTTTCAGGAAGAATGTAGGGACAAGAGAAGCAATATTTACTTAGCGTCTAATTTTAGAAGACATAAGAAAAAACTGTTAACGTTCATGGCATTTGTAGATTTAGAATAAGATAATGTGAACTGGATTTCGGAGAGCCCAAGTATAATATATCGAGAAAGAAGGCTTATGCATAACCTCAGCAGAAGACAGTCAGCAGTAATTGGAATTGAAGATCAAGGAAAGAAAGCAGAAACCAAGAAAAATGTAAGACAAGGATGCATTCTGTCGCCCGTTCTGTTTAACTTATATATAGAACAGACGATGAAGAAAGTTAAAACGGAATATGGTACTTCAAAGAGAAGAAATAAAAACCCTACGTATTACCGATGATATTAGGCGAGTCAGAAGAAGACTTTGAAAACATATAAGAAACAGTGGAATAACAAAGCGTGGAAGATTGGTAAGGGATATTTTGAAGAAAGTTAAGAAATTATGCTACTTGGAAATCGTAATAACTAAGGATGTTAGAAGTATAGTATACACTAAGAGTAGGACAGCACAGGTAAGGAAGGCTTTCGCGAAAAATATGAGTTTAATTACGGGTAATATAAGTGAGAATATTAGGAAATCGTTGCTAAAAAGTTCGTTTGGAGTGTGTCGTTATATATGCATGCGAAAGGTGGACGATACGGGTTGCGGAAAGAAAAGAATAGAAGGCTGGTGGTGCTGTAGGAGAATTCTGAAAATCCGATGGGTGGATGCAGTAACTAACGAGGAAGTTTTAAACCGAATAGGGGAAGAGCGAACAATATGAAGGGCGTTGACCAAGAGTAGGGCTAGATTAATATGCTACGTTTTAAGACATTAGGGTCTTGTAAAATTAGCATTAGCGGGAAGTGTGTGGGGTAAGAACAGAAGAGAGAGGCCAAGGATGGAATACGCTAAGGAGTTAGGCAGGATGTGGGATGTGCTATTCGTTATGAGGTATTAAAAAGGCTTGCGAGAGATAGGTTAGCATTGAGGGTTCCATCAGACCAGTCTTAGGATTGAATCCCACAACAACGAAAAGTGAAGTTTGCAGTGCTAAGAATATGGAGATGCAATATTTCAATGATTGTTCTTTTTGTGTAGTTAATCCACGTAAGTGTCGGGATGGCAAAGTGCCTAAATAATTCAATACTCATATTTACCATCAACGTCTGCTCTAGTAATCCGTAGTGAAAATTTTCCTGTTATTTCCCGACCAGGGTATCATGAAATATTTTCTGGTCTTTTTACTAAGATACGAAATGTTTGTTTGATTGAATCGCAGTCCCTTGCATTCCTTCCGAATGGCGAATTTTCATCAACATCTCTACATAAAGCTTAAATGCTGGCCTCCTTAAGAATGTAAATAAATTTCCATCTCTTCTCCTGGCTTATTCTGTAATGCTCAAAGAAAATTATGAAATCTTTAAAATGGTGGTTTAGCTTTAGTATCAGTGAACCAAAAAACTGTTGAGAATAGCAAAGAGCTTATTTTTACCATGCTTAAAAACTTCAAACTCATGGCTTGCAAAATATAACGTTCATATGTTATATGTTCAATTGAAACAATTTAAAGGTAACTTGGGGTCGAAAGCAAGGGTAACCTCTCACCAATATGTGATGGACTTTCAGAAATGTTATGAAGGACCATTTAAGGATAACATGATAAGTGTTTACATTTCGGGGTTAATACGTGATACACAGAAGAAGTACCAAAAAGACTCTTTTTATAAATGTTTTGTACTCATTTTTGTATTTGTAGATTTATTTTACTGTGTTATTTTAAAAACAAAAGTGATGTTAATTTATAAAGTAGAGTTGTTTTCTATTTATATATAATTTAATTTACAAAATAATTATTTTCCTAAATATTTGAAATTACGATCTGATAGCTACAAAAGCAAAATTTAATAGGTATAATTTTTTTTACTTTCATTAGATAGGCATAGAATATCGAAATCATAAATACAGAACGTAGACTCAAAATTCATGTTCACTTGTTCAAATACCTGCTGGTATTTGCCGTTTACATATTAGTTCAACTATGACTTCAAATGACTGTTATTCAGGAAATACGCATAATTCTATGTTAACATTTACCTAATTTGCAGAGAAAAATTTGTTCATTATTTTGGCACCTGGAAAATTCTACTGCGAAACAGGAAATCAAAAATCAACCGCTAGGAAAATATTTTTGTAACGTACTCTGGCTTTTGTGTTCTAAATTAATGAAACTGTGATGGCGAGGAAATGTTTCAGTGAACTCCGAGTTCTTGCCACGCAATCACGCAGTGAAAGTTACCTTGCATGAGAAAAGGGAGAACTTTTGTGCCGGGAATTGGAAAAACTTGCCAGCACAAAAGACTGAAACAGCATCATTCAGAGTTTGAACTGTAAATATCAGCGTCAAAAAAGAAAAATACAGGCTAAAGTAAAACCGATATTATTGTTAACAACACAGGAAGGAACGTTTAGTAATTTTAATGTGTTACGAAAAGGCAAACTAAATATTGTTGTAATCATATGATATTTTAGTTTCTGTAAAGTATATCGCATAAATGACAAAGTAATTTTAATGGACACTTCCCAAAAATTTCACCTATGTTTCGTTGGCTAATTCCTGTAACTTATTATATTATATACCTACAGTAAATTATGTGTCTACAATAGAATAAATAAACATACTATGAAATAAATTACATGCATAGTTCGAGTTTAATTCGCTCATATAGAGAAAGGGCATGGCTCAGGAGTTTATGTGATTTACTTTAACTACGTGAGACAACAAAATCATTTATTTTATTTATCCCAAATTTTTTAAACTCATTTTGAACATGCCATTTTTAAATTGTTGGGGAATTAAAGTTTCTATACGGTAACACGAGAAGCTTGGAACAGATTTGCATGATGGAAAAATGGGCCAAATGTATTAGGTAATTCTGGGTTTTTGTACATATTTTATTTTGTTTTATTTTCTCTAAATAATTATATTTTATGTTATAATTTTTATTGTTGTTTCCGAGCCACAAGACAACACCCAAAATACAATTAGTTTTTTATGCAGTTTGTTTATCTAACTTCGATAATAAGTTTAATGGTTCGTCGGAAATTCAAATCAGCATATCCATACTTCGTTATGAATTGAAGCCTATGCAGTTTCAAAATACTGCTGCAGCGTGTTGATTCACGTCAGCGATAGGTGATCATTTTTCACTATAGTACCCCTTTGGTACAAGCCGTGCAGAATATTTATAAAGCTTCAGTTCAATGCGGAGTGGTGATTTTCAGGTCATAAATTAATATTTAATCAACATACATCCATACGTAATTCCCCTTTAATCCAATATTTGGAGATCAGGGGAATGAAACGATCGAAAGACGTATAGTAATGGCCTGGGTTGGCTAAATTACATGTGAACAACCACTAATGGTCGCTATTAACTGAAACTTCTCTCTTTATTTGTTCCAGTATAGAAATGAATAAACGATATAGAATTTTTCTGTCCAACATCAATAATTGTTTATTGTAGGTTCTGTTGTTGTGATGATATTCAGTCGTAAGACTAGTCCGATGCAATCCTCTATGCAAACTATCTTGCGTATGCCTTTTCATATCCACATAACTATCACAACCTACATCCTTCCTAATCTGTTCTTACCCCACACACTTCCCTCTGATGCTAATTTTACAAGACCCTCGTATCTCAAAACGTGACCTATTAATCTATCCTCTAATATAGGCTTATAAATAACCTGTACAGAAGACAGGCAGCAGTAATTAGAATAGAAGATCAAGAAAAGAAAGCCATAATCAAGAAAGGAGTAAGACAAGAATGCAGTCTTCACCTGTGCTGTTTAACTTATTTATAGAACAAGCGACGAAGAAGGTTAAAACGGAATATGCAAAAGGAATCATACTGCAAGGAGAAGAAATAAAAACATTACGCTTTGCCGACGATATTGTAGTATTAGAGGAGTCAGAAGAAGACTTGGAAACCATAATAACTGGCATGAACGGAAGGAAAGAGTTCAATATAAGGATTAATAAAGGGAAAACCAAGGTATGCGAAAGTATGGGAAACAGTGGGAAAAAAAGGTGTTAGATTGGGAAGGGATATTTTGAAGGAAGTTAAGGTATTCTGCTACTCGGAAAACGTAATAAGTAGAGTAGTAGAAGGAAGGCTTTCGCGAAAACGAGGAATTTACTTACGGGTAATATAAGTCTGAATATAAGGAAATCGATGTAGTGCTATAGGCGATTGCCGAAAATCAGATGGGTGGATAGAATCACAAACGAGGAAGTTCTAAACAGGATAGGGGAAAAGCGAACACTATGGAAGATGTTGACTAAGAGTATGGATATATTAATAGGCCACATTTTAAGACTCGAGGTTCTTGTAAAATTAGCATTAGAAGGAAATGTGTGGGGTAAAAACATAAGAGGGAGGCTAAGGATGGAATACGTTAAGAAAATTATGGAGGGTGTAGTTCGTGCTAGTTATAAGGACATGAAAGGGCTTCCTCAAGAAAGGTTATCATGGAGGGTTGCATCAGACCAGTCTTAGGACTGAAAACCACAACAATAACAATATAGGCTCTATTGATTGGGTTCTTCTTCTTCTTCCAATGGCTCAACAGCCCTCTTGAGGGCCTAGGCCTACCGAGGCGGCTGCGGACTGTCAACTGGCGTGACACATTCCGAATTTGGGGTGATACGTGGTCAGTGTATCAATTCCCCAGCAGCCTTAATCCCTGTCCTCACGACAATGACGACACAAACAACGAAGCCCATGCCATGATTCAAACCCGGGACCACTGAATTGTCTAGCCATTATACCACAGGAGGTCGGCTATTGATTGGGTTACTCAAATAAATATACAAGTTTACAGTAACATTTTATAACATACAATTAAATATATACTGTCGGAATAATTATGAGGAAATTGAAAATATGAATTGTAAGGTACCAACTGTGAAGTTTTGATAACATTTCACATTGTGAATTTTTGATAACGTTTTACATTATTTCTAATAAAATGAACTTAAAAACTCTTTAGAATTTATTTTCCCTCTATGGATGCAATTTTTCAGGGGCTTCTTCTTGTGACTCTCGGATATTTTGTGAGTCCTGTATCATGATTCGAGACACGTTGCGAATTTTCTGTTGGAATTAGGGGAGGCGCTGATAGGGTGGCTCCCTGGACGCGCGTGATGAATCCCTTTGCGTTCACGTGTGAGGAGCGACACTCGCAGGATTTTCTTCGGACAAGGAGTTCTCTTCGATATCTGCAGACTCTAAACCGTATAAATCATACGCTATGGCTATAAAAATTCACATATGAAATATATGTTATTACTGGTTAGTTTTGAGGCCAAATGAGGAAAAGAAACTTTCAAAGGGGATAAGAAGATGAATATATTTTATAAAGATTATTACTGAATCCATGTACCATACATACCATAATCTCAGGTTATCATGCACCACTTGTATTATTTTATGAAATAATATATTTATATATGTATCTCACGTGTACCTTTAACGTCAGCAATTGACGTCCAACAATAACAATTCAGTCTGGCCGCATATAATACTTACATGTTACTATATATATATATATATATATATATATTGAAAAATCCGCTTCACGGGATAGGTTTAAAATTAGTTAAAGAACAAATTTTAAACGGTTTGAAAATTTTATATTTATCAACTTTAACTTTACAATCGTTACATAAAACAATACCTCAAGGGATCTTGGGTCTCTCGAGAAATGAAGTACGCAGCTATTGAAAAATAGAAAAAAATCATTTCAATTTATATAATCAACAAAATTAGCAAGTTTCACAGCAATGTTGAACTTACCCAAAATTACTGGGCCTACAAACATTCAACCTCACGAATTTTTCCGTGTCTCTCTGCTTTTAGGTGCGCCTTGCAGCTGCTTTACATTGAGGAATGTAGTGTAATTCAGGTCCAACTCCTTGTCTGATCTCTCTCTCCGACTGATCTCTTCTCTCTCCCCGACTGACTCCGTCTCCTCTCTCTCCCAGACTGACTCTCTCAGCCTCCCAAAGTCTCCTTTTTAAATTTTCACCCCGGGAGTTCCCCCTCACCGGATTTCACCAAAAAATCCCGGGTTCCACTCGGGACTTCACACATGCCCCCGGGAGTTTCCCGCTGGGTTTTTCCTGCGGGGATTCAATATAAGTCTTTATTGTTGTTGGCCTCTATTATCATCGCACAAAACTTTCTTCATTGTAGGCTCAACTGCACTTCACAATGACAACAATTACCGATAATTGCTCCCGAATCCCCTTCACATTACAACACGAAATTAATCATACATATACCATTTACACCTAATAACTAAACTATGTAACCAAAATCAGCAAGCACATGCGTTTTACATTATAATATATTGTAGAAGATCCGGTCTTTTCCGATATAGCTCATCTCATCTTTGACATAACTTTTAGGGCGACAGGTATATTTTTCATAAAACATAAAAAGATCAATTTAATAGTTTAATTTTAATCAGAGCACGAAATTGGTAATCTACAGGGCTTCGCTAACAACTCTGAACATTAGTCGACGTAATTTAATAGAACACTTAAAGAAGACTTTAAATACTTCCCGGCGTATCACCACCTAAATCTGGGGTTGATTCAAGAGCCGTTGATTATCACGTGGCCGCAAGGATTCGCGGACCACAGCACCTCCGTCTAAGAGGACATTCTGGCCTTGACTGCTGTACGCTTCAGCTACGACAATACTTCTCCCCGACAACAATTCCTGTCTGTGTCGTGCTGCGAAACTTGCCCAACAGGTCGCAACTCGTAAGTTACAATCCTGCTCGTATAGATTATGTCAGAGCTGTATATATATATATATATATATATATAATTTCCTTCGCTCGACAAAGGCGAATTAAATGATTACATACAACGTGCGCCCATAATCTTACATATACATATAATTTAATTCCTATTTTCCTTGGTCACGCCTTAACTTGAGAATTACTTTACCGATTTAATAAATATTTTACTACAAGGTTTCTAATACTATGTACAAGGTCTTTACAGAAAGAAAAATTAAGAAAATTGTTCAAAAAATTGGAAAATTTAGGAAAACTTCATTAACTATGACAAGGCTTCTTCCTTCCACGCGTTTGAATCTCCAGTGAAATGCGGGTTGCCTATACGATTGATGTGCCATGCTCCGAAACGGCTAAACGGATTTCAATTAAAATTTACGGGATTGAAACAGGAATTTTATCATAAAGTTTCGTGTACGTTTCATTGTGATATCTTGAAAGTTCATAAGATATTAATGTCAACATTTATAAATCCATTGAATTGCCGTGAGGAAGGCGGCGTGAAAATCAACTGCGACTTAAAAGTCCTATTAGCCGTTCCTATGCCATTCATCCTACTTACTGTGTTATTATAAGCATAAATTTGGCAGAGAGGGCTTTATAATTAACGGTAAAGTTTTCAATCCGTGAAAAATTTTATTACCTAAGATTACCCGTTCCAACTTAAGCACTACAAAACAGTAAAAATAAAACAGACAGCAGTGCGTGCTGTCACATTAATTAATTGCAAGTACCATTGACTTCAATGAAAAAGTAAGATTGCAATATAGTTATCGAACAGCGTAAAATGTTTATAATTAGTGCCGGAAGCGAAACTCAACATTTAACGACGAACGTCGTTCCAAACCTGTAGTATTACTTACAATGGAATTTTGATGGGGAGAAAAAAAACTGTATGTAGGTAGCGTGGGTGAATTAGCTGAGTGGTTTGATACGCGGAGTACAAATCACTTATTCAAATAAGCTGGAAGGTATAAAATTTATTTACCATTATGTCTATTTCAAGAATGTTACACGGTTCTCGGTGGAATGTTATGATGAGACATGAATCGGAAGTGAAATGGAATCGATTAATCGGGCCTGCTGCGTGCGGAGGGAGAGGGAGTAGCAATTCGTCATTTTTTATCGCTCGGAAACACGAAACAGGCCTTTCTCATGCATAATATAAAACACATTTGTTAAAAATAATTAAAATATATTTTTACCTTTTTGTAGAAACACAGATTGAAATATATTTGTGCCGATTTATTACAATGCGCAGGCATTGGTCAATACTAAAACAGTTATTATTATGAAATAATAATATTTTTTACCGAATTTTTTAGACTTTTTTTATTTTTAATTAACCAACGTTTCAGTGCATATTTACAACTTCTTCAGGTTTTCCTTTTCACAGTAAAATTATTATTATTACATCCAATTTTTAAAATTTCAACATATTACAAAATAAACACCATTTTTATGTAAAGAGAGGTCCAAGGCTTATTTAGCGACAGTTTACAGAAGTCTTGTGTTTATAACTGAAACAGGCAACTCTCCTTTAATAGCATAGTAAGGGAATCGATAAACGGGGACGTGAAAGGTAAAGCAAGGTAACCAAGGGTTGACTAGGGTCGCCAGGCTGTAGTTTAAGGATCTACCCGCTGTCTCAACCTAAAAGAGATGCAGGGAAAACCATAGAAAACCTTCATCTGGTAGGTCGGGCTACCACGTCCTTCCGAATGACGGGGTATGAGTTTGTTGTGGGTCGCAGCATTCTCTTCTCTGTGTCTCGATAAGTTTATAGGAGGCATTTGGCCGACTGTTCCTATGTTCGGCAGACAACTTTTACCGTATGTCGAAGGTCTTCGACCCCAGTATATACACCTCATAAAATAGGTGAAGTTGCCTCGGCATGTGATAACTTTGAAAAAAAAACAGAAAGAGTAGGAGGCATTCGCGACAGTGTCAGGTGAGCCCTGAAGTCAATTTGGAGAGGGAGAAAGGCCCGCGAGGGAAAACTCGTACAGGTATCACTGCTCATTGATGTATCTCAGTATGAGGAACGGTGAACCACTTAAGTTTTCGCTATGAAGAAGCTCAACAGCGACAGCTAGTTGATGGAGCTGTTTGCACATTATAAAAGTTTTCAATTAGCTCTTCATTATGACAGTACCTCTCATATTCAGTTTTTATAGGAAACGTTCCAATTAATATCACTTATTTTCTAATCCCTATTATTAAATTTTAAATATTGTATCTCTTAAAGTCTATTTAACCAGGGTTTTGCATTCATAATACGTTTCGTCTACAAGTTTGGGATTCGTCTGATACAGGCAAACGTATTCATATTTCATTTGAAGTTTACTATGGTTTACATCGTCATCTGGAGCCTAGAATTGAATTATTAGACCATTTGAAAAGAAAAAAGACGGATGATTTGACTGAGTAATCGATTATATACTTTAATGGATTATTTGTCTATGGAGAAGCACGAAATATGATTTCACTGAGGGAGTTGTTAAAGTATTGAATTGAAGTTTGAAGAAATGAATGGCTCACTAATTTACCAATATTCATACAATTTGGTACATGTTTTCCTATAAGCAACATAACAAAAAATAATTCAAACTAAAGAAATTAAGCTCTCAGTCCTATAGAAATTACAATTATTTGTTATGTTGTAACTAGACTCAAATTTAAGTATCAATAAATTAAAATGAAATTTGTTTCGCGTAAATCTCACGTACTCTGTGGAAGCGTTCAACTCACAGAAGCTTAATATTTTTCGTCAGTAAAGGAACGAAACTTGATGATATTGTTTTTTTTTAGTTGATGTATTTACTTAGACGCTAATAAACATTTATAGCATCTATACGAATACCAGCGATTTCCCTCTAAGTGGCAATCAGATAAAAATATAATGTATGAGTCCAATTTCACGAACGATTTAGCATGTCTGGTGTTTAACAAGGATGATAAGAAAGACAGTAATGTACAACGATAAGGCGAAGAGAAAAGATAAAAGAGTAGAAATTATAGCAACATGAGATAATAAAACTGACAAAACAGGGTCCGTATAAACGTATTTATTTCAGCTCATGAAGGGGGATTTTGGAAGATAATCTTTTATTCGATATAAAATACGCATATTTATCTATTTAAGGAAGCACTTGAATTGTTTGCTCACTCCCGTTAACGGAATCAACACTACTTTCGAACCAAGTGTTTCGATTTTTATCGAATATGAAAGAAAATATCTCTTCCCATTACATGGTGTCAAATAGTAATGTCTGTTTTGGACAATTTCTGAATATTTGATTTCATTCGCCTCAAGGCATCGAATATCTAAGTATCTTAATAATCTGTCCTCATAAAAATTACGATTATGTGGACCTCTGACTGCAAAAATGATGAAGTGCCAAGAATTTAATCATAAGACTACAGACTGTTTGTACAGTTGCATGATTTAAGGCAGTCAGTACGGAATATGACAGTAAAATGTATGAAGCGTAAGAATTCAACTATACAGATACAGACTGTTATGATCGATTCATGACTTTCGGGAGTCAGTATGGAGTCACGTGTACGATTCTTCGCAAGGAAACAGTTATCATCCCGAGTTAAATAATGGATTAACACAGGAAGTCACTAATCCCACCCGGAAAGAAAATATACTGGATGTTTTCCTGATAAGGATCGAGGACTGAGTTATTAAATGAGAACTTCCAGGCTTGAGTGATCGAAAACCATAATTTTAGAAATTAAATGCTCAAGGAAATTTACGTCCGGTAAGGAAATATCACAAAACCGTAATCACAGAATTACAAGCCTTTCTTCGCGAACGATTATCCAATTTCAAATGCAATGAGGAAAATAAAAATTTCATTTGCCATGATTTCAAATATATATTAAAAAAGTTTAGAAATAGGTTTGTAGCAAGGAAAATTTAAAAAAAATGATTCAAAATATTACGAGGCTTAAAAACATTTAAATAGACGCGTTAGGCGTATGCTAGTAGAAAAGCAAACATAGCAAAATTTCAAAACTTTAGATATATTAAAATTACAGTCAATAGGAACGAAAATGGCGCAGAAGAAGCCTTGATGCAAACTACTCATCGGTAATGGGGAAGGCTTTACAAATTCGTTAGTAAGAGAAAAAACAGTGACTCCGTCGCGGTCTTAGAAAATGATAAATTTAATTTAGAGATCATTGATAGAAGTTAGGAAATTTTCGACATTAAAGCCAAAATAATCAGGCATAGTTTCCGTAAATTAAAAAAACAGCAAGTCTCGGAGCGGAGGCAATAACTCCGTACTTATTAAGAACTTTCGACATATCAATTAATAATTCGGCCCTTCCGGCTGATTGTAAAATTGAAATTGTTGTACCAATTTACAAATCCGATAAAAGTATAGAGGGTGTAAAGGCGGAGGGTGATTTAATTATTTAAATTTCAACAAAGGTTATGGGAAATTTATTTTTATTTAATTACACACACAAATATATATTCCTAATTGAGTTCTGCAATATCTATATCACCGAAAATTTGGAATTCAGGGGAAATTAAATACTGAATACCAACTCAAGCTTAACTCAAGGTATTCTTATATATGAGTTTTATCAGCGTTAATTACTGCGGGGTGACAACGGGTACCAGAGATCTCGTTTATTAAGACGAAACTCTTTCCGTTCTCCATTCGTTTCGGAACCTTCACGTCCAGGTAACGCCGATGACATCTGGAACTTCCTTCTGGATGCAGGTAAGCAGCAAGCTGTGCAACCAATTCGACATACAGGGTATGATTTCAGCAGATGGAAAGAGGAGATTTTTACACCGTCGAGGAAAATAAAGTCTTCTGTCTCGGTGAAGTTGTTCACGTTTCAACAGAATTTTGGATGAGATATCATAATTTTGCTGTGCAGGTTTTTGTTTACTTTCAACAAATGATTGAAAGAGTTCATTTCTCTTTTTAAATAATTCTTCCTTATAACATTTGACCAAAACGTCTCCCCACTTCAAAGTACAGTGACTGCATTTTCCTCTCCCTAAGTCATCTTCCTTCCAACTTTCGAATAATCTCCTGCTTCTCTCTTCTACTCACTCCCAGTTCCTCCCAACGTCAAATTAACACTGACTTTTTCATCTCCTCGTCACCTCATAGCCAATCTCTCCTTTCCCCTTCTCTGTTGAAAAACCACCCCATTTTTCGTCAATTGCGGGGGTCCCTTTTTATGGAGGAATGGATATATCTCGGTAAACTTTCATGGGTCATCGTCGTCTTGTGGACAAACATCGTTAATCCATTCCACGTAGCTAGTAAGCACGTACTTTACCGGCAGTCTAGCACCTTTTTAATTCTGGACTTTCCGCGTCTTCTCTGCCTGCTTCAGAATATTATAATTCAATTTCACTAATTTAATTCATCCTAAAATACAAATTAAGTTGAGGAGATTTCTTCTGCGCTGCAAGAGTAGCCCCATCAGTCATACTTCAGTACTGTGCATCATTAAAAATCAACTATTAGTAACCTACGTCGGACCTGAACTTGACAGAAAATTGTGCTTTTTTACCGACGTAATGGTTTGGGGAAGGGTTCTCGTGCGAAAGTCAAATGAAAAGTTTATTTCAGGAATTGAAAAATGTATACACTACGGGTAGAATAGACTTCGACAAAACATTTAATTTAGGGCCTCAAGATATACTATTGGTTACATTAATAAATCGGGTATAGAAAAAAGAGTGTTACTATGGGTAGAAACATTTTTAAGTGACAAGTCTCAAAAAGTCAAAATCGAAGAACATTTTAGGATTCAGGTATTATAACGTCGGGAGTTCCCAAAGACTCTGTAATCGGACCATGACTATTTTTAATATTCATCCAAATAATTTATAATATGGATCAGGATTTTCGCAGACGATTGCTCCAACTACAGAAAGATTATGAACGAACATGACATGTAAACCTTACAGATCTAGGTAAGGTCAATAGCTTGGCTCTGGAAAATAATCAAAATTATTGGACACAAAAGCAGCTCAGTCTCGTTTACAGAATGTACGTTCTTAAATCAGACATAATATAGATTAGATTCTGAACTTATTCTAAGGGCAACGAACTGCAAATATCAAGGAATATATTTCAACAATGGACTTGGGTGGAAGGAACAGGTGAATTTAACGACCCGAATAGCCTGTAATTCCTTATATTTCATAACGAGGAACTGAAAAAGGGGAAATGAAAGAAGGTTGATCCTTAGTTAGACCAATTTTGTAGTATGGTGGGCTTGTCGGGATCCCTATAGAAGAAATAAATAAAATTATTGGAAGAAGTTCAGAAAAGGGCTGCTATTTTTGTGCGAGTAGGAACAAGACATAAGAAACAAAAGGTAGAACAACTGGGTTTGGTGTTATTCTCACAAAACAATGAGAAAGCAAGGCTGAATTTGCAATTTAAATCTTATACGGGACAAAAACCATGAATTGGAATTAGCTCAAAACTACGTAACCACAGTTATATAGGTAGATGAGATCATCAATTCAAAGTAAAATGCATATTGCAAACAAAAAAAATTGGCAAATATTTATTCGTAAATGGGGCGTATCAACGACTGGAATAATTTACCTGTGAGGGTGTTTAGTTGAAATCCTCTCCAGGAATACAAATTTAGAATAAATCTATGAAACCTGGTGTCGTGAAGTGACTATCCTCAAGAATATAAATTAATATTAAAGTTTAGTCCTATTTAAAAGTTATATCTAAAGTTAACTGAAGTGTTAATATATTTCATGTAAATTTTTATTTATTTCAGAATTATAAATATTTTAAAAGGAAATTTCTTTTTTAAATTAGGAATAATATGCACAAAGGATAATCTAATTATGTGTCTGCTTACACCAATACTAGATTAACAAGTATATAAAACAAAATTCATCACTCATTGTTATATTTTAAATGTATCTAAATCAAGGCTTCCCAACATCCCGTGGACGAGTGTCTTTTCATTTGAACACTTTTCCGTGCATTTTTCGCTTCATGGACTTCGTTAGCGATTGTTTGCATCTCGTCATGCCTGTCACTAGATTCTTGCTGATCCATTGTAGGTATGACAGGAAAAAAAGAAAGCTGTTTCGTAATGAAACTCCACTTCCTTTTATATAGTAATTATTGTTGGATTGTGAAAGAAAGAATTGATTTCCCGCATGAACAAAAGTGGAGTAGCGATATTTTCCTGGAATTAAAACTGTAATAACGAGCTCATGAGGTATAGTGATAAGCGACTTTGCCACGCACCAAAGCGGTCCTGGGTTCGAACCTGGCTAGAGCTTGGACGTTGTGTTGTTTGAGTTCCCACACAGTGATTACCTAATCATGGAAATACGTTACACTAATTCAACACATTCGTTAACGTCATACAGCAATTAGAGCGAATATAAATAAAAAAACAGTAATGTTTATTATTCTTATTAATAGGTAGTTATTTTTGTAATTATCCCGCAGTTGAACCACAAAATATAAAACTAATGCAGGTTTTCTGGGGGTTTCCCTGCATCTCTTTAGGTGAAACACCGGGTAGGCTCCTTAAACCATAGCCCGGGGGCCCTAGTTAACCCTTGGCTACCTTGCTCTACCTTCCGCATCCCCCCTTTTCAATTCCCTTCCTATGCTATTAAAGGGGAGTTGCCTGTTTCAGGATCACCCTCATGTAGCCTGTTAACCAAACAAAAAGGTGTACAACGAAGCGAATGCCTTGGAGTTTTCTCTGGCAGGTATTTCTCTCCAGATTAACTGCGGGTAATGCCTCGTACTCTCACTAAGTTGTCCAAGGTTCTCACATGCTGAAGCACCTTCAAGTATTTTAGGACGTGTATGTACTGGGCTCGAAGACCTTGGGCATACGGTAAGATTTGTTTGCTGATCCCTTTTCGGTCGGTCAGCCAACAGCCTCCTAAAACTGGTAGAAACACGGAGAAGGGAATGCTGCAACCTCCTGCAGAGTCATCTTCTGTCATTCGGAAGGGAGTGAGAATAAATAAACCCGAGGTTTTCTAGGGTCTTCTCTACATTGTTTAGGTGATTCACCGAGTGGGATCCTTAAACTATATCCCGGGGGTCCTAACCAACTAATGGCTATCTTGCTTTACCTTCCACGACGCCATTTTCCAATTTCCTTCTTATACTATGAAAGGGGAGTTACCCTCATGTAGTCGGTTACCCAAAAACGTTAATAGGGATGCCAGTATGAAAATTCTTTCGCAGGTAATTCTCCCCAGAAAGATTGCGGGGCTTATGTTTGGGGATGCTCTCTGATTGTTTCAAAGTTCTCGCATGCCGAAGCACATTCATCTCTTTTGAGAGGTGTATGCATCGTTCCAGACTGCACACTTCCAAAAGTTGAAATTTAGGAATTGTGGAATGATTCAGCTTTTGGTACTGATGTTAGGCACGTCCGCCATACTCTCAGTCTTGAAGAATTGTATTGCTTCGTCGACTCGCAAGAAAACTGCTCCCGGGAGAAACGTTTTAATGAACCACAAAAGAATTCTCTTTTACTGTTGGCACTGTAAATGACCCAATTAAATTTCGTTTTCCCTGCGTTAAAACGCTTATACCCCGTTTCTTCTTCCGTGCGATGTCTTCTGACGTTACGATGTAGCCGTGCACTTAAGCAAAGAACACATATAAGGAATAATGTATGCAATTAATGCGAAACAAAATCAATAATGAGCTCTGTTCTGGAACGCTCTCAACAGCTTTATCGATTAAATGAATTTCAATAATAAAGAGTTAAGTACACGTTATTATCATGCGTATGCCCAATACAAATATTCGTTGAAAAATAACGCAATTAAATTTTAAAACCTTCAAAAAAGTGCAGTAAATTTAAATAATTATATATACATACTGGAGTTGCAAATATGGGTCCGTTTCAATAATCGGAACAATTTGTTTCCTTTTAGGCTCCTTGTTATTAATCTGAGTGAGAATGAAGACTTGCAATAAGTTTCTTTCAAATCTGAAGCAATATAATAATGAAGCTTTGATTTTCGTAATGCTTTCGTTACTTTATTTTATTCCAAGTTTTCATGTATTCTTTATTTTTTGGCAGGTGAATATTGAACATAACTCTTGCGGTCCCCTTAGACCAATACGTTTCTGTCTGAAATGTCAAGACGCATTTCTTTTCGACGTATTACATCCAGCCAAGCCGTCACTTGGGAAGAGGACGGGTATCTGACCTCCATAATTCATAACTCCCAAACGATTGGTCACAATCTGGCATTCTACCCCCCATTTCATCCTTTCCCGGCGTGTAATATGCAAAACGTCGTCGTATAGGAAATTCCTTCAGAGAATAGATGATCACTTCTTTGGTCCATTTCCGAGGCCTGACGGAAATAAGGACGTAAAGGTAAGCGTTGTGGAAGGAATGACTATTTAGTCTGAAAGGGACTTAATGTCACTTCCTCACTTAATGGTTAGTGTTATCAGATTATTAAAAACTGAAACAGTATTGTATTTTTCACTATAATGTTTTGATCACCTCTTTTTGAGGACTCTCTTGCATCTTCTCTGTACTTATATAACATTATGTTCCAGTATTCCTGAAAATTTTCTTCAAACTAAGTCCTCGTACATTACACACATATTCCCTTCAACTAAAATTCAATTCACGACGTCTTCGAAACAAAACCTTTTCCCCGACACGAGAATAGAACACTTATCACGTTTTTCATTTTCATGTACAAATACAGAATATAAATATTATATGAATTTTATTGAGTAACTACCACGTAAAAGTAGTTTTATCTTATCTATATATTTTGAGACCTATGGAATTTAGTGTTATAAAGGATTTCAGAGCAATAAATATCACGTTAACATAGAATTAGATTGTTTAAAAATACATAACGAATATAATATTGTTTTAACGAATCGTTAAAATTCTAATTCTATTTAATGTACCGGACGTTAAAGGCACAATGCCCAACAACTTGTGGTCGGAAGATGACCTGCTGGAATATTCTAGTACCGTGGCACGGAAATATAAATAGATATAAAATTTTGCGAGTAGGTAGTTGTTTGTACTTTGTAATAAAGCAGATCAAAGATTTCGTGAGGGATTATTCGAGACAAGGATTCTAACACGATGGAGGCTACCCTGTTTGTTCAGGTGTTGCTGAATTAAAAGTGTATGTGCAGCCCGTGTGGCTGATTATGTTGATTTTTTCTGTGTTTATCTTCCAACCCCATGGTTTATTGTAAGTTACATTAATCTTTTCATTGTATGAACATATTTTACGATGGCTCTATACATTGTAGAAACTAATCCACTAAAATGTTGGGTTAATTTTTAATTATAGGAAACTTATGCATCATTTTCACTGATACTGCATATTCTTAGCTAATGTAAATGTGCTTCTTTTAGTTACATAAATTGTGAAATTCAATTTATTTGATGAGCTGCAATATACAGTGATAGAATCTTGTGAGGTATGATAAGTCCTGAAAATTTATAATGTTCGGAACAAATAAGCCAATCATTTGAGTTATATGTAATGTATCATGTTTTGTTGTAAATTACACAATAATTTGTATAAATGAATAGGCGAATGGGGTTTGCTTATTAATTATTTAATATAGCCCTACGTTAGTGGAAACTATTTGTAATAAGAATATGAGATGACTTTTAATTTACTTAATATTATTTAATATATTAAGCCGCACTGTTGGGTTACAATTGTAATAAAATATTTTAATTTGTTAGTTATTAGGGACCATTTTATGAATGTTTAGAAAAAAACAGAAAAAGATTTAATTAATGATTTTGATTTTATTAACAAAATTAATAAACAATATGCAAAATTGAATTCAATAAAATGATTTACAAATGCAAACTGTAGCATTAATGATTTTATATTGAGAACCAATGAAGAAAAGTTCCTATGGCAAAATGTCTGGAGATTTGAACTTATTAAATTAAATATCAACTTTACCGCAACAGACTGCAGCTGTAACAGTAGTTAATAAGGGATTATTTATTAATTATTTAATATAGCCCCACGTTAGCTAAATTTCACGCGTTTCGCTTCGAATTGACGATTTGGAGGCGTCACTTGTTAATTGCAACTAGGATGAACTGGTTGCATAGATGATGCCTAGGACCAAAAAATCTATATCTGCTGAGGTCTTAAGAGCTTCACCTTGTTCTTGCCAGCGGTCCTCAATTTTTTGATCAGTTTACCTCAAAACTTCTCTACATGTCATCTCTTTTGGCACAGCATTTTCCTCCTCCCTTTCCTATAGCCAACCGGCACCTATATCAAATGCCACCTATAGGTTAGTATTTACACAACTGCAGCCAATAGGAAAAATTTTAGCTGCCGGACGTAAACAAGTCTCCTAACATATGTTTTGGGATAATTACGCGTAGTAGCTGTTTCTAATCATCCACGCCTAGATCCAACTTGACGGGAGCAAATTTGTTTATTGGATTAGTAATGAATAAGATTTATTTAAGAGATTGACATCCATTGTCAATGAAATGCCTGTTTCATAAATATGAAGTATGTCCGTTTCCATTGTCGTAGGAAGGGTGTTAGCGTTGACCACGCACCAACAAAAAAAAATACGTCTGAGACCTTCAGACTTTTTCTTGCGCAGTTTTACTAAATTACAAAGTGTTAATGTTAAGAAGCACCCTTCTCATAATTGAGTAATAGTAAATATTTAAAATTTTCTTTCTTTACAAAATGATTAAACAATTTATGGGCTATTAAATAATATTAATAAATGTAACAGGTATTTAAAGATGCCTTTTATAATTGATTCAGCAATGAGTGCTAATACTTATTTTAATTACTAATAAACAAAAACTTAATTTTACGCTACATCTTCATTCACGTTGATGTTGGATTGTAATTGCTGATGAACATTCCTGTATAGGATAGAAGCTCCTAGTTTTTTAAAATTAGACGTATGTTATTCTAAACAGTTGCAAAAAAAACTGATGACTGGAAACTAGTTTTTTGAAGAATAAGTATTTTTCATATTTCTTTGTTCTCAAATCCGTTTCAGAATTATAATAGATTAAATAAATAGTACAACTGCCTAGTCGTCCGGATAAATATATATCGTATACTAAAAAGTAGTTAGTACTCGCCGATTTGTTTCTAATAACCACAATTGGTTTGATTTAAACTGAAATCAAGAAACTAAAAAAATATACCTGTAATTTTGGCCTCATGAGCGACATGACGTATAATTTTTCTTTCTATTTAAATGCTTAATTTAAATCACTCCAGATAAGGTTTCAAAATTATATAAGTTTATATTAATTTTTTCTGAAGTGAAGGCCTGTTGTACACTTTATTTCCAAAACGTCTGATGTTGAAATTATTTATAATATATTTACACATTTGTAAATTAACTTTTTTAGAATAATTTAATTGCTAATCTAATGTAAAGCATCTTCATTGGTCAGAAAAATACTATTTAGAAACATACATTGTATGTTATGTATAAATTATTTGTATCTGCTCTCTATATATGTAGGGTTTTTTAATTAGGCGGTTCGATGTTGAAAAGTAATAAAACAAGCTGCGTGTAAGTTATTAACGAAATTCTTCCTTCATTTGAAAGGCACAAGTATATTTCGAGAACTGAGGATAGAGATGAGCCACACCTTTTAAACAATTGTATTCATTATTTAACTTAGTTTCAAGAAACGTATAAAAGTCAATAAATTTTAACTAAACGAATTAGTACCAGCTAACTCAATTCCAAATCATCTATAGCTGCTAGCATATTAAAATTAAAAATCAGTCACACTTTTTGACAATTATTTTGGATCCAGGACTGTTTTTGCGGATCACGAAACTCTGTAGTGGGTCGCTAGTTTCCCACACTCAGTATAAAATAATCCCAATATAATATGAATTATTTTCCGTCTTTACATGCCTTCTGCACTGAAATATCGCCAATAATTTTCTCCTAGGAGTGGTTAAAACTGATATAATTATTTATAATCTTTTTCCTGGATACTGATCTTTGATACGGGAATAAAACAAATTATATTCAGCATTGTGGTTAGCTCTGTATACAATTTATTGTTTTTATAATGCATACAGAAGTAACGTTTTATTTATCTACAAATACGGCCATTGTTTTCAGACCAATTCTAATATGAGAAAAAATTATACGAAAAAACTTTTTCAATAATAACTGTACGCGCCGTCGTTTGAACATAGAATGATAAACATGGAAAATATTTGAAATAGTATTTAAATACAGAAATAATAATAATAAACATGACCATTAAGAGGCAAACATTGAAAAGAGAACATTACGAAATATTTTAAAGAGGCCGTACGTTTCGCTGCAAGCTTACAATCTTTCATTAACTAAAGACTGTAATTCGAAAATGGGAAGATCAATTATATAAATTGGATGATGATTTGAATGCTTTTAAGAATTCTTGTTTCAATATTAAGTTTACTTTTGAATTAGAAAAAGATTGTAATCTGAATTTTCTTGAAGTGTCTGTGTTCTGGCACAATAATAAGTTACCGTTTAACTGGAATCATAAATCTACATACTCTGGTTGTCTTAGATTTTTTCTCTAATCATTCATCAATCAGAAAACAGCTATGGTATTTAATCTTGTTGACAAAGCTTCATTATTTTCTAATTTTCATTATCACTCTGAGAATCTTAATTATGTTTTAAAAATATTGTGTTCTAATAATCAACCAATGTATTTCATTGTAAAATTTAGTATTCTCAAAATGCAGTATATTTTTAAAGAAAAATAATCGTGTTCAAAAATCTTCTTCTTATAATTACAATGTTTTACCAATTAACGATCATCTTAAATATTAAAATGTTAATTAAGAAACCAATATCATAGTAATATTTAAATCTATTAATTCGTTATTCTACTTTGTTAACAAAGATGTTCTCATAATGTTGTTTATAAAATTTCTTGTAATGATTGTTCGTTCTGATGCATTGATTGGTCAGACTAAACGATTTTTGCCAGTGAGAAGTAAGGAGCATTAAGCTTATCTAAATATTCCTTTTTATAAACATTCACCTACTACCAAACATTGTCTGGAACAAAAAATGCGTATAATTTTGATAATGTTGTTATTTTAGATACGTTACAATAAATGTTCTGTTAATATAAAACATGCCACTTCTAATGGCTCTATTACTTCAGTCTGTTATAAATATTCACAATCACCACAAGTTGAGACATTTATTTAGTATTAATTAAATAATTTTTCTGACAGTTAAATATATAATAAATGATTAATCAGCCTCTTTGTCAGTTTTTTATAAAGCAAATATTAAATATTACGACGTTTCGTCTGTTCACGTAAAAATTTAGCTGTACATGAAACTTCATGACTACTCCGGCCGAAAATATATACAAAATACTGACAAAGAGGCTGATTGAATCATTTATCATATATTCAGTATTAAGTTTAAAATCTTGCTCAAAATTTTTATTTGTCTCTGATATACGGGTCGTTAATTCTTATATAACTTATTGATGTTATCAGAGTCATGCTTAACATTCATAGTATTACGTCGATTTTTTATGCGTAATCTTTTTCGAAAATGTCAAAATCAAAACAATGATTGTTTAATATGTCGAGTGTGATATCTGTTATATTGGTCAAACTAAGAGAAATTTAATATAAGTATTAAAGTAGAGAAGTATAATTTTAGACCGTGTACTTATCAATACAATCTAATGATATTGGGTATCAATCCCTATCATTGTTTCGATTTTGACAACACTTCTGGTATTGGGTGCGCGAAGCTGGCGGCTCTAGAATTTACTCGCGAGTTAACAGCGTACGTCATGACGTTAGCCTTTGTGCTCTAACAATCAAATTACTAATACTTGCTGTTTAAAGGGCAATGACAAATGCGAACCACCGTCTTTCGTTTCACTTTTCGGATGCCCTTTGTTTATTAGGAGGAATAATGACTATTATTTTGAGAAAAAAGAAGTTTGAAAGGTGCTTTCCGCCATAACTGGGGGACTAGTGAAATGAAATGAAATTTGAGAGCGTACAAGTTGTCGGGGCTTTGTTGCGCTCGCTGATTGACTAGGCGCGTGCCTGCCTTGCCACGCTTGGCTGGTTGTCGCCGCGGCATTCCTTCTGTGCACCTGCCGTTATTTTCCTCGCTGTTGCCAGTTCGACACCAGGCACGCGACATTCAAACACAACATAAATTTCCGTAATCGAAGCTCCTAAAATTAAAAATTTCCAGGCTACGGTTTTAACTGTTTGTTTGTAACAATTAGCTTAAATGAAAGTTTATCCGCTTTGAGATATTTTACTCCGCATTACCCTCTGTTTACCATATCTAAAATGATCCAATTCAATTTACTTTACTTATTTTGATATATTTATTTTTAGTATATAGTATCCTATTTTCAGTATGACTTAGGTAATAGACGTTGTCGATACCTTGGGATAACATTTAAATTAAATATTAAGTTGAATTGTATAAAATTGTTAACTTAAAGATAGAAGTATATTTGTAATTGAATTTTCGCATAACTCGCCAATGGCTGCTTCGTTGATGCGACAATAAATAAATTGAAATGAAACATTTGCAGTCATTCTCCTGCGCCATTATTCCGCAGCAGTTAGTTTAACTTTCCCACTATTTAGATTTATTGTTGTTTCCATTAGTCCTCGATTGAGGAAATAGGATACGTTATACATTAAAAATGAACAAAATAAGATACATAATTAAAGACAAATAATCTTAAAATTAATTAATAAAATAAAATGTATATAGACAAAAGTCAATCTAAACACAACACGGACACACGAAGTTACACACACACTGGGAAACACGCAATGGAGTTTTAACTACTTGGACCAGGAAACTGTCCTTCCGTCGTAGCTCCAGGCAATAGAACAGGCTCTGAGAAAAGTTAAAAACGAATATGGAAACGGAAATTGCAAGTAGGATAAATAAAGACCCTAAGGTTTGCTGACGATATTCTGGTATTAGGGGGAGTCAGAAGAAGTCTCGGAAACCATAATAAATGGCATGTACGAGGTCCTGGAGGAAGAGTAAAACAAGAGGATTAATAGAGGAAAACCAATGTGATGGAGTGTAGTATGGGAAATACTGGAATAGCAAAGGCAGTTAGATTGGGAAGGGATATTTTTAAGGACGTTAAGGAATTCTGCTACATGGGTAGCGTAATAACTAGAGTAGGATAGCACAGGCAAGGAACGATTTCGACGTAGAAAGGGGCAATTTACTTACGGCTTACGGATAAATGGCATGAACGTAGTTCTGGAGAAAGAGATCAATATTAGGATTAATAGAGGGAAAACCAAGGTAATGGAGTGTAGTATAGGAAACAGTGGAATAACAAAAGCTGCTAGATAGGTAAGGGATTTGACGGGAGTTTAGGAATTCTGCTACTTGGGAAGCGTAATAACTACAGACGGTAGACGTACAGTAGACATAAAGAGTAGGACAGCACAGGCAAGGAAGGCTTTCCCGGAAAAGAAAAATTTAGTTACGGATAATATAACTGTGAACATTAGATTTAGATTTATTATTTACTCCCCCTTTTAAACTTCAAATCATGAATTTCAGTTTCCGCAGAAAAATCATTCTGGTACGTAATTATAATTCCAACACTAACATTTAATCCGCAATACAGTGGATGAAAATCATTTAAACAAACAAATGAATGTAGCGTGTGTATTGTACCTGAAATGTTTCAGTCTCCATAACGAACATGAATATTATTGAAGGAATAAATAATATTGAGTGCGTACCATAAAACGTGCTTAACTTTTCCTTCGGAGTTTGGAAAAATATTTTCGTTTAATTTGATAAAAAATTAAAATTTGTGTCATTAAATACTTATTACAAGAAAATTAATTACTTCAATCATCAATAATCAGCCCGAGAAAAGATATTAAAAAGAAATTTCAGCAAATATATTATTAATTTCCGAATCATAAAAATTTTTAACGTCGTAGTACATTTAAATAGTATGAAAAATACAACTAAAAACTTTTAACAGGATGCATATATGTTCATAATGAAATTTTCGGACCAGCCTGTATGATTTAAGCATAACACTACAAATATAGGTATTAATCATATTTAATACGTTCGTTTGCTTTAATTCAAATTATTGAAACCTGGCCGTAAAGAACGCAAATTATAATAATATACTTTTGTTGACTGTCTAATACGACTTAAGATAAAAATTGGCGAAAAAATGAGAAAAAGAGTTCTATTGCACAATTCTTCAATTTAATGGTAATTATTAACATTACAATTTCCCTTCGTGTTAATAGAAAAGTTTTATTTCATGTAGATTGAGAAGAATATTAAGGGTACTACTATATCCTATATTAAACAGGAGTTTGTATATACGTAACCCTTTATTAAATTTTAATCCAGTTACATTTCTACTGGTAGAAAAACAAATTCCTTAACAAGAGCGAAATTGGAGAATGTTAAAAATATGATTTAATCGTTAATACTATAATTATTTTCTAAAGTCAAACGCTTTTGATTGTACTCACATACTATAATTGTACTTTTACTCTACGGTTTCATTCGTTAAATATGGTTTATCAAAATTATAATTGTTCGTCTGTACCGAAAAATTTGGTGGAAAATTCTGATTTAAAGTATTATCTGAGTAAAATACTTTGCTGAAGTAATGGATTTATAAAATATAAACAACGAACAGCACTTCCAAGAATTAATCGTAAATCGTATAATAATTGTAAATTTTTACGATTTTACATTACCGAGTTACTTGTAATTACAACTCCTAATTCAGTGAGAAAGAAGGAGTCTTTTCTTCCTCTTTTCGTGGACGTTTTTGTATTGCTTCCTTCCAATTCCTACCAGGAGTGGTTCTTACTGCGATAACCAACAACCAGGAGGTGGCATGTGTATCGTGCTGTGGTAACTGAATGACGAGGCAACCCGTGGTTTCCAGTGAAAGAGATGGAGTGACTACGAGGATTGTTTCATAAGTCTGGTAAAGATGTAAAAAAAGACATTTCTTTATAATTTTTTATGTTTCTCAAAAGTGGTCTTCCTTGACCTAGTGAGTTTCCAATTTTTTCAACCCATCACAAAAATAGGTCTCGTCAAAAAATACACCGTCACGGTCTTCATCACTTCCTCATTTAATGGAAATTTCTTCCCACCGAGGCAATTTTTCAAAATCAGGACATTCTGTTTTATTTAAGCGCTGAAAAGGCACCCGAAGTCGTCCGACGAAGCAGATAAAATATATATTTATATATGTTGCGTAGATTAGAAGTAGTTAAACTTAACTTTATGAAGCGTGCTAAATGTTTATTACAGTGGACAGGCACTGTTATTGGTACTTAAAATGGTGTGAAAAGGAATTGATAAGAAACGCAGGGAGAGGGGCTATACTAATTGCGAAAAGTGGAAATGCTACAGAAGAATAATGAAGCATGGATTAAACTTTTAAGAAGGAAACAAGAAAGTTTGAAAATTATATTGAACTACATAGGTGTTTGAAGTAAACTAACACGGAAACGGTCTGTGCTTGTCAGGAACTAACTGATATTTCCACGTGTAGTTGATTCAATAATAGCAGGACCATTGTTTACAGATTATATAAGGAAACTAAACAGTAATCTCTCAAGATTACATCTTTTAATATATATTATATATATTAAACACATGAGGTGTATATTAGTGAGTCGGAGAACTGCTACATACGATGTTATTGGAACAGTCGGCTAGCTGCTTATTAACCTGGTCGAGGTACGGAGAAGGAAATGCTGCAAACCCACAGCACACTCGCCTACCGTCATTCGATACAAGTATCCAATTGTCCGACCTATCTTAAGCAGGTTTCTTTTTTTTTGTGCTTTGTCTCTTTCAGGTGAATATTGGGTAATAAAATTTAAAAAAAGGTCGGGTAGCGTAGGTAACGCTTGTTGAATTTCTCTCCTCTTAATTTCACTTTCTAAGCTATTAAATAGTCATTTCACCCGATTTGAATACATACTCTAGTGCAGCCCGTCGCCTTAAAAATGTTTTTTTTTATATTGGAAACATATTCAGATGTTTCACCAAAATTTGGTTCCATATAGACTAATAATTTTTACATCTTCACAATATGTATATCAGATAATTAGGAATTTTGGATGTACTGGGGGGACGTTGAGCCCAGAGAGACATTCATTATATTGATGACTAAAAAAATAGACAGAGAGTAATTATTTGAAAATAATGCGATAAAGTAATGCAAGTAACCCCGTGAGAACCAATTTTAAGCTGAAGAAAATTCATCTTTCATATCTTGTACACACATCAGTGTGAAGAGCATCTCTACAACATTGAAACGTTTCAATGAAAGTATAATGGTGCTGTAAAACAAAGTAGAGTATATTTATTTTGACATACAAAATATTTGTAATATTATTTGACCGTAAGAAACCGTTGGACGGCTGCAATGCCATTACTGATATTCTTAATCGAGCAAGTTCGAACGGTACGCGCACTTACGGCAGTCTGTTTCGTAGCTAATTAAGGAACGCGTCTGCCTGAATCGCTGCTACAGAATCCTTTTACCACGTCCATTCAAAATAAACTTCGTAATAAATTAAATTACGTTTTTTTCATACAGACATTAAATCGAGCCGGTTGATCGCTAAATTAAATTAATTTTGCGAGATACTGAAATCGTCCTCATTCAATTTATATTATGAAAAAAGAAAATTTTGTACTGCTCAGGTGTTCACTTTTTATAATATAAACAAGAAACGCACACGTGCAGTTTTGAATATACAGACAAAAAACTTTCAAATATTGTAGTAGTATAACAAGCTGTTTTCAATTTAGTGAAAGTTCCTTTACAGTGTTATTGAATTTAATCTGAAACAAGTATAGCAACCTTTCCTAAAAGAACAAAAACAATAAATTTTCATTTACTGTATTCAACTGTCATATTTTCATGTTAATTGAAAAAGAAAATTAACGGAATGGGATGCATGCACATAAAGCAGTGTGCAGCAGACCTTCAACTTCATAATGCTTATTTTAAATTGGACTATTATACGACTAATAATAATAACATTAACAGTATACAAGCACCATATGAATTTACAATTATTTCCTCTTGAAACTTTTCGGCAATTTATGACATATTCATTCTAAAATATAAAACATTGTTAGAAGTATAACAAAGATGAATAAAAGTGTACAGTAAAATTATAATTTTATATAAAAACATATCTTTCATTTGAAACCAGAAAAATGCAAGAGTTCGTACAATTTGGTCGTTGATACATGTTAAGAACATCGGCGAGTTACTATCAAAGTTAAACTGTGTATTAGATATAAATATATTTCTTTCTTCAAAAGACTTCCCCAGCGCCACTATGGCTTGTAGTCGTCTCTACACCCCAGTTTTCGGTTTCGTGTCGTATGCAACATGCCAGAAAATTTGGTCGAAATTCCTCCACCCGTTTAATATTTTACGTCGTACTTTTTTTACCTCTTCACCCCTAATAGGTGCTGAATTTTAACTTAACTGGTACGTTGAATCTCTGAGTTTAATTCAGCGACTCCCATAAAATCGATCTCGACGCCAAACTCGTTATTATTATGTTTTGTGCCTCTCTATCTCCTTCCGTGTAGATAGTCCCCTCCGATACTAGAAGCAAATTACATATTCTGAACTTAAAGACAGAATGAAATATGTAATTTGGTTCCAGCGTCCATTCACCTATAAAGGAAACATTTTATATTTTGATAATACAATGTGTAAAAATCATAATTGTTACTTATGCAATTTAATACATATTTATCATAAACAATATAAAGTTTCCATCTCAAATTATTATCAGCAAAAGAATTTTATTTTGACAAACGAAAATATTGTCGGAATGTATTAATGTACTTTAAAAATTATCTGCAAAATTTTACCAAATTATTGTTCAGAGAGATGTACTACAATAATAATTTTAAAGTATTGTTTAAAATATAATGAGAGTGCTCTTTAAAATTGAAATATACGCCCAGCTCATTCATTTGAAATCGCTTCATTAGTTTTCAACTCTTGAACTTGGATCATTAATTTCAAACGTACCTTCGAGACATTTCATATTGTAAAAAAATTCAATTTACCTTAAAGAAGAACTTTAGATCCAAGAAAGTTTGTACTACTGTGGAATAGGTTTTAATTTCTCCGAGATTTATAGAGTTTCGTGGTAGTCTAGCAATTTCAGTATACACTGTTATTTATAAACGAAGTATTCATTTCGATTATCCAAAACGTTTGTGAAAAATAGGTTTATTTGTTCTGTGCACATGTAACAGAAATGAGACAGTAATATTCCATCGTGATCCTTTAAATAAAGCTTTCATGCTGATATTCGATTTGCAAGCATTTCTTTTATTCTCGGATAAAACCACGAAGAATGCGATTTGTGTTAATTGAAGGTTATCCTGAGCTGAGGTCCATAGAATGGATGTAGAAATCTCGTACGAGCTGCCTCACACTACAAAAGTCCCGGGTTCGAATCCTGGAATGGGCTTGGATGTTTGTATTATTTGAGAATCTATACATGCATGAAATTTCCCTAATAGTGTACAGTCACTAATGACCACAGAGGTTAAAAAAAAGCTCGTATGTGAAAAATAGTATTTAGAATAACCACGCACAAAGAAGGTGTTCGGTTTCGATTCACGGTTTATTACCAACGTATCGTAGAATTTAATAATAATAATAAAGGAAAAAATGCATTTTGTCGGAATAGTGTGAAACAATATGAAAATATATAACTGTAGGAAGTTTAGACAATCTCGGTCACATAGTGATTTAGAATAAAAATGACCGAATGGAAATTTATGAAGGCGAGCTCCATAAAAATCGAAACCAGTTGATGGGATGAAAAAGTAAATTCATATTATAATAATTATACAATAAAACTAAGTAAATAATATAATTATTTATTTAACACGTCCCAATCATTTTAGGGTTTATTCAAGCATACTCAATTTATGTGGGATTTGGTGCCTTTAATAAATAAAGAGTAGTGTATATTCTAGTTTTTATTCAATAAAAGCCTTACGCTTTTCCGGTGATATTGTAATATTAGAGGAGTCAGAAAACGACTTGGAAACCATAATAAATGGCATGAACGTGGTCCTTCAGAAATAGTTCAATATGAGAATTAATAGAGGGAAAACCAAGGTAATGGGGTGTAGTATGGGAAACAGTATAATACAACGGCTGTTAGATTGGAAAGGGATATTTTGAAGGAAATTAAAGAATTCTACTACTTGGGAAGCGTCATAACTAGGGATGGTAAGAGTATAGTAAACATAAAGAGTAGGATAACACAGGCAAGGAAGGCTTTCGCGAAAAAGAGGGTAATATAAATGTGAATGTTAGGAAATCGTTGCTAAAAATGTTCGTGTGGAGTGTGGCGTTATATGGGTGAGAAGCGTGGACGATAGGAGTTGCGGAAAGGAAAAGAATAGAATACTTTGAAATGTGGTGCAATAGGAGAATGCTGATAATAAGATGGGTAGATAGAATCACTAACTAGGAAGTTGATAACAATAGGGAGTAGCGAGCAACATGAAGGACGTTGGCCAAGAGAAAGGATAGATTAATAGGCCACAGTTTAAGACAAGAGGGCCTTGTAAAATTAGTATTAGAGGGAAGTGTGCGGGGTGCAAACAGAAGAGGGAGGCCAAGGATGTAATACTATAAGCAGATTAGGGAGGATGAGGGATGATCTAGTTATGCGGAAATGAAAAGGCTTGTACAAGATATGTTAGCATGGAGGGTTGCGTCAGACCAGTCTTAATATTGAATACCACAACAAGGGCACTCATAATTACATGACTACGTCTTACTGACTTTTACTGATATCTGGATTAAAAACCGAAATCCTCAGTTTCATATACCACGAAAATACATTAATTTGAGTGGTATATTTAACACGTGTAACTTCAAATAGAATATGCAGAGTTTAATTATGAAAACTTTTATGCTAGTATTGTTTTTTCGTTAATAATTCATATCTTTCTTAAAAATACTTTATAGCTATTAGCGAATTGCGGTAAATTAACTTTTTTCTTCTACCTGTATTACAAAGTTATAAAGTACAGAATTAATGTGGTTTACAAACAAGTGAATACTAATATACTGAATGGTGAACATCTACGCACAGACTTCGTTTATAGAAGAAACGGTACTTTTAATATTGTTGCTGATACCAGTTTTTGCAGTAACGTCCTGGTTAATTTCGCATTCACAAAGCTGCGGAACTTTAAGTGCCACATTTGTTAGTAGCGCTGTATACGACAGAAAAGAATAGTGTGCTCATGTTTTATTCAATGAATGATAATCCTGCTTGGGGATAAAAATAATAAAATGTTAAAAAAGCATTTTTACTTTTATTATGACCGCAGGATGAACTTGTACAGTTACCATGAAATGTGCAAATGTGGGTTTGAAACTAGAACATAGTATTTATGGAATAAAAGTGTTTTCATAATGAGCTACATAGAATTATATTTGGTATTTCAAATGTAACTAATTTTGAGGTTGTGAATGATGTGTTTTTAATATTTCGAAACTCATAGTTCCCAGAAAGAATTGTTTTATAGTGATTGACTCAATTATGGCATATTGAAAGTTAATTTAGCTGGCTGGGAATGTAACCGTTCGGTTTTAATTATGATACGTAATGTGGCTATCGATCAGCGGTTCGCCCAACAAGGACTCTTTTGGCTAGTAGCTATTAATATAATTTCAATAGAGGGGAAAATCATATAATTTGAGGAAATATATGAGTATTTACAGACACTGCTTGTAAAAGAAATTTATTTCTCTATTTATTTATAACACTACCATTGAGTTACCGGCGGCAGTTTCAAACTATGGACATTAAAAATTAAGAAAAAACACAAAAATACATAGAGGATAAATGTTTTAGAAGATGCTTATAGTCCTAGTGGGGGTACTTGAGTACATTTTACTCCTTATACGTACAATTGGGTGTAGACCTGGTGTCAGATAGATAATTAAAATTTCCTATATACATATTACTTCTAATCTGAATAAATCATTTTCTTTGAAATGAAACAATAAAACTTCGCTTCTTTGATTCCTTCCCCTTCCATTGCTTCCAAATTTCAACAAAATCATGTTCCTAAAACAGTTTCTTTGATCGCTTTTCCAGGTAGGTTTTTCCAATCTGTCACTATCCTATTAAGGAATAAAAATTTCCTTGCGAATTTTTTTTATTCGAGCTTTAATTTTGAATTTATGGTCCCATGTTCGGAAATAGAAGGGTTTTTCAAATTTAGAATAAAATACAAACCATGGCTTTTACTCTTTGTGTGCTTTAAAAAAATAGGAAATCAACCCCTCTCCCCTCGTATCGTCTCTAAACCTATTTTTACTCCTTTTTAGAACCATCTTCAGTCTCGTTTAGTACAAATTTTACCGCTTCATTATGTAGCTTCTCAAGTAATTCTATCTGATATTTATGATAGGGATCCCATTATACTCCATTAGCGGACGTACTGATGATATACAGGCTAAATCTTTCGATTTGGTACTCCCCTTCTTTATGTTCCTCTCATGAAAATGTCAACAATTCCATGCTCTTCGAGTAGTCTGAAACAATTTCTTTCCCATCCGAGATCATTGTTAAACTCGATGCCCAAATATTTGCGGTTTGTCACTCGTAGTACAACTGCGCTGTAATCGGGTAATACGACCAAACGTTGTTGATTTTCTTCTTCGTGTAATCCAAACACTGCCTATAGTTTAGTTCTTTTGTGTTAGTATTAGTATTAAATCATATTCCATTAATCCCATAGAGAAGTAGAACTTCTGGGATGTCGAACACAAATTGTTAATTTTCATAATTACTATTAACTACAAAGAGCACTGGAATAAAATATCGAGAAAGAAGACTTATGTATAACCTCTACAGAAATCAGGCAGCAGTAATTAGAATAGAAGATCAAGAAAAGAAAGCCGTAATCAATAAAGGATTAAGACAAGGATGCAGTCTGTAGCCCATGCTGTTTAACTTATATATAGAACAGGCGATGAAGAATGTTAAAACGGAATATGGAAAAGGAATCATACTGCAAGGAGAAGAAATAAAAACCTTACGCTTGCCGATGGTATTATAGTATTAGATGAATCAGAAGAAGACTTGGAAACCATAATAAATGGCATGAACGGAGTCTTGGAAAAAGAGTTCAATATGAGGATTAATGGAAGGAAAACCAAGGTAATGGAGTGTAGGTTGGAAAACAGTGGAATAACAAAGGGTGTTAGATTGAGAAGGGATATTTTTACGGAAGTTAAGGAATTCTGCTACTTGGAAAGAATAATAACTAGGAATGGTACAAGTATAGAAGACATAAAGAGTAGGATAACACAGGCAAGAAAGGCTTTTGGTAAAAAGAGGAATTTACTTACGCGTAATTTAAGTGTAAATATTAGGAAATCGTTGCTAAAAAGGTTCGTATGGAGTGTGGCGTTATATGGGTGCGAAACGTGGACGATAGGATTTGCTGAAAGGAAAAGAATAGAAACCTTTGAAATGTGGTGCTATAGGTGAATGCTGAAAATCAGATGGGTGGATAGAATCACTAACGAGGAAGTTATAAACAAATAGGGGAAGAGCGAACAATATGGAGGTCGTTGACCAAGAGAAATGATAGATTAATAGGCCATGAGGTTCTTGTAAAATTAGTATTAGAGGGAAGTGTGTGGGGTAATAACAGAAGAGAGAGGTAAGCAGATTGGGGAGTATGTAGGATGTGGTAGTTATGTTGAAATGAAAAACCTTCGCTAGATAAGTTAGCATGGAGGATTGCATCAGACCAGTCTTGAACTGAATACCACAAAAACATTACGCGTATGTCACCATTTACGTTCATATGATTAAATTAAACTTACATTAAGATAAGATTACGTTATACAGAGAGGAGATGATATATAATTTGTATCTTTGATATAATAGTGATAAATAATACTAAAATCTTAAACTAAGGACCTAGTGACTCAAAAATGTACTATATCTATGGTAAGGCCTATATTAAGATACAATCAACTTCATGAATTGTTCAACAACGTAAAAGGACTGCTAAGTAAAACGTTAGTTAGTTCCTGTTTGAACTTGCTTGTATTTATTTTTACTGGGTGTATATCAGTATTCTAGTAGCATTATAATTAACACCATTTTTCTGGACATTAATTCAGCAAATAATTGAATATACTTGCAAGTAAGAGTTAGCATTCCCATTTTCTTGAAGATTCTACTGAAAGATGCTTTTGGGAAACCTGTCATGACATAAACTGACAGCTTTTTACTATAAATTAAAAACTTTGTCTTTCACAGATGCACTATCCCATAATATTATACCACATGTCATTAAATAGTCATTGTATGCAGATTAAATTAATTTTCTTATGTTTGGGTCCCTACAACTTGACAAAATTCTAACAGCAAAAGTTGCCGAGCCATTTTCTGAAAAGAATATTAATGTGATCATTCCAACTTTATTATATACTGATGTACCTAAAATTTTGTGAATTCAACTTCACTTATTTCGCAATTATTTATTGTTAGTGTTACAGCAGAGTTCAATGTTTGTGTTAAATTGCACGAAATCAGTCTTATCACAATCGACTTACAAGCTATTAAATGAAAACCAGTGAAGCGCCTGTATTTTGGAGAATAATTGCTTACTTGTTATCAAAATGCTGGTATCATCTGCAAAGAGGAAGAAACTTTTGGTATTGAATTAATAAATAATGATAGTGGTGTTTTTAAAGAAAACGAGAAATGAATATTAGACATTTATAACATGTATCTAACGGCACTTCTAGTAAGGCAAACTGCTTATTCTAGTAGTAATATTGAACAAAGAACAGAAACAAAACTATAAAATGGTAATGACCTTCGTCGCGTCTTAGGATACCTATTACAATCAGTAATCAGTGTAATCAACTTCTAATATTTAAATGCTGTGAATGGTCAAAACAGAAAATCTATCGCAGTTGCATCGTAAGAGCATTATGTTATTAGTATACTTTATGCTGAGTGACAGGGATGAATGCCTGTGGGAGTTTCTCTCGCAAGCATTTCCCCCACAGTGATCGCGGGGATCACCTGATTATGTCGGGAATGCCTCGTACTCTCTCTGGTTTTTTTTATCAAAGTTCTCACATGCCAAGCCACCTTCACCTATTTTGGGAGGAATATGTACTAGGGTCGAAGACCTTGGGCATATGGCAAGAGTTGTCCGCTGATTCTATTGGATCAGTTGGCCAACTGCCTCCTAAAACTGGTGGAGACATGGAGAAGGGAATGCTACGACCCCGCATCAAACTCGTCTCCCGTCATTCGGAAGGGCGTGAGAATAGTACCCAATGCCCGACCTACCTGATGCAGATTTTCTAGGGTTTTCCCTGCATCTGTTTAGTTGAAACACCACGTAGGATCCTTAAACCATAACCCGGGGGTCCTAGTTAACCCTTGACTACCTTGCTCTACCTTCCGCATCCCCCGTTTTCAATTCCCTTCCTATGCTATTAAAGGACCACCGTCATATAGCCTGTTAACCCAAAAAAAGAGTGACAGGGTCGTTTTCTACTTAATGCCTTTTAAACAAATACTGAAGGACGTTAATTCAGCAATTAATGTCCAATTCAAAATGACAGATTAATTGTAGGTTACCTCGTGTATGAGTCATACGAATCCCGAATGCATGCCTGGGACTTGAATTTGAATGTTACTCTCGTTAAACTCAGTCTTTGAATAAGAATTAGATCCCCTCGACGTTTTCAACTTATTGCTTTCAGATGATTTGCATTTCTAATAAATCACATCAATCATGTGATCTAAGGAAAATCTCGATGTCAGCACTGAAATTATTAATATATGATTAATTTCACTTTGAGTGTATTTGTCAAGGTTCGCACTAATGGAGAGGAAAGAAACGTAACCGAATTAAATGTTACAGCAGAAATATGAGGTAAGGTTTTATAATTTTACAATGTACGTAAATAATAGATACACAGTACACGCCAATAAGTAATGCTTATCGTGATATCAACAAAGTACTGACATAATTACACCTATTGAATTGGGTACAACTGCGGTTGACGTAAATTCTGTTATGGTGTGTGTGACATAAATTTTCACTAATTCACATGAAATGAAGCGTGGGCTATTGAACCAACAAAGCTGAAACCTTTGTATTTGTATTTGTTCCCCCACGGTTCAACAAATTCTTTACTTCAACGCCTTTATATGTTGTTAGATCCATTCAATATTTGTGCGGTTTGCAGTGAGTATGCGGCGTCGGCCAATATTAGTAATAGGAATCGGTTGGCATACGTAATCCAGCGAAACTTTTGCAGTGGAAATATTTAAAAATAAAGTGATATATTACACAGTGCAGGGAAAGGGGAAAAGAGAACAAATCATTGAAATTCGAAATATACAAATGACTTCTACACATAGATACCATCAATGATTTAATATTTCTTCCTAATGAGTTCTTTTAACCCAATTTCATCATATACATTAACGAAAGTTCTTCCATCATGGAACTCCTTTCCTCCAAACACTTCTTGGATTCTTATTAACACCCTTGTGCCAGTCTTAATACGTCTCCCGCTTGATTTCGTATGATATAATTAGTTCGGTATAAATCTTGCATTCACTTATAGGAAAGTACTCAAATTAATAAGAATATTAAACTGTCACGCATATAAGACAAACAATATTTTAATATTTACAATAAATAAAAACGGCCAAAAAGTCAGCAATAAATATATAACTATTTATCAGAAAAAGCGACGTTTCATCTCTATTTTGAAACTTATTCAGGCTTACTACAAACATAATATTAAATTAATTCTGAGTTCTATCTTACAATTTGGAATTTATATATAAAAGTGGTTAAAAACTTACAGGTTTAGCAATACATCCTACTTACTCCTTCACTCCCTCAGTTGTAAAGATTATTGAATTTATGTGAAGAATTTGGAGCCTCGCTGAACCTTCTCCAGCGACGGCTAAATGATGTGTAACAATGAGTGCTTTCGGCACTTAAATTTAATTTTTAACAATGGAGAAGAATATTAAAACTTTAAATTACTACAGCAAAAGAGTATCGTAAAGTTTGTTCAAATTATTCGTGTCATTTTTAACATTAATTGCTTGAGGGTTACATCCGATATACAACATTTCACTCTTAATTCTGGAGAAATAATTATTTTCTTCGTCTCAAATTTCCACATTTTGCCTATCGAAATTGTGATTATTAACAAGTATGTGTTTGGACACAACTGTGTACTTTTGAATGTCTAATTTGATGTTGTTTTTATGTTCCTTAATGAGAGTTTTTAAAGAATTTTAGTTTGTCCGATATATAATGCGTTACAATCTAAACAATTAATTTTGTAGAAGGGAATGTTGCGACCCCACATCAAACTCGTCTCCCGTCATTCGGAAGGGCGTGAGAATAGTACCCAATGCCCGACCTACCTGATGCAGGTTTTGTAGGGTTTTGCCTGCATCCTTTAGGTGAAACACCGGGTAGGATCCTTCCAGAAAGTTAATTTTGTCTTTAATATTTTAAACGAAATTTAAATTATTTCAGAATTAATATATTGTAATATTATGTTTGTAGTAAGCCTAAATAAGTCTCAAAATGGAGATGAAACGTCGCTTTTGCTAATAAATAGTTATATAATGTAACATGAAAAGTTACACGCAACAATGCGGGCCAGCTTACGAGTTGCAATTGTCGCAACTCGGGCCAACAATGGAGTCTGGCGAGACTCGAGCAGTCGTCATGGGGTAGCGAAAGGAGAAGGATGTGTCGGCAGTTGCGGACGGAGAAAGACCATGCCCTGTAGTGATAATTTTTCTCATGTTCTGAAATGGATTAAAGCTATTAAAATTCACTTTTTTGGTATTTTTATTAAAAAATACCTGGCGCCCAAAAAGCATTTAAATCCTCGAATCCGGAGGTACGCCGGATCTTCTACAATATTTAATGCTGACTTTTTGGCCATTTTTATTTATTGTAAATATTTAAGTCAGAAAACTATGATTTACTATTTTAATATATTGAAAATACGCTAAATAAAGTCTGCTGGCCTCCGACGTAGTTTTGTGCGAGTGTGATACCCTTGTGAGGGACAGCACTTACACTCTCCTTTCTGCCAAAAGAAGCGGATCTTCTTCAGGAGGGTTTACGGACAATGGATGACATCTGTCCCTAATTCAAGAAGGATTTTTTTCCATCAAGTTGGTAGGCAAGCGTGAAAAATTTGGAACAGCTACCGGCCTTAATTAAAACAAAACATACGTGAAGAAGCATGTCACCATCTGCATCTAAAAATTTTCCTATTGGCTGCAATTGTGCAACTGCCAGCCAATCGGTGCTATTTGAAATTTTAACAGATTGTCTACTGGAAAAGGGAGGAGGAAAATTCTGGGCATCTACGAGGTAACGTGAAGAAATGTTTAAAGGCAGGGTTATCAGAAAATTGCGAGCCGCTGTTGAAAGGTCAGTAGATGTAGACATTTTAGAATGAGTTTACACTTATTTTCCTAAAGACGTCCACCATACAACCAGATCGTCCTCCATGCGATCAACGAGTGGTACCTACAAATCGTGAACCGAAGAAGACCCAAGAAAACGCCACCAGAGAATGCAGCTGCAATATTCTACGGTATCGTTGATATTGAATTTAATTTTTTTACATTGCCAGACCTATTTAACATAGAAAACGTTCCGAGTTTGGTTCACCCCAAATGTGTCCTGATTTTTAATGAGTTTCGTCAGTATATAAATTTTTATTTCTATACTGCTTCTTGTAAATCATAAATGTCTTCCTTTTCATGTAAAATAATTTTGTTTTCCTTAGGGTTTTACGACTTTCTATAATAATTTTTATACAACAAATTTTTACTTAAGTTTTCAATTATTTTGTCATTATTACTTGTTTCTACTTCAAATTTTAATTTCCAATATTAAATAACATCTTAAATATTTAATAAATCAACCAAATTATAACTATAAATTTTACAATAATCACATTTCATTTGTTTTCTTCTATTTGTTTTTTTATTTTTACAATAGGAACTAACCAAAATTTGAAATTCCTGGTTAATGTAAGAAAAAGTTGTGATGTAATACAATGTTCACTTTAGTTATTGCATACGAATGTTCATACTTCTAAATTCTTCCATTGTAACACATGCATAGTATCCACGTAATGGACCAACGTCTGTGTAGTACCTACAAATAAATATATTCCAAGTATATGTCTGGGTATAATCTGAATTGAAATGTAATATAACTTACGCTTTATAGGTTTTTGCGATGAATATTATCTTCCTTTAGATCGAAACCTCAATTTAAGTAGTAACAATACATTACTTGAGACTATAAAAATATTGTTTCTCATTTCAGAATTAAATAATTTAGGTATCTGTGTAGAACGTAACAGAAGTTACTAATAATTTAAAATCAAAATTAGAAAATATCTCATTTATTTTTGGAATGGCTTCTTAACAATTCAGATGTTTTCATCTATGAAGGATAACATCTGTAGCATATATTATAGTAACATTAAGTAAAGGATACTGACAATTAAAAGCGTTTTAGTTGTAGCGTAATAGTAGTAAAATTTGTAAGTTCACTACCAACGTAAAAAAAGTAACTGGAGAAGTAACATATTGTAACAGCAAGGGTAAAAAGTAAACTACTAACTGATATCGCATTGTTCCAGGATCAAGTGCATTTCATTAATAATTTTGTTACTTATCGTCTATGTGGAAAAAGATCATTCTCGTTATCTCTTATTAGGTTACATACTAATACATTCCTCTTTAAATGTAAACTGTGGTTTTCCGCATCGCACTCCTTTCCGTTTAAAAGTTTTATAATTCCAAATTATGTCTATTATTGACGACAGTCCTAGTAAACCTACCTCCGGCAGGCCTCACTGTCGTCGGTAATTAGTTAACAATTTGTTCACCTGCCATCAAATTACGATTCGTCAGAGAGTTGTCCTTTTCTCTATTACACCTTTGTGTGTTTCTTGCAGTATGTGTGAAACTATATCACCTTATTACGTCGCCTAATTATCAGACCCTACGATACAATCTTAAGAACTCTGAAAGATGAAGTTGTAATACTTTATATAGTATTTCCATTGATTATATTAGAAGCGCCAGATTATTTATTTCTTATGTTTTATTGGTCTGATTTATAATCTTTATAAATTGCATAGGTTTATAAACACGATCTTCTGTTAAAATAGTATGCTTGTTAACAGTCACTCGTCAATTCACTCTTCGATTTTATAATAATATAAAGGAAAGAAAATTATATCATCTAAATATTATGTTAATTATCAATTATTTAAATTTAATTCATTAGAAAATTATTTTTCTAAAACAATCATTCAGAATTTTTTAGAATAAACTCTATCGCGGTTTACAATGTACAGTATAAAGTATACAACGTTTGCTGGAGGGAACGAGGTAACAATTAGTAGTTTTATGAGTTTTATTGTTAATGGTATAAGAAAGTATCAATGGATTTTTTGAAGGTTCTCAAGTGCCGAGGCCCTTCATCTATTTTATGGGGTGTATGTACTGGGACCGAAGATCTTGGGCATATGGTAACAGTTGTCCGCCAGCTACCATCAAAAAACAGGTGGAGACACGGAGAAGGGAATGATGTGACCTCAAAGCAAACTCATTTCCCGTCACTCGAAAGGGCGTGAGAATAGTACACAAAAGCCCAACCTACCTGATGCATCATTTTTAGGTGAAACATCGTGTTGGGCCCATAAAATATAGCCCGGGGCCACTAGTAGACCCTTGGATAACTTACTCTACTTCTCACACACATCCATTTTAATTCCGTTCCTATGCTATTAAAGGGGTGTTGCCTGTTTCACGATCACCCTCATGTAGCCTGTTACCCAAAGAAAATCTATTCAATAATCACGAAACGAAAGCTGAAATTAACTACTTTTAATCACCAACATAGCAATATAATAAAGCCCGTTTATGATTGTGCCTTTGTCTAGAAACTCTATGAGAATATCAAAAGACAGTGGCCATCATCTTTTCAGCTGACGGAACTGTCTTCACCTTTTTCAGTTGACTTTAACCAGCTTTGGTCCATTTGGTCTCTAGAGTAGTTTCATTGTGGGTTGTGAATCTGCGTAAAAAGTTTTGTAGGTTTCGCCTAAGCATTTCTGGATTCTGGGTTGAAATGAGTTTCCGAATTCTTTTTTTGGACCAATGTCAACATCGTGGAAAGGTTTTTCATGGAGGATGAAATGCACTGGATCAGTTGAGAAGCCTACGACATCAGTTATCTCACGCAATTTTAGTCTGAGATCTTGAATAACGATATTGTGACCTTTATGATGTTTTCCTGAGTGGTGACCTCAATTTGGCGGCCAGAACGAGTTTCATCTACTGCACTTTTGAACCTCGTTTAAACTCATAAATCCTGAAGTAAATGGTGCAGAGTCCAAATGAACTTCGGTTTTGATTTGTATAGCTTGTCTAGTCTTCAAATGAAAGCGTTTGAAGACATCCCGAAATTTATTATTTTCCATTGTCTACGCCTGACTACACATCTAACAATACAGAAGGCTGCCAACAATCATCCACGGTGGTATACGTTTAAAGCGTCTAGGAATATAATTGAATGGATCATGTTTACCAACAATGGCGTGAAAGTTCTTTCATAAAATTTTACTAGATTTATCGAATAACTCTCGTATATATATATATATATATATATATATATATATATATTGTCGTATGACATAAGTTTTACTAATTTCTATGCATTTTGTACATTACAATTCGTATCAGACACACGTATTACTTCTGTGGTTCTCAAACTAAACTTCCAAGCTTCCACGGCTCCGGACCAAACCATCAACTGTTTCTCGTAAGACTTGAAGGTAACTACTATTTCTGCTCCTTCAACTCACTTCTTACAACTACTCTATTCTTCACTAAAAACTGTATGACATTTATCATTCAATAAGCAATTACCATATCTTTACTTCTCGTATTTTCAGAATGTTTCAGACATGAGGTGTTGTAGAGGGGACTTATTAGATACTCTACCATTTGGATGTGAAATGAGTTTGCAAATAGAATAGATTTCAAATCATCCTCCTCACGGAAATCGAATAAAATGGGCTGAGGGCAACTGTGGATATAAAGCGTTTTCCAAGCGTTGTGCAACCCGACTATTACTTTCAGCTTCGCTGTAAATTATTAATATCTCAGTAGTTTCATCGTCTACGAGAAACAAGTACCCTCGAAACTTAGAGAGGATGATTGTGGTGCTCCACGGACCCGTTGCACTCCATCGAAATAATGCATTTTCATACATGGGCTCCTTATAAAACTTTATCTACTAAGTTCTCTCTGAAACGCCAAGAAATCTGCAAACATTCTGAGAATCCTGTGTTTACTCTTGCTTCACCTCACTTGGCGCAACGTTTTTCGAAGCAAACGCAACTTCTTCTTCGGCATCGTGCACATATAAAACTTCTCTCCAAAAGAGTATTAATTAATTTAAATGGAAGAATCAAGTCCACAGACCGCAAACCAGACTTATGTTTAGAAGGTCAGCTGTTTCAGCGGAGCCACCTGCAACATGATATTGCTTACCTTCCCAACAGTAATTAATCTCCTTCATGGAGAGACAAAAAGGCAAATTTTTCTAGCGGCCTTCATTCGCCATAATGCGTTTACGCCCCCAAATATGGTACAGAGTATTAAGAAACATTTAGCACAGCAACCATTACATCATTACATCACAGTCCACTATTGAGGTCTACGTAATGATGTATTTATTTCTTAATTTCTACTTTTATTGGCAAAGGAACAATGTATAACATATTCTCCAAACGTCTTGGCACCTTTGCCAGCAAAGTTCAAATCTGGAATTGAAGGCGAGTTTTCATCGTATTAAACTGTTGGGCCGAAAGTGTGTGCATAGCATAGATAACGGGACGTTTGCCATAAAACGCAGTGCTGCGAATAATGGATTGAGTCTTTTGAATGGGCACCCCGTGGCATTGACGGAGCTTTTGAAGGATAGAGGAGAGCGACGGCTGTCACCGGCGTCTCGGTCGGCTGCGCCGCAAAGCCACGTGACCACATTCCAGCGACTGCAGCTGCGCCTCATTACACCAATCATGCCGCTTAAAATGCGACTGTGGCTGCAACAAGGTGATTCACTAGCTCTGTCTGCGGCCAGGCCATGAATCTACCATTTCTGTCTCCATTCATAAGGCTTAGACCGACGCTAGCTGATGCAGGTGATAGGACGTCGTGTCTAGCATACAAAGCTCTCTGGTAATCGGCAAGCAGATAGTATTCATTGCTACGCAACGTTACCACGACTAGTTCGCGTTTTCATCAATTGAAAGGGTCTTGCCTACACTGCTAAATGTTGCCTATACCGTATAACGCAGAGAAGGATGTCACGGAGAGCGAAAATATACTTTTACAAGCGTTGGATGAACCCTTTTCCATATTATTTAATAATAAAATAAAGAGGATGTAAAGTCAGTTATGAAATAAATAAATATCATTTGAAATAATAGGGATTTGAATTGCGTAAGTATGTAACTAAAAATTGTATTGGAATATTAAATGTATGTTGCCAGCAGCTCAGCCCATTATGACGAAATAAATCTATTTTTGTAAAAGTTAACAACTGTATGACAGTAATGTGTCTGATATTTGTTAAAAGAAGGAAGTCGAAAATAAAATTTCAGGATTTAAGTTTTTTTGTATGGTGACATTCTGTGCTTATTTGAACATTTCTCTTCTGTGTAACTCATATAATATTAGATAGTATGTTGTATTGTGTTGCATTGGTTAAATGCCGGTTAAATACACAGTATGTGTGTAATAATTTATTACAAAACAATATAAATAATTCAAAACCATTCCATTAACCCTTTAAACGATACATATTATTTCTAATATGGTTTAATTATAAATGGTGACCTACAGCAGTCTTCTCGCCGCCGTGAACTCCATTGCAATGACTTAAATAATGAATTTCAGGAAGGAAGTAGAAATGCTTCAATTGAAGCTCAAGTAGGAGTTGAGTTATTAAATATGATTTATTTTCTATTTCACTACACTGAATTTTGTTATTAACAGGCCTATTACTTTTACAGTATATCCCTGTCATAGGACTTTTATTGAATTGTTTTATAACCTGTGGGAACGCTGATAACACGTTTTCAGGTAGCTCTTCCAATTGAGAAATGTAAATTTCGTTATAACACTTCGCTATTTCCTCTGTCTAACCTTGCACGAATGATCGCTTAGTGCAAGTAAATGGTAGGTAAAATAAAACTGTTTTCATTTCTCCTGATCAGTTCATAATAGTAGGACTGTCCTGATGTTATAAAACAAAGAATTTTTGGATACGTAGGCGAAATTAATTTATTATATTTTATTTATTTTATCATTCTATTTAATATAACAATTTTGGGCATTGATTATTCACACGTCCGGCCTGCCTAGGTCATTTTACGGAACCCAAGTAGGGACCAGAAGCAAATAACCATCAGCGGCCCTCCTCTAAAAGGATTAACGTTGGTCAACAAAACGCTCAGAAGTTATAAAATCTGGCAAAAAAGGACTTGTTCCCAAGACTAAAGCAGATACGCTTAATTTTATACTGAAACCTGGTGCCAATAAGAACGCGAATTCTCACGGTTGAGGAAAAGAGGGTGCGGGGAAGTAACGAAAGTGTTTAGTGGGGACACAGATTCGATTATTATTGGCTATGATACACCGTTCAAAATCTGTAAGGATAGAACATTTACTCACCGCGCTTTGGATATGATTGTCAGAAATGAGAGAGGTTCCGTAACTTATTAAGACAGGAGGAAAAGTTAGACTACAATGCAGATGCTCATTAATGCATAGTGGAGACAATTAAAGAAGAAAGGTAATGCAGTTCAGAGTTGGTACAGGTATTAATAGATGAACCAGCCCGATATTCTGGACCACGAGAATAAGCTCGAAGTACCTCGACGGACGAGAGATTGCGGTTCTTCTATACGTAAGTAACTGGCTTACCCGACAGAACCTGAAATAACAGGTAATGTATTAGGAATTATGACTGTTAAAGAGTTTTAGAGTTGCAGTAGCACATATGAATGGGACAACATAGGCTATTTTTCATTTTAATTCATTTCATATCGTATTAATCTAAAGTAGGGTGCTAGGTTACTTACCAAGCCAACGACAGAGAAATAATGAACTTGATTGATTAATTTTAAGATTAAATTAAGGTGAAACATGTAGCCAGGTGAGAAACGGGAATCTGGTACCATTACTACCATTAGCTCAAATAGTTTAAAGACGAGATTGACGTGGCAGTTTCTAAAACACGTTCCTTACATTAACATGTGTGAATAAGAGGAGTAAATCGAGAGCAATACGCATGTATTCATTTCGTGAACACTAAGAAAGCTATCACTTGGGACAATAATCAGAAAAGGACAGTATATGGAAATAGTCCGTGTCAAATCGCCAGAATTTTATCGGAGGAATGATAAAAATAGGTCCGACTAGCCACCCTTATTCAAGTATAAAGATTCGGGGACAATTTTCGCCGAATAAGGGCTTGGATTGACAAGATCACCAAACAATTACGAAAAGGATTACTCCCACTTTGATGGTGAGGACACACCTTCAACCCCCACCAGACAGGTGAAAGCAGAGCGAAGTGTATAAAATTCAGAGCTGCGGAGAGGAATAGGACTCTCAGACTTTTTAGGACATACATTCATTTCGTTGAGTATCGGATATGCAGCATTGATAGTTTCGTGCAAGTGCTTGAAGACTTTAAGTCTTGAAATTGGAACCATCCTTGCTGATAATTAGGAATTATTTGGAGGAATCACTTCGTCTACAAATGGCCGATTGTGGGCGATTCAGACAACGAGTAGCTGCTTCCGGCAGCAGCAGCTGACTGATGGTCCACGAGTTACACCAATCTCCCAAAAATCCTGATCTGCAAGTTGAGCAATGATCTGCAAAGGTACACGTTTTTCGCCTCTGGTTATTTTCAGTGTCATTAAAAGTTCAATGACTACTTTTCTTTAATCCCTAGAGAAGAATTATTGCTTGAACGGTAGCTGACTTTTTTGAGTTAATAATTAGTTTTTATTTAAGTTTAGTAATAAATAATTGCTAAAAAGTCATTAATTTAATTAAAATCTGCTTCCCTTTACAAAAAATATTTTTTGATATAATTATTTGTTAATATTAATGATATACCCCAACCCGTACTAAATATTTAGATTTTAGCTTCCGATGTAGAGATACATTTAAATTTCATGAACCACATTAATTATTACAGAAGTTTCCTTAATCTATTCTGACTCACCTGCATTATGATTTTATTAATTATAATATTAAAGCTGTTATAAATTTTTGAACTCTCCGCTTCTGGTAAATTATAATTATTGAAAATGTTAGTGTCCAAAGAACAATCATTTTTGAAAAACTGTTTTTTATTTATTTATTTGTTTAACTTGACTTACAATTGCGTGAAACAAGCTATATACCCTTTCTGGAGTTCATTTTTTGACCACAGTTCACGGACGTTAATTTATGAAAATATTTTATACATTTTAAATAAATATGTGGCGTATTTATTTTCATTTCATACGAGACGGAAATATTTCTTCATAAAAAGGCATTATGCATTACGACATTTGTCTAGAACAGGAGCGCTGAACTACTGGATTAAAATATATCTACAAGAAAGTTAAGCGTATAACGTGTTCAATTTCTTAATAATTTAGTACACCCACAATTTTAACGGGATTTGAAAAATACTCGCTTGAGAAGTAATAAAATTAATGTTCTAAATGATTGTTTCTTCTATTTATAGAATCCGAAAAATATTTTAACACTCTTTCGATTATTATATACCATTACATTTCAGTTTTCATCCCTTGTTTCGAAAATATTTCATTATTACACAACCGATTGCATCTTTCTTCAGGTTAATTTGCAGTAGATTATCTAACATGACTAACGAGACCTTCCGTATATTTTCGTTACTGTAAATTAAATAATTAAATATTACAGATTTAAACACGCTTAAATATTTGAAACAAGCTATCATTAATGTAACAGTTCTTCCGCTGTCACGTAATGTTGTTTTATTGTGAATCAAGACGTGTCATAAAGTGCCTCCCTTCTTTATTAACATTTTATTATTTGCTGTAAATTTATTATACTCTTTTACGAAGTTTATACGTTTTTTAAATGAATTTTTTTCCTATATGAAGCGTTTCATCATGTGTATACCGCCAAAGGTTTCGTTATTAAACACATTACGGAGAGAAATTTTCATTTTCTACAACTATTCACACGGTGGTAATAAAAGAGAGTGAGAAATATTCTCTGCTGAAATTCTTATATTTTGTGACGTATGTCGAATAATATATCTGACATTAATGTTTTCAAATTTCATTAATAATTACCATTAGTTTTGTTACTTAAACATTTTATTTATTTAAACTTAAAGAAAATTTAATTTCAGTTTAAATCAATTTAGTTAACGGCGTTCTCAACTTTTTCTTTTCCGCATTATTTATATACCACATTAAACATATGCCAAGCCAAAGTGTGCATGAATTCATTGGTAAATACTCACTCATGTTCACGCACCCGCAGACAACCCGATATAGGTCACAACATTGCAAGTCACGGCTTTCACGATCAAATGCGGATCAGTCTTGCAAAATATCAATATCTAATCTTGGAATACTTTGATGGATTTTTCGAGTCGCCTGTAAAATTTTTAATATTTACTTTAGCAACTTTTATCTGATAATTAGAGAGAACGGATCCTCATTAAATAAAAATTCATAATACTGGGAAATGGAAATAAACCATTCATGTATCTCTGTAGTACACAAATAAAAATGAACTAATGATATTACATCTTATTTTTGGTGTACCTCTATTGCTTGTGCATCTACTCTTCTGCGCAGTTAAGGAGGAGATTTGTCTAAAGGTATAACTTTCAGTTCCACGAACAATCAATTAAGGAGTCCCGTATTATTCACCGAAATTTTAATTACACAACTGTGCTACAAACACGACTACTGCTTCCAAACTAAATTTGTTTATATGAACCGTTTGACATATGAGGTGAATTTATACTAATTGAACACGTATGAATTTATCCATGAATATTATTCATAATAATTAGATTAGATTCGGGCTTTATATTTATTTATTTTTATAGCTAATAGGTCTAATAGGGAGGGACAGATCGGGGGAATCGACTGCAGATCATGTCTATGACAAATGCAAATAGTATTAGGTGGTCGCGAATTCCATCAGATTAACGCCAGCTGAAAACTCCGAAATTTTAGGCGAAGCCAAAATAAGCGTTAAGCACTCCAAGAGAAGGCTTCATCACTAAGAGAATCGAGTTTTACAAAAAAATTATTGGGTAAAGTGTCCGCGCGTTTTAAAAGACGAATATGGGAGTGGCCGGGAGTCTGCAAGGAAGAATATGCAGAATGAATGGAATGAGGGAGCATAAAAATTACCCAAATTACTTTAATAATACATTTATTCCCGAACAATAAGTGGTAGGTTAAAATCGTCGAGAACAACCTTCTCGGATGGTGCCTCGTGGTCTACTCTCAATGTAACCCATAAACCCGTTTGGCATCTCAGTGTCACTAATTCCGGTAGCTTGTTCCGTTTAAATTCGCGACGCGCCGTGAACCCTCTACGCCAAACTTATGCCACCATGGCTGGCCGTCGACTGCTAATTCTCCTAATGCCAATGATTACGCCCGCCTTGTGGCATATAAATTCCTTTCCGTCGGCGCGACTCAAAGTAACCGCCAACAATGTCTACGAGTGGCTTGATTACCTTTAGACACGGAGCCGTAACTTCACGCAACAGTATGTATATTGTGATGGACCAGTGATCGCCACAGTGTCACATGTTTTTAGTAACTTTCCTAACCTTGTTTGTGACTTTAGAATAGAAATTTCTTCTGTAATAATTGAATTTCAATCTATAATGTTCATTATTCACCCTCTATTTTCAATATCTATTATACGAATTCCTTTCGTTTTTTTTTCATTTTTATCTTGAATATTATTCCTACTTTATATTTTAATTATCGTATTCAGTACCTTTAATTCTCCCGATAAACAGGTGGTCAAAGTCATAAATAACTTGATCAATAGCACCTTTTCACATTATCAATTCTTCTATTGAAATAATGATTTCCGATTAGTTGTCTACGCAGTTGATCTTTAATTATTAAAATCTCCACCGTCTTCTATCACAAGCTCCATCCATTTTAAATTGAAGCGCTCTTAGATTACATTTTTCCTATTATTTTAATTATCTATTTTTTATTTCAATTGATGTAAGAACCTATTCTTTACTTTACTGTCTAATTCATTTAAAACTAATTCTTTCTATTCTCTTTTAGTTTGCGTTTTTCGTCCGTTTTTAATCTATACCAATATATTATGATCCCTTACTACTTTTTGTCCCCCACTGCAATTTCACTTCAAGACCTCATTCTTCGGTCGTAAAATGGGACGCTGTTAGCATACACCCATCCCGGAGGCTACTCGCAATTAGGGACGCGATAACGCCATCACCCAGAATCCAGGGTATACGCGTATTCCACGTGACCAGGACTGCGCGCTACCTTTTTCTTGTACGCCCGACTACATCGTGAATCTCAGGGTTTGTATTTCGACTCGTCTTCACCCGGCCTGGAATCTCGACTGCAGCTTTGCACCGGAAACCTGCCTTTGCCTAGCCACGCTAACTTATGGACTGAGGCGACTCTAAAGATCTCTTGAAAGCTGCAATTTCTCTCAGGTGAAAGAATTACTGAATATTTACTTGACTTGGATTATATCACTAGCACTTTTTTTAGGAAACAGGGGCGCTGCGGGAGTTTTCTCGCAGGCGTTTCAGCCTTGAGTGACTGCGGGGCTCACCTGATCATGTCGGGAATGCCTCGTACTCTCTCTGGGTATTTTTTATCAAAGTTCTCACATGCCGTGACACATTCAACTATTTTAGGAGGTATATGTACTAGGGTCAAAGACTTTGGGCACATGGCAAGAGTTGTCCGCTAATCCCATTGGATCAGTCGGCCAACTGCCTCCTGAAACTTGTGGAGACACGGAGAAGGGAATGCTGCGACCCCACAGAAGACTCGTCTCCCGTCATTCGGAAGGGAGTGAGAATAGCACCCAATGCCCGACCTACCTGATGCAGGTTTTCTAGGGTTTTCCCTGCGTCTCCTTAGGTGAAACACCGGGTAGTATCCTTAAACCAAAGCCCGGGGGCCCCAGTTAACCCTTGGCTACCTTGCTCTACCTTCCGCATCCCCCCTTTCAATTCCCTTACTATGCTATTAAAGGGGAGTTGCCTGTTTCAGGATCACCCTCATGTAGACTGTTAACAAAAAAAAAACTAGCACTTTTTTTGTGTTCAAGTTAGCAGTGAACCTTGCGTATTCCGAGCTATCAGCCGGATCGATTTGTTGCTGCCGATTATTGATTTGTGTAAATATTCTTTCTAAAATTGTTTCATTATAAGTGTTTTGTATACATTGTCTTATATATAAGATCGCACCATACGCTAGATATTTCAAGTGGGAGAGAAGTTACAATGCTCGTGTGAAATTTGATAACATATAATCTTATTATCTCTCTGGAAACATTAATTTGTGTATATAAATTAATTTCAAATTTTTTCCCTTTGATAAAACTGTTGATTTAGGTTCTCAGTTACACAGTGTTTCTTGTCTTAATTTTGTGTTTTGTAATATATCGCGTAAGGACGAAGTCTTACGAATTATTATTTTGCAATTTTCATTCATTTAGTTAAGGGCCAATAAATTTGTTTCTCTTGTTTTAATATCCCACTATTTTCTCACAGAAAAACTATAATTTTTACACCTATAAATGTTTCCCTCCGCTTTGCTTGAAACTGCCTGTGGGAGTTTTCTCTCGCAGGTATTTCTCCCCCGAATCACTGCGGGGCTCACCTGACTACATTGGGACTACCTCGTACTCTGTTTACTTTTCAAAGTTCTCACATACAGAAACACCTAAACCTATTCAAGTTGGTGTATGAAGTGGGGTCGAAGACTTTGGGCATACGTTACGAGTTGTCTGCTGATCCTATAAAATCAGTCGACTATCTAAGTGCCTTCTGAAACTGGTGGAGATACAGAGAAGGAAATGCTCGACCCCACAGCAAACTCATCTCCTGTCATTCGGAAGGGAGTGAAAATAGTACCTAATAACCCGACCTACCTGACGCAGGAATTCTAGAATTTCCCTGCATATCTTGAGGTGATACATCGGGTAGGATCTTTAAACTATATCCCAGGGACCCTACTCAACCCTTGGCTACCTTGTTTTTCCTTTCATATCCCCCTTTTCAATTCCCTTCCTATGCTATTAATGAAGATTTGCCTGTTTCAGGTTCACCTACGTGCAGCCTTTTAAGAAAAAAAAATATATTGGTTGAGATCGCAAGGAGCCAGAAAATAAATCGTTACATATTTGCGAATAAAAATTGTGCGCATCCCTACGGCAGATTTCGGTCGCCCAAACCCAAATCCCGCTCCCTCGTCATAGTTTCCGATTGCCAACGATCTACGACCGACATATAATACCTGCTACCCTGTATTCCTGCCTTCCAACCTGAGGGTATCAACTTGAAAAGGTTGGTGCCAGAAAGTAAGATACGTTGACGTTAAAGGGAGAGCGTTACACACACACATGTATATATATATATATATATATATATATATATATAATTGTATTTGTGTGTGTGTGTACTGCTAGCATAATATGTTGTGAAAAAAATACGTTAAATATCACACACAAAATAAGAAGAAGAACGGATAGGTATTATTTTTTAATCACTTACTTTACCGTACCTTCAATACAAGTACATATACTGCTTTCTTTGTCAAATAAAGTTTCTTTGCTACTCACCAAATATAAATTAATTATTTGTCAACGAAATGACGACGATGAAAGAGAGATAATACATCGCAAGGTAATATTAACTCTGTGTTTCAAATAATTACATAGAATTAGAGTATATATATTAAACATGCCTACTGTACTTATTTTTTGACTGTCTGCAAATAAAATTCCTATGTTTTACTCTATACGTAAAATTAATTAGTCTTACTTAATAAATTAATTATTTGAATAAATATGCGCAGGTCGTTTCACGAAATATAAGCAGACATTATTAAATCTTCATACTATAGTATTCATTGCATAATAGTTGTGATACCAAAAAATTTATTATTTTATAACTGAACTATACGAAATTCTACAGAATATTATGATTGACATTCCTTTTTGAATTATTGATATCAAATGCAAAGATATTTTGACTTACATGATTTACAGTGCCATAAATACACATAAAAAGTATTAAGAAACAATTATTAAACACAAGCTCAACGTCGGACCGAAATTAATAAAAGTAATGTTTTTGTACGGGGACGGTAGGGTGACCCAGAAAGTGGCTCCACCCCTTTAATAACACAGAGGGAGTTTGAAATGGAGATTGTTGAAGGGAGAGTCAGGCAGCCTACGACCCCGGGCTATAATTTAAGGATCATCTCCGATATTTATCTGAAAGAGATTCAGGACAAAATCTAGATAACCAGCATCAGGTAGGTTAAGCTATGTGGTACTTGTTTCACTAACTTCCGAATGACGGGAGAGGATTTTTCTGTGGGGTCGCTGCACACCTGTCCCCTTGCCTCGACAATTTTAGGAAGCAGCTTGCTGACTGATCCAATAGTATAAGCGGATAACTGTAACTGCATGCCTAAGACTTGTGATACTGGAGCATATTTTTACCATATACGAGTATTTTACCGTGCGCGTCCGTCTGCAAGTACATGGATATTTACAAGGAAATTGTTATAAATCAAAAGACAATACAGTTATACTTGAGCAATTCTTCAAATATACAGTCACGAACATCTAACCCCTTAATCTTGACTTGACATCGAGGAAATATGTAGTGATAAATATGATAAAGTGAAGATAACAATATGAAAATTCATTGAAGTTTCTGAATCCAATTTATGAGTCTATCCCTTTAAATTTGTCCAACGAAATGACAATTTAGCGTTTCATGATTGTAGATCTTGGCGAAGTTCTTTACCCCAAGTAAAAGGTTCGTATTTTCCATTGTGTGGGATGCAAAATTAAGAATACATTTATACGATAAACGTATTTAATTTTTAGAGATGGATAATAACTACTGGTATGAGAACAAATCAACTAATGAAAAGAAGGAGTTAGTAATATTGCTTTGAAATAGCAATTGCGTCTTCTGGTTTGAGTTATACGTACACGCCAACACAGCACAATCCCACTGTAGCTGAACAAGTATTTTACAGCGAACTCTAAAAATAACCATATCACACCTTATGCGGCCGAATTTTCGCACGTTTCCTGCAACTGCAGATGGGAGTGCCTTGCCTTTTCCAGAATATTTTCAGCAATGTGTTGCGGGATCGCGGCTTAACGGGCTAGAATTCGTTGGCGGGTGGTAATATTCAGAAGGCTGCGGGAAACTCAACTTGACTAAAATATCACAAGAGGAATAAAAGTCCTAGTTTTTATGTAACAGAAACAAATCCAAGCTTCGAAGAGTTTTCGGTGTTCATCCCATTAGAGGCGAATGGCATAGGAAACGGAGATCGTGCATTATATAAATTGTTTCATTTAAATTTGAAAAAGTAAAGCGGGGGAAACAAAGAAAGAATATTGGATTGTAAACACAAGAGAGAAAATAAAAACGAATTTCCTTCTGTTTTACAGCTCATGAAAACCTCGATTCAAATTTACAAAGATAAAAAGTCGATGTATTTTATTTACAGTAAAGAGGATTTTCAATACACACACGGAAAGTCACGTTAGTCTTGTTAAACACTTTATAAACTTGTAACAGGAAGGAAAGGTTAAAAGTCAAATGATATTCATCGTACATCATGATCCACGCCATAGAATTTAAAGTAAATTTCTGGAAATTCCAATAATGTATTTAGTTTGATATGTAGTTGTTAATTGGGAATTATGTCACAAGGGCTAAACAAATAAGAAATGTAATCGAGAATCTTGGTAAATAAATTTGTAATGGGTCACATGCTGCATCAAATTCAAAGTAACATAATTTTTAAAACAGAAACAAGACTACTTGAGGACAATCCACTTTGTGTGGAAACTTTAGCAATGAATAAAATGGGAAGAATGGAGATATTTATTCTTATTATACATTCTGAGTAAAACTCATTAAAGTTGAGGAAATATTAACAAATATCAAGCTTATCGAAATGAAGGAGGTTAGCTAATAACTTCGTCTAATTACACAAAGGAAAAACACGTTAAGCGTTATTGTATTTTTTATATGAAAGTTTAGGTATTTTTCGTTCCTCTTCCATGGAACCCAAAAAGAAGGTTCTAAAAGCTTTATCAGATTACGCAGTGTAGATTTGTGCTCTGTTAAATTGTAACTGACGTATTATGTAAGTTATTTATAAATTCATGTTTTACGGATGATTCGTGTCCTCTCATATACTTCCCGCTATTTTCCTCAGACGAACTGATGAAGACAACTGCAGAATAATAACAGAACGTTACAAAGTGCAGTTGATTTGATGGAATAATGGCACAAGAGAAATCCAAATATGAAAGGTAAAATACATTCAAGCTGACAGGAATAAAGAATTCCAGTCTGAGAAGGTTAGGTTAGGCAGTTACGTAGGTACACGAAACATATGTAATCATGACTTTTCCTCGTTTAACCCGGAAAAAATGTCTGCTTCATTACGTAATATATTTACTTTTGTCATTTAAAATTTCTTTAGTGTTAAGAATATTATCTAGTGTCTTAGAGTAAAGTAATACCCTGTTTCGAGTAATATGTCATTGATGTTTTGTGTTACCAGGTTAATTAATTTCTGAAATTCGTGTAAATAATAGGCCAAACTAATGAAAATTTTAAGTAAATTTGGATTTTTTTCATTCACTAAACTTAATTAAGTAAGTTGCGGAAGTTATTCAGAAATGAAGTCTGTGTTCCTTGTAACTGAACAGAAATAACTGCGAGTTCTTTATCGTAGTTTAGGTAAGATTGTAAATTAAAAATCTGAAATTTATTATATTTGCACTGCCTATTCTACTGCAAATCGAAACCAATCTTTGAGGTTAAATATTACTGTACGCAACAGAGAAACAACATTAATTTTAATTATTAAGTTACTACATAGCTAATATTAATATATTATTATATAAGATGAATATACCAGACTGTTAATGAATAATTTAAATACGCGAATCCTGAATAAGTTTTCAGAATTTCTTAGAAAGTTAACATAAACTTTATTTAATTGTCAGAACTTGAATGAAATTACGGTAGAATTAAACTGATAGTAGACGGAAAAAATAATATGGCCATATATTAGGGCCGAAAACTCCCGTAATGGACGTCATAATTAAATAAAGTTTATTTAAGTTTGTCAAGAATTGTAAACTATCATATATTTCTATTTCCATTGTTAGCTGGCAAAGATGGTTGTTGTGGCAATCAGTCCTTAGCCTGGTCTGATGCAAGCCTCTATGCCAACCTATCATACGCATGACTTATAATTTTCACATAACTGCAAAATCTCACCTCCTCCCTATTGTATTACATCCTTGGCCTCCCTATTTTGTCCTTACCCTACACACTTCCCTCTAATGCTAAGTTTACAAGATCCTCATGTCTCAAAATGTAGCCTATTAATCTATTCCTTCTCTTGGTCGACGTCCTCCATATTGTTCGCTCTTCCCCTATTCTCCTTAGAACTTTCTCGTTAGTAGCTCTATCCACCCATCTGATTATCAGAATTCTCCTATAGCACCACATTTCAAATGCTTCTATTCTTTTCCTTTACTGCAACGCATATCGTCCACGTTTCGCACCTACAAAACGCCACACATTTTATAAACGTTTCACACAACGTTGTGGGTAAATTCCTCTTTTTTACGAAAGCCTTCCTTACCCTTGCTAACTTACTATTTATGTCTATTATGGTTCCACGACTTCTTGTTCTGACTCCCCTAATAATATAATATCGTCGGCAAAGCGTAGGGTTCTTATTTCTTCTCAGTATGATTCCTTTTCCATATGCAGCGTAACTTTCTTCATCGCCTGTTATATATAAGATAAACAGCATGGGAGACAGACTGCATCATGGTCTTACAACTCGCTTGATTTCTGCTTTCTTCAATTCTAACTACAGCTGAATGCCTTATGTAGAGGTTATGTATAAGCCTTCTTTCCCGATATTTTATTCATGTGTTCTTCAAAATCCTTAATAGTGTGTTTCATTTCACATTATCAAACACCTTTTTTAAATCTACAGATGCGATGAACGTAGGCCGGTTTTTTATTATCCTGCCTTTTAAAATTAGACGCAATGTCATTATTGCTTCTTCCTAAAACCAAACTGATCTTCTCCTAATTCGCATTATATTTGACGTTCCATCCTCCTATATACTATTTTCGTTAATATTTTTCAGGTATGAAGTACTAAGCTAATTGTCTTGTACTGTTCGCATCTATCAGTCTTCTTCGGCATGGGCATAATTACGTTACTAAACTATTCTGGTATTCTTCCTGTTTCGTATATTTCACAAACTATACTGAACAGTCATGAAAATGCTTCTTCGCCCGATGATCTTATGAACTCCGCAGTAATGTTATCAATTCGTGTTATTTACAATTGCTCTGTCGGCGCCCTATCAAACTCTGACCTTAAATTTTTCCCCCGACTCTTAATCATCCACCTCCTCTTATTCTATTACTGATTGGTCTACTTTTGCAACCAGAGACAGCTCTTCTAGATATTCCTTCCATCTTTCTGCCTTTTTTTCTTTATCCACAATTGGTTTCCGATCAGCTCTCCTTATATTCTTGCTAATATTTTTCCTCTCTCCGAATGTTTAATTGATTTTCTTATATGCTGTGTGTATTTTCCCGTTCACCTTGAAATCTTCAATCGTTTTGCATTTCTCTTAGATCCAATTCTCCTTGGCTTCTTTGCACTTCCTATCTCTCCTATTCTTCAGTCGTCTGTACGGCTCTGTACCATTTTCATCTCTTGCGTTTTTAAATTTACGCCTTTCATCAATCATTTTTATTATTTCTTGTGTTATCCATTCTTTTATATTGATCTGAACTATTCTTAATATATTTTGGTCGGCTGCTAATAGTCAATCCTTTCTTCAAGAGTGGCCATTTATCCTTTCTCTATGAATATACTCTTGATATCTTCTTTGAAACTATCAAGCATCTCCTGTTGTTTCAGTTTTTCTAATTCCCATCTCTTTGTGTTTTTATTCCTATTTTTAGTTTCTTCATTTTCAGCCTGTATTTTATAATCAACAGATATGGTCGGAGTTCACATCTGCTCCTGGGTGTATATATATATATATATATATATATATATATCTGGCAAAGATATAGTATTGGAATCACTTATGCAACCTCATTTCCCCTTATACTGTTATTGATTTAAAACTACTACACAGTTTATCAAAACTTTATGTTATTATAATATAAATACTTGAAGTAGAAGAATGAAATTGTACATAATATTAATTATTGGATACAATATAGACTTGAATAATTATTGAGGAGAAAGTAAATTTTTTTATGAAATTGTTATCTGCATGAGGTTTCTTTGTTTTTGTTTCTGAGAGGCGAAGTTTCCAAGATATATCTCACAATTTTTTTCCCAAAACTAATGAAATAATTTCTGGTTCAAAACAAAAGTTTTCTGACTGCAGGCCATATACAGCTGACTACAATTGTCAAAAATATTCTATATAATTACATACTGGTCGTTTTATAATTCTAAGATTCCAGACTTCTAAAATTTAGGGTTTAGCGAATTACAGAACCTATTTATCGATAAATTATGTTAAAAAATAGGCCTGTTATATAAGAAAATATATTTACTTTACTTCCTTATGCGTATATATTTTCAGTGAGACTTGGATAATTTGAATGCTTATAATTCAAATAAGTTGAAGGTCTTTCTCGGTTCTTACAATTTTGTATTAAATAATTCTAAAAACGTTATATGTAATTCAAAGCTTAATCTTTTCAGTACCAAATTTTCTTCAGAAATGTCAATTAAAAATTAGTTCATACTTCAAAGTACAAGTTGATAAAAAATCATTTTAGCAGAAGGCGAAATGAACGAGATTTGTCTCATAAAGGGTAGAAAGAATATCGTGAAAACGTCATTTTCGTCGTCACGCCGTGGGACAAGCCACCCCAAGTGGAATTGCTTTTTAGTCACAAAACCTACTTGAATACTTTGCAAACCTTAACAGACTAATTAAATAATATTTTTGGCAATTAAATAGATAATTAATTATTTAATTAGCCTTTTTATCAGTATTTTAGTAAGTCAGAAATATTACGTTTCGTCTCTCATTTGAGACTTTTTCATGTAAAAATTTAGCTATACATGGAACTTCACTCAATGACTCCTTCGACCGATATCCTGAAGTCATTGAGTGAGGTCCATGTACAGCTAAATTTTTACCTGAAAAAGTCTCAATGAGAGAGGGAACGTAGTATTATTTCATACTTAACGGTCTAATTGTGCAAAACAGTCATAATGCCAAATTTAAAAAAAAATAATTCAGCTATGTTTTGGGATAAGTGCACGATAATTCTATTTACTTTATCATTTCATGTGCGAGTAAACAGCCTAGTTAGTCTGAAATAAAATTAAATCTAACAAATATATTATCAAGTTAAGTGGCCATCTTCCAGGGCAATAATATATTACTTTAAATCTAAAAGTACCAAGATTTTCAAAATTTATAAACATGTCGTATTTAATTTTATGGAACATGATTTATGCAATCAAGGGACTTAAACAGATAAAATTTGAATGTGCTGGTAACATAAAAGTTGCGGCCGAAAAGGGTGTTATGAAAAAACATCAGTTATTCTCAAAAATTAATCAAGGAAACATTCATTAAATTGAAATAATAAAATATTAATAATAATACGGAATCATTAATTTTGTTTAAAATATTTGTATCACTCTTCATATTAATGGTCGAATTATTTGATCTGTTGTATAACATCTCGCTTATCAGTGTAAAGTAATAATTACTTTCTGTCTCAAATGTGGAGATTTTGTCAATATTTGTCAATAAAAACTTATGATTATTTAAATAAATATGTTTGGACCGGGCTGAATATATTTAAACTTCGATTTTAAAATTGTTTTGTCGTTCGTCAATATATGTATTTAAAGACGTAACAAGTTAATTTTGCTTACCACGTTATGTTCGTTCCAGTTACTAATTTTGGCATTAGTATTTTTTACCATGTTTAAATTGTGAGAACATTTGAAAATAACACGAAAAGTCATATTCCCTGAAATTTAATATATTTGTACGGTATTATACAATCATGTTTCTATACTCTTCGTATATTTAGATTTTTAGAAATTTATAATTGAACCTGAAAATGATTCAATGAAAGAGAGTCTATGTCGTGAATTAACTAATTTTATTATGAAATTTCAGTTAATTTTTGACTAACTAGACTGTTTACTCATTAATTTTCTATCAAGACAGATCAATGATACTGCATTATTCTTCTTATAGAAAAATAATATGTTATAATATTGATAAAATACTCTCTTTTAGATATAACTTTCTTTGTTCGAAATATGCGATAAATCAAATTTTTACCCGCCCCCTCAGATTAGAATTAATTTGGTTGTACTGTACACTGTCCATAGGGCGATTTACAACTAATTTATCTTAACAATGACCATTTAAGCATGTATGTAAACGAGAAGCATTTTTTGTCATTTCTTTCCGAAGTGGGAAACTATTCACAGTTATTATTTTTTTTAAAAATTCAGAAACTAAAATGGTGCTTTGCATCTTGATGCATGAGAATACTGAATTAAAGGATGTAGATACTTTATGAAAGTTCTGTTTGGACAGATTTGAAGAGGGGAAAATCGAAGATTTATAAAATAATGATCTTGAGGAATATCTTCTCAAGAAGTACGCACATTTATTGTTTGTAATAGTAATCTAAAAGCACAGAATCGTTCACTCTGAGGTATTTTGTTTTTCGAGATAGATCAAACCTGAATTGCCTCTCGGTTCCAAGGCTGTATTACGTCACATCCTTTTCCAAACCAGCTGCACAAGTAGCAGAAAACTAGACGGTAAGGGTGTTGAAAGTTCTACAAGCAGGAAACGGGATATCTGTGTCATTAATTTTACCTTGTCAATTAATAGGTAAGAAACTAATTTGCATTATTGACACGCAACTTATACGACTATTATGGACACCCAAGTCACTGTCAATAACCGAAAGGAAATAAACTCGCTCCCCATATTCATGACTTCGCTAGAAATTCTATGCACATTTGGATACACTAAATGATAATTAAGTAAAGACGAAATAGAGGTAAATTACATCAATCACTGTCTGCAATTTGTGTACTCAATGAAAGAGATGGTTGAAACATTCTTCTTTTACTCTATTAGATTTAGTTAAACAAGAATATGAAATTAAGGATCATAGTTATTAAATTATTGTAGGAGTCTTTTATTAAATGAAGTTATTATGTTTCAAGGTTATAGATATATTTAAAGCCATTCTATAACGTAGGAGTTCAAAGGTGAGATTAAATTGGACTTTTGGAAGTTAATTACATATACAAATTGTGTAATGGCCTATGCTATTAAAGGGGAGTTGCCTGTTTCAGGATCACCCTCAAGTAGCCTGTTAACCAAAAAAAAAATTCTATCCTGCACCAAGAACAATGAAAATAGAACAAAACATTAAATATTCAGCGCTGAATTATTTTAGAAGAACAAAAGTCACAGGTTTATTAAATTTCGGTTAGTCAACCAAAACGTGTTGTTTAATGCAAAACAGAATCTATTACGACGATTGTATTTTATGTGTCGGTGACATTTATTACTAACTCACACAGTTTACATAATTGTATTCGAAGTGTTTAGAAATAAAATTATAGATAAAATACTGACATCGCTTGTATAATATGATCACAATTTTTGCTAATAGTGATGAAACGCAGATAAACGTCACAAATAATACTTTAATAAATACTATCTATTTTGAGACTAATTGGAGACGGACAAGAAATAATAAATTATTGAATGACCTTTAAATATGGATGTGCTCATTAAGGTAACTTGTTCGCCAAAAGTAATTAAAATACATGAATAATTTAACATAGTTTTAGTAACGGTAATTTTATTAGCGAGTAGGATGTAAAACAGGCTTTTTGTTAGAAGATTCAGTGAATACAAAATGTGTAATACTCATTAATTTTTTAATATTTAAACAAAATGCAAAAGAAAATTATTTTGAGTTATTTTAGCTTCATTGAGCATTATACAGTGTAATTACATCTGACTTAATATAGTTAAATATTTCTGTGCTCGTGTATAAGGGACGTAAAATATACATAATAAAATTGTATACTTTTATTTTTTTAATAGGTTACAAAGAAAATGTGTTTATTTATATTTTGACACTATACATTCGTATGATTAAATGTTACTTTTTAAATTTATTTGTAAAAAAATACGGAAATGATTATATGAATGAATTATTTTCATTAATTATTTTCAGTGTAATTTAAACTTCATAATATATAGGCCATGAACACAATTTATTTTTATAAAAAGTAATTTCAATAAGTAAATTTTGAAACAGTACCGAGAACTTAATGTTAAAAATGTGAACTATTGATGAATAGAAGCATATTTCGTTCATGTAATGCATATCATTTAATTTAATTCACATGTTACACAGTAAAATGGTAGGTACGCTGTGGAATGAGAGAGACTTTCACAAATAGTTGTATAGAGGAGTGGGGCCAAATTTTTCGACGTGAAGAATCTTCTAGAAGGTGAGCACCATACAATTAGTTTTACTTTTAAGATATGCATAAATATTGTTGATTTACATGGAAAGTGAAAAAAATTAAAGTAATCAATCGATGAGTGCATAAATTTTATTTTATTAACAATAGACGTTGCCCTGCTATTTCTCTGGTGACTGAATGAAGATATTAATTACTCATTTAAAATTAAACTAAGTTACTTTTTTCACATGAAGTTCATATTTATTTGTTCACTCTAATGGCAAATATCAATTCTTCTCGGTCGTTTTCTGGATCAACATAATTAAAAAATTCAATAAAATTATACGAATTACCACATTTAAAATTTTACATTTCATTCTTAAATTTATTCCGTTTCAGAAGAAAGACTTAAATTTGTGAAGAAAATATTGTTTGTTAAACTAGTGAATTGTTTCGTGAATCTGGGTTTACATCGTCAGATTTCTTTAAAAAATGACGCATCGTTAAAAGATAGACTTACATTAAAGCAGTACAGATAATTTTTTATCATAAGCATTTTTTGCCAATATTGAATAAAAATTGAATAGTAGTTGGATTCTTCTCTGGAGTGAATAACACCCAGAAGACATCGTAGTCGAACGAATTATAATGTATACTCAGGTATTTATAGAAATTAACTATTATTAAAATTAATTTTTTTTTTTGGGTAACAGGCTACATGAGGGTGATCCTGAAACAGGCAACTCCCCTTTAATAGCATAGGAAGGAATTGAAAAAGGGGGATGCGGAAGGTAGAGCAAGGTAGCCCAGGGTTGACTAGGGCCCCCGGGCTATGGTTTAAGGATCCTACCCGGTGTTTCACCTAAAGAGATGCAGGGAAAACCCTAGAAAACCTGCATCAGGTAGGTCGGTCATTGGGTACTATTCTCACGCCCTTCCGAATGACGGGAGACGAGTTTGCTGTGGGGACGCAGCATTCCCTTCTCCGTGTCTCCACCAGTTTCAGGAGGCAGATGGCCGACTGATCCAATGGGATCAGCGGACAGCTCTTGCCATATGCCCAAGGTCTTTGACCCCGGTACATATACCTCCTAAAATAGGTGAAGGTGTCTCGGCATGTGAGAACTTTGATAAAAAGTACCCAGAGAGAGTGCGAGGCATTCCCGACATAATCAGGTAAGCCCCACAGTCTCTGGGCTGAAGCGCCTGCGAGAAAACTCCCGCAGCGCCTCCTATCTTACGAGAAAATTAATTATATTGCGACATAAAAATAGCAATGTTACTAAATTGTTACCGGGAAAAATGTCTGTTAAAGTAAACAGAATATTGTTTCATTATCACACTAGTTAAGGACTATGGTAGCAACATAATTACCTGTAAGATGGGCAAGAAACTAACTACGATTAGGGTATCACTAGGAACGCAAATAATCGCTATACTGTTTTTTTCAGCAGCATCATCGCATTTTATCATTTTTATGAAATAATTACATGGAACTTTGGTTTTGAATCGCGACTGATTTGTCTAAATAGCTCCAGAAAACGAAGTGTATCCTCAAAGGGGATATGAAACCAAATTCATCATGATTAATTACATCAACCAGCCAGTGACCAACAAGTGGCTTAGTTAATTTCTGAGACGATTTAGTGATGATTATATTCATGGATTTTGTAGCATCTACTTTAAATTATGATATGTCTTTCCCGATCTACTACTAAAATATTCCATGGTCTTTGTGATACATCTCGACAGATCTCGACAAACAGTAGTCTTCATAAAATGTCCATAAATATTACTATCGTAATCAGGACCGAGACGGAGTATAATTCTGTCAGAAGTAATTCAGTTTAATCTAAACTTGGGGAGTTACTGGATAATGTTTCCCTTGATAGATGTGTTTCTGTCTCGCAACGGCAGAATAAGTCACGAAGGTTTCTGTCTAAGAAAGATTCATAGACAACCATCGCACATTGGGCTCTGATTTCGGATCGAATTCTCTCTTCCTTTGTAATATAAACAAATAATTTTAACAATAGCTTCACAAATATCCAGAACAGCTGTCAAAAGTGTTTCTCCTCAAAGTGAAGCTGGGTCTAAGCTTCGGTGATGCCTCGTTCTCTCTGGTTTTCTCCCCAGAGTAATTATGGATCTTAACGTCTGGTATGCGTCGTTCTCAATCTGGTTTTAAGGTTTTCTCATGCCGAGGCACCATTTCTTCGAGGATAGGTGGAAACTGTTGTCTCTTACTGCTCTAAACCCGTCCCACATATAACTGAATTTTAGTATTTACAGCCACATAGAGTAACTCTGGTTTAAGAACTTTCTGTTTTCTGATTCTCTTAAACTTTGAAATATTGTGGTCGCACACGAGAAAAAATCATCACAGCAACCAGATTGCCGAGAGTTAATATTACTCTTCCTCTTTTATAAAGTGTATGTTCTGGCGGATCTTGGGCATACGGTAAGAGAAGTGCGCTGATCCTATTGTATTAGTTAGCCAGCTACCTGCTAAAACTGGCGGAGCTACGGGGAAGGGAAAGCTGCGACCCTACAGAAATATCCTCTCCCGCCACTTAGAAGGGCGTGAGACAAGTACCCATGAGCACGACCTACCTGATGCAGACATTCTATGGTTTGCTCTGTATCCCTTTCAGGTTAGTATCCTTAAACTATAGCCCTTGGCTACCTTCCACTTTCCTCCGTATCCTTCCACATCCTTCCTTTTTAATTCCCTTTCTATGCTATTAAAGGGGAGTTGCCCACTTCGTGATCACCCTCAAGTACACCGTCACCCGAACAAAAACTACAGAACAATCTCTTATGCAATGAATAATTATGATTCCATTATATCCCCGTAGTTTTTCTAGGAGTATTTCTGTAAAATGCGTCTGTCCTATACTTGACTGTAACTCTCACTATCTTTTAACTGAATAAGTTAATAATGCCTACATCACATAAATAAAAAAGCAGTACTCACGCCCTTTAAGCAAAATGCAAAATAATAAAGTAAGAGAGTTATCTCATAGACAAATCGCGTATAACTTAATGATTGACATTGTTTTACAATATTTACAAAACATTTAATATAAATTTATGTACCTTTTAGCCAATTATGATGTTATGATAATTTTTAAATCATGTAATAGTTTAAAGTTTATCAAAAATTATAAAAGACATTTTAAACATTTTGGACGAACATAATGCTGTACATAAAATTGAGTGTTTGGACTGAAGAGCCTTCTATATTCGTCAAACGGAGCGTGAGCTTTGAATCATAATTAAAGAACATTTTTAAAATTAAAAACAAGCTTTGGATAAAAAAATCTGTTTTCATAAAACATGTTTATATATATATATATATAAAATTAATATTATTAATAGTAATGTTTATCGTCGTTTGAAGATTAAAATATAACATATTATATTAAATATAAATACGATTTATTAAACAAAAATAAGTTACACAAAATTTAAATTTCATGAACTATTCAGTAGTATTTTAGTTGAAACTTTAAATGTTTAAATTTTTTTACTTAAAATCAATTGCAAAAAAGTTTTGTGAAGAGTTTGAATAGAATTGGCTTCCCTAATTTCGGCAATGGGAGTTGTTGTAATTTTTTCCGTTAAAGGGTTATTTGTATTCATATTAGATTCTGTTAATTATGTAAGTAACCAAGTTGTACAAAATATAAGTTATTTATTTTGGAAGTTTATTATTATCTTTTTTATTGTATTTTTTTATTAGTTTTCCGATTAGACTGAAGAAGTCTCTGAATTTAGGGAAGACGCGTGCTGTGTTAATTTTAACAAATTCTGTCAGCAAGCCGTTTTTTAATAATTTAGTTTATTAGTACATGTCAGTTTAAAACCTGCATTGGAATAGAGGACGATAAATTTCAAGTTTCAAAATTTTTACATTTTTCTGTGGTCTTGCGCTCTACCAAATAAATTCTCTCTCCATGTATTTAATGCAAAAATCGAAATGATATAATTTAATAGTTATTTTCATCGTATAAAGATCGCAAAAAACTCATACCAAAGTACATAAGAATTTCTATTATTATGCCTTCTGCTTTTTATTGGTATAACGCATTCATGAAAATAAAAATGTATTTGACAGCATAAGAACATAAAGGGTGGATGTTGAAATGGAATAAAGCTGTTTGTGGGGTATTAAATAAATTCTTTCTTTATTTGAGAGATCCATGTATGCCCTTCTAAATAGAAAATAATTTCGTTAATATTTTACACACAGCCCTGTTTAATTAGATTTCAACATCGCACGCCCTTAATGAAAAGACCCTATACAAATCCATGTATAAAAAAACTATAGAGTCCAGTAGCTCACTTAAGTTAATGTAAAAGTGGTATTTTGTTTGTGTTAGGTTGAAGCTAACGACACTGGTATCTTAGTACATAATCAAATTTCCGGTATTTTACTGATATACCATTGAAACTGTCATAGAAACCATGATTCGCGATTTCCTATAGAGCCATTACGAGTTGTTGCTTTCGTAACGTTTGCATGAAACGATTAATTAATTAAATGCCTCATAATCGATACAAAACCACAAAAACTTATTGTTCCTGTACCATAGGAATTGAGCTTTGAACAGAAACTTTAATATCATCGTAATTTGGAGTTGATTGAAGCTTATTCCATGAAGTATATTATTCGGCCAGAAAAATATTTTGTGGTACAATACAATTTGAATTAATACACTTAGTTAAATAATTATCTATAAAACATTAATCGTGTTATGTCTTTTGATAACTGAAATCAATTTTTAAAGAAATCATTAATATTTAAATGTATTACTAATTGTTGAATTTGTTACAAAATTAACTTAGAGCAGAACAAGGTTTAGTTTTTAATTTGATCAGGACATTTGCAATCCGCAAATTAATGGCCACAAGTAAGACTTTCCAGACTTGAATGCAGACTGCAGGTCGCCGTAGAAACAAAGCCCGATAAACGTGAATAACTGTCCGGTATATCCGAGAAGAATTTCGCTGGGAACGAGTAAGTGTAACGAGTTTAAGATAAGTTCAATTAAACTGACGACAATATTAGAGCAGATACGTGAGGACAGAAAGAAGAGTTAGAGAATTTGAAACAAGAAAGGGAAAATTAAATTAAAATTTAAAATTGTATCAAAGTTTAAAATTTTTTTTGGTTTTAACAATTCCACATTTAACTTATATTCGTTAAAAATAACGTAACCTTAGTTTTTAATGTAAAGTCAATTTCTAATTACATAAATAAATATTTCTTTAAGTAATAACTGTTTATTTTAAAGAATCACTTAAAATGTAAAGAACTTTTTGGTATTGGGAGAAAGTATATATAATAGGTACCGAAACATTTTCGTCACTTTAATGTATAATTTTCAAGAAGTATATCCTATTGGTCTTTAACAGTTTTTCTTTCCAGTTTTCAATTTATTAAGCTGTTAATTGGCAAATAATCTGACATTTGACTTTATGTCTCGAGTTATGTATTTGTACATGAATATAACTGTAAAAGTGAAGGGGAACCGAAGAACAGTTGGCGGCCCAATGGATTAATTACAGTATAAGTACTCAGAATAAGAGATATATTATTTTTAATACATCGCATAGAATATTGTTGACACATCACGTCAATATAAGAAGAAAACTCCAATACAAGTTTTTGAAAGTTTAATGATATTCAAATCGAATATGTCACCAGAGTCGTACTTGGCGGCTTGTAAACTGTAAAGTGATACGGGGAACGACAGGACGAGGCCACGTAATGAGTAACTACGTCAGAAGTAGAATAAGAGTTATAGGTCCAGTGTAACGAGTAAGAAATACGAAACGCCTGTCTCTAGGACACATTGCGTAAAGGGAGATTGCTGAGTAACAAAGAGCACTGGAACTAATGAGATTCAAAGCAAGCTCCAGGGCTGTCATTTGATAGGTGAGTCAGAGTTTACGAAAACTAACTTGATTAATTAAAAAAAAATCTGAAGAAGATTAGAGAACAGTTGAATAAATGCTGGAAGTGTATGGCAAAAGTAGGATAACCCCTAAAACATGGATTAAATTAGACTATTCTCCTCTGAAGTACCCGGCGTTGCTTGGGTTCACGTAATTAGTTTGTAATTAGCCAAAATGGTAGGTTTTTTACAGAGTTGTCATTTTTACTCAACTTCGGTGGTCTGAGAGGAAAAGTATTCTCAGAATTTTTATAATATTCTGTTTTCGAACTACAACTACAACTTTACTTATCATTGTTGTTCCACGACTTCATTTCACACTCACACAGCATGGCCTATATTTATCATTTATCACTCACACTAATTCAAACGGTTTAGCCGAAGAACTTCTGTGTTTTCATGCCAGTGTAGCCTTTCTTCGTACTTGCCCACAAATCATTTAATTTCTTCTTTGACAGTGGGAATGCCAAGATCTTTATGGACGTCAACGTTTCTAATTTACTTTGGAGCTGCCACCATTGCACATAAAAGTTTATTTTGGGATGTCTGTACTTGCTTTATTTTCATTTCTTTTGTGCATTCCCATAGTTGTATACCATACGACCAGTTTTGTTTAATAATTTGATTATACACCAATGTTTTGTTATAATTCAAATTATAAGGGTTAATCCTTTTGCACCGGATATAGTAATTAAAATGTAAAAGAATAATTGACATAAACGGAACCACAGTCTAAAATAAAGCCAATTATGTCACTACATACCAAGTTAAAGTGGAAAGAACATGTAAAAGAGCTCAACATAAAATAGCAATCTGCCTTTATATAACAAAACTTTGGTGTGTAATCAGATTATTAAACAAACCTGGTTATATGGAATACAACAAGAAAATAATATAAAGCAAGTACAGACATTCCAAACTAAGTTTTACGTGCTATGGTCAGTGCCCCATGGTAAATTGGAAACGCTGACATCCATAAAAGTCTTGGCATTCCCACGGTCAAAGAAGAAATTAAAAGGTTTGTGAGCTACACTGGCATGAAAACACTGAAGTTATTCAGCTCCTCGACAATAAATACCTTTTCAGAAGACTGAAACAAACTAAACCATTTTAATTGGTGTTAGTGATATATGACAAAAATAGAGCATGTTTAGTGAGTGTGAAATGAAGTCGTGGAACAACAAAGGTAACTAAAGAACGTCACTGGATTAATTTAGGTAATACCTAACTAGATACAAAAATTGACAAAGGAAAACTAATGGATGGTCTCTATAGTTTTTTTTTTGGAAAAATCCCACACACCGTGAAGTACTGGTTTCTTTTTGCCCCGTCCATTCTTAACGTCTCTCTTTCCCTAGCAATGTTAAGTAAACAACTAATCCAAATTTTTTTAAATACAACCAGTAATGACCGAAGAATTGAGATTTTGTAATCCACAATATAAATTACACGGAAACAGTTTGTGCTGTTTTTTGCTAACGAGCAACGGATTAATTAAGAAAAGAAAGCATTTGTGTATTGCTACTAAGTAAGGCCGGCTTCTATAACAGTTATATATTATGGTCCACATTAACCGGTTCTGCTCTCAGATATTTTCACATTCTATTATCCACATCAGTCAAAATCGATGTAATTTTCTTTAATCTGAAAATATATTCAAAACGTAAATATAGAATCATTTAATTTAAAATTATCAAAATGCTTCCATCATGAAATACCATATTTGCTGGAACATTATGATGCCGTCAAATTAAATATATGTTCGAACTCCTTCGTACCTTCGAACCCTTAAATAGATTTTCTGTGCCGAATGTTAGTTCTTGTTTTAGTGTTGTCATCGTTTTAATTTGTAATGGAATAGTCAATATTTATTTACTGTACCCATGAGTTTATTATTATTATCGGCATGTAGTTAAGAAACCTGTTCTGTGCAAACGTTTGGAAATTATTTTTGTATCTGCCAGTGAATGACAATTTTATTAATTGCTCCCAGAGTTACGCCATAGCCAGCGAGGGCTAACTAGTTTACATGACATTCTTCGTGTAATTTGAGCCCATCACGTGTTGTGCAAATTATAAATTATAGGCACCTGGTCGTAACTGTTGTGCGTAACACATGGTATAGGAAGCGATAAATCAGAGCACCGAGCCTCATTAATGCGGCGGTCGCTAGCAAGTGGTTTGGCCAGCTGCCGAGTGCTCAGCCTAAGACAAAATGTCCGCGTTTGATGTATCGATCTCTCGAAGCCTGCGAGCAAAGGGGAATTCCGCAGTAAATTCTCTCTGCACACACTCCACCCCAAATACACCTCGTGATATCCGAAAAAAAAAGGCTTCGCCAATTTAAAAATTAATCGCAACTTGTCAACCAAAATCTGTAATAAATTCAATAAGACGTTGTGAAATATTTCATTTGTCAAGATGAATAATGTGTGTAAGAATCAACGACAACCCCAAAATATAGGTTGTTTTTTTTTACAAACATTCTATAAGGGGAATGTATCTTTAAGTTACATTTTGAGTGAATATTAAATGGGGAAATAATGTACGTCATCTATGCAGGCTACCTGTACTTATCAGGACGTTTTGATGAAAACTCTAAATAAGTCCACTTGTCCTCAATTTGTAACTGACATCGGCGTATTCAAGTGTAATTAAAAATAAATGTAGCAAGCTAAATTGATAAAGACCAGATTGGAAAATTTCCTTTGCTCCGTTAAATAACCTATAAGTGAAAGACTAATTAATATGAACCTCATTAACATTAGTTCGTACACGACTTTTAGTTCTCTATGTAGAACCGCATATGGTGTGAATTAAGGGAAAAAGAAATTACAGAAGAAAATTTAGATGAACATGTCACACAACTGAAGAAGTCTGAAATGCTTGTGCTGTATGGGCTCTAAATTTTTATTCATTTGCCTTAATTCACACCAGATGAGGTCCAAATGGCGGAATGAGAAGTCGATAACGAATGTTAATTTTTTTTCTCATTTTATTATTTATTTTTTTAGGCGGGAGGAATGGTTAAGAGGTTACATGGGGATGATCATGAAACAGGAAACTACCCTTTAATAGCTTCGGAAGGGAATTGAGATGGGGGTGTGAACGTGGAGCAAGGTGGCCAAAAGTTGACTAGGGCCCCCCGAAAGTAGTTTAAGGATCCTTCCCGGTGATATACCTAAGAGAGATGCAGGAAAAGTACTAGAAAACCTGCATCAGATAAGTCGAGCTATTGAGCACTATTCTCACGCCCTACTGAATGACCGGGGATGAGTTTTCTGTGGGGTCGCAGCATACTATTCTCCATGTCTGCATCAGTTTTAAGAGGCAGTTGGTCGATTGAACCAATGGGTTCAGCGGACATCTCTTGCCGTATTCTCAAGGTGTTTGACCCCAGTACACACAATTCCTAAAGAGATGAAGGTGCCTCGGCATGTCAGAACCTTAAAACCAGAGTGAAAACTAAGTATCCTCCACTCTGTAGAAAAATTCGCGAGAGAAATCTCACACATTGGGGGGGGGGGCTGTTTTAATATTTACTGATTTCCAAATATCAGTTTTTGTAAGTAAGTCATTTGAAATATTACTTGTTTATTCAAATTTATTTATTTATACAAATTAGCTTTAAGCTAGTTACACGTTCTCATTTCCATTTACCTATCTCATACAAAACTTTTTTTAAATCCATTTGACTTTTTTACTTTTAATCAGTATTTTTTAACTCTAATATTAAACTATTTTTAAGTA